>CM075202.1:15147500-15650000 GCA_037577475.1 Chaunax sp. Z400 | reverse complement strand
ACTAGGCTTTTTAAAAAGCACAGCAAAATCTCTGTCTAAATGATCATGTGCAGCTAACAGGATACATACCAGCAGAAGAGAAAGAAAGAAACCTGGAGTGAATTTCTTCATGTTTACCAAAAATATACAGAGCCCTATTCCCGCCATCCCAGCTGAGCACTGACAAATCCGCCAACCGCTTATCAAATTAAACCTCCATTAGAAGCATAAACACACAGGCTCGCATAGACTCGCGCAAACATCCCATTACCAACACAAACATACGAGGGCCTCACACATGTTTAGCCACCTTTCCTGCTCAGAGTGTGTCACAGGCTCTTCAAATAATCCAGCACACCAAACTAGACATGATTCCGCACCAAGGTAAACTCCATAGGTCATGAACTGCCCCATACAAGGAGTGCTCCTGACCTGTGCCGTCAACTGTCAGCGCCTGTCACACTTCGTGTCCGGAAACATGTGCAGATTTAGCCCACAACGTCGCACCTGATGAGACGTGGCCCCCAGCATGGAGTCCACAGTCTAATTCTTTCCATGCATGCTTGTTAACATGTAGGATTTTCTTTGCAGCCGCCATAAAGAGGAGTGTGCAGGTAACACAATCTCGTGAACATTTGCTCTGTCTGGCAGCTGCTGGTGAGATTTACCTCATAATTTAGTAATGTAAACCCAAAAGTAAGACATTGCCATAAAAAGGACAATTTCATCTGTCTTCCTTCCTCTTCCTGTGTGGCCCTCGGGGGGATGCCTGGCCGGTAGTGAAGGGTGAGAGATTCGGGGAAGGAGAGAGTAAATGGAACACTTAATATGAACTCCATCGGCATAAACCAATCATCAGCTGATTTCCAGGTAGACAGTGGTGTTTGGATGAAGATGACGAGGTGCGTTTATGGGCCGTGTCCAAGGAATGGATAAAGGAGTTCAGGAAAACCCAGGAGCAGGTAGAGGCATCCAAGTAGTGGACGGCAGACAGAACCAAAACATCAGGATGTAAGAGGAAGGGGCAACGATGATGCAATGTCGGTTCCATTAAATACAGTCTATGGATCATTAAGCAATGCTGCTGATGCTCCCTCGACACATTTCGCACAACCTGGTGCTTCACTCAGCCATAAAGTTCAGCTCTAGGACACTGACATGAACGAATCTCTCAAATCAGAGTGATTCCCTCTTATTGAACTGATACAAGGACAGCCATGCCTCTAAGTCTTTGCAAACATCAGTTTGCCAGAACTTCTCTAACACATCATCAGAAGTATTTTGGAGATCTGCAGAAATATACATACAGTACCAGTCAAAAATTTGGACACAGTTTCCCATTCAAGTGGATGGGAAGGTATGTCCAAACTATTGACTGGTACTGTAAGTGATGCCAGGGCTTCACTCTATGACTCTGCATTTGGTCCTTTTTTGCATAAGTTAATAGTTGTTTGTTAAAACATGCTGAAGGCAAAATGATTTCTGAAATCAGACCTGCAGTATTCTAAGTCAAACTATTGCTTAACATTGCTACTATAGTTAAGCACACTTGATGATAAAAACTATAAAGAAGTTAGGGTGTTTTCACCTCAACACGAACTCAGATCCATGACTCAGCATTGTTTGCACATATGTGAACACTCCATATGAACTCAGACCCCTTCCCGGACCTTGTTACCCAAGCCCTCTAGGCTTGCCGTAGACCGATCACATGCACCGGGACGCTCAGCGATTGAAAAAACAAGCAGGCATGCAAAGAAACATGGTGGCTGCGAGTGGATGAGGAGGAGTTTGATCCGAGGAAGAAACCGCTGCACTTCTGCAGATATGGAGCAAAGGACACATCAAACATCATCTGTCTACGACGCACAGAAATCCAATGGTTTTCCTCCAATTTTCAATATAAATAAAAGTGAGGGGCTTCATCAGAACCGCACTGCAGTGCTGTGTCACAGACGCACTTTGCTACATGTGATAAAAATGAGAAGAAGTCTAATCCAAATATAATAATCCAAAGCAGTAAAGGTCTGAGCTCCAGATAATGTGAACAGAAAGAGAACCGAGGCCCCATCAGAGCTGAGGAGGACCACAGAGAGAACGGAGTCCTCTTTGAAATGAACTGACAATGTGAACACAAAAAGAACTGAGTCCATTTTCTGTTTGTACCATTTTTGGTCCATTTTAGAGGACTGAGTTTGGTTCTCTTCAAAGAGGACTATATGTAAAAACGCCCTCATTTTCATTGTTAAGTTGTGTGTTTGCACTGAGGTGAATCCAAACTGAGAATCTATAGTTCTGACTCCTCCTCCTCCTCCTTCCTCCGCTCTGGAATTCTACTCTCGCTCTATTCTAATAAATCTGTAGGGGCCTTTTCCACTTTTACAGGAACAGCAACTCATTAAATGGTTGATTTCAGATGGCAGAGTGTGAATGTTTTGAGTTAACTTTATTGATCTGTGAGCGGGTCTGCGAGCCAGAGAGAAACTGACGTCCCCTCAGGCACATGGGCAGTAGATTTACACCTCTGTCATTTAAAGACGCCTCTAAACCCAGATGGCCACTGGCCCGTACTCTCCTGTGCTGCCCTGGCAGAGATAGTTTGGTCACATATTCACATAAACACAGCAAAAATACACCGGAAAAGGATATTTTATACACTTACATGTATGAATACACCGACAGCCTGTTTGGTTTACTTCAGCCGACTTGGTGCTCCGACTAAGGCTCTCTGTGGTGCATAAAAAGGTTGTGTGGCGGTCATACAGACCAAAAAAATTTTTTAAACTGTTTTAATTTTTAAATTATTATTTTGCAGGCTTTTGCGTTTTATTAGACACCATATGTTCAGAAAGATGGACATGCTACAGAGCCCTTGGTGGTTTAAAGACGGGAGTTTTGATAAAACCCCACAGGCCAAATTCTAAGTCATAAACACAAAATAAATGGCATGAAACCTGGCTGACTGGACCACAAGAATAAAGACCAATGATTTTATTCCTCTGTTTTTGAAATATGGAAGAGCCTTTTCTGAGCTCCTCGAGCACGAACTAACGAGAACTCCGGGGAAAACGAGGGGCCTTAAAGACGTCACATTAATTAAGGAGTCTTGTGTTTCAGATGCTGCAGCTCAGATTTTGCCCTCCCTTTGCCGTATCAGCCAGAGAGAGCTTGGTCTGTCTCCTACATATGACATCACTCCCTGAGTATGAGACGTTTCCCATAAACCACTGTGTTCCCCAGGGTTTTCAACCAATGAGATCAGGGAATGGGCAGCGATTAGGAAAAACACTGGACTAAGTTGGACTTTTATCTTGTCCATTTTTGTTTGACCAACCAGCAGGTCTCTGGGAGCCAAACATGCAGGACATTTTGCAACTGCTATGCTCATTTATTCATTCAAACCTCACTCTGTTTATCTTATTAATCTGTTTAGATTCTCTCTCCTCTCTCCCTGTATGTCTCCATCTTCCCCTCAGGGCTGAAAGCTGTGAGGCTGTAAGGTCCCTCTCTTCCCACAACTGCTCTCAATCGCCCTTGTGACTGCTCGGCTGTCAATCACTGTATCATCAGACGCACACTGAGCAGATCAGGCCTGCTGGCGTACACACACTCGCACATCCACACAAAAAAACAGGGTTTGTAGGGGGAGTGGAGAGATGAAGGGGGTCCTGTCAGCACCTGCTGGGCTTCATCGGACAATCTGACACACACAACCCGCGGGGCACTGGCTGTAAAGGTACCACTTTAATTTTGACCGTATTTACTCAGCCTCCCTCCAAGTTGCCTCCAACCATGTTGAGTTAGGGTGAGCCTCTCTGGCCTTTAACCGATGAAAGCATTGGGCAGCTGAGAGCCACGATTTAAAGCACACATGCAGAGGGAACAAAGAGATACAGAGGGGTACGCTTATACGACAAGTCAGGGGAAGTCTGAGGTCATATAGTTTGTCATGCATGTACAGAAACGCCAACATATCAACACACACCTAAAGTCAGGTATTTTCTCTCAGCGAGGGAATCTTACGGAAATATACAGACTCAATTTAGAAGGTCCCCTCTTATGAACGCAAAACCTCTCAATTAATTTCATCTGTTTCTGTCCAAAACCACATTCTCTCTGTCTCACACACACACACACATGCATGCACACAAACACACACACAGTCCATTAGGCTCATGTGTTGGGCCCAAAGCATGGCCCAGAGTGCTCTTTCATGGCTCCATCATTACATCAATAAGTCTTCACATTAATCTCAGCACAGCACACAGGCCATTACCAGACCAGCCCTGCACCACAGAGGCTCACTCCAAAGCAGACGCGGGCAAAATAGTAGTCGAGTATATTCAGGATACTTGATAAACACACGGGGCGCGCTCGGTTTGTATCGTTTTTCCAAGGGATGTGTCTAGTTTTGAGACCAGTTAAGTGGCAGAAGATAAATTACGTACGCCTCAAGTAGGTCAAACGCATGAAACTATATCTAGATACATTTTGCCATGTGTGCTCTGAAAAGCCCTCGATGTAGGCTGCTGTTTCAATACAGAGCCCAAAGTTATTTTTGAGGAGCTGGTTTCAATGATGACTCATGAGGATTTTTCGCCAAAACATTTGCAAATCTGGGTAACATGAGTTCAGGCCATTTTAATGAAGCTCTGTAGACTGAGAGACAAAAAAAAACATGCCAAATTTCAGAGCATACGCCATTGTTCCTAATTATATAATTCTATCATTAGAATTATTTGGTCTGCAGCTAAGAGCTTCTGTGAAGAAAAGGCTGTGTGGTTGATAATCAATAAGATGAGCTCACTAAGACGTGGCTGCAAGCATCCCATCCAAAACAAATAAAATGCCACTTTTGTGCAGTCCAACAAATATCAAGGCAAGAGAGAAAAGGGGGAGACTGAAAAGGAAGAAAGAAAAGTAGAGTGGAAGTGAGAGGAGGGGTGTTTAGCCCTCATCTGTCTGGACAGGAAATGGGGTTTTTTAACCCTTGACCCAGGTCCACTCTGCGGCTGTGACTGCGTATGTGTGTTTATCCTCCTCCATATTGCCTTAGAACAGGTTCTTTCAGACACCGCTTTGACGGACAGATGGTCCTTGTTGTCATGGCAGTCCGTGCAGGTGCGCATGTGTGGGGTTTCCTGCCCCAAGGTGCACAAGGGCGGTGGTGTGGGGGTTTTTATTATCCACGGTGCCACCGGGCGGCAGAGCACCACTGCTCCCAGGAGGTAAGAGGAATGATGGAGAGGAGGGGGAAGAATAAAGAGAAAGGGAAGGAGAGAGAGCGCGGTAGGCTGTGGAACGTCGGAGGAGCATCTACTTTTATCACCCCGGATCTGGAAACAGCTGTGAGATATGTTTTTCACTCCTTTCTCATTCTCTGCCATGATAAGAGAATAAAAGAATATTGCCTCAGAAAACTCTGCGGTTCGTGACGTGGCAGCCTCGGCTCGGATGGCCTCAGATATCATTCCTTTGTGTGGGTTTTTTTTTATTCTCCTTTTCAGACCGTAAATGCTAGGGGGAAAGAGGAGGTACAGCGTGGAGGGAGTTAAGCAGTAGGGGCCAAGGGTCACTGCTGGAGATTCTCCCCTGAAGGCGAATTTGCTGCAAACGGTGTAATAATAATGTTCCATGTTTTGAGTTTCTGAACCCCACATCTTTCCTCCTCTGAGTCCGCTGACTACAGATCCCGTACCATACCACACACTGATCGAAATGAGTGTCGAAAACACACATCTACATTTACATTAAGACGCTTAAATTCAATCTGTTGCATGTAAAATTTAATTAGTTACAAAAATATTTGTAAATGATTTTTGTTCAGCAGTAGAAGTGTAAATAATTGGCCACTCTGCTGTTGTCTTGTTTAACTCTTAGTTCTCATAGGAAGAATTTTTACGACTATTGCTGTCAGCAACTTTCAAATAAAAACGCTTGAGAAAACGTGTATTTGTATGTGAAGCTAAATTCTGTGAAATGTAGCCCACTTTATTGGTGCAGCTTTAACTTAAAATTAACTGAGGATATACTGGAAAAGGGTGATGTCAATACATTTCATAACAAATTGGTTTTACAATGTGCAGCGTCCGACATCTGATTCAAAAGTATTTTGAATGTTATACTTTAAAAAAAATCCGATATAACCCCTACAACTTCAAATTTAAGTTTTTTAACTTTTCTGAAATGCAATGACCGCTAAAACCCCAAACGTAATGGGAATGAAATAGAAATAATAAATCAAAATAACCCTGAAACACACACCCACAGACAGATATGTCCCTGCACACAGCCACAGTGTGTGTAGCAGAGATATGTCTATACCCAGCATCCAATCCCAGGCCTTGCTGTCTGTGTTTGTTTTTGTGTTTACTCTGGAATGTCAGACATCCGAGGACAAAGCGGAGAGGAAGGTCAAAACCGCAGGGCCCCAAAGTCTCAACAAACATTATTAAATTCTAATGTGTTATAAAAAAGTTTTGCAGAAGTAGTGAAGCCAGCAACGAATTCCCTGCTTATTTCCAAGGCCCTCGTGCACTTTAAATCTTAAGTGTGCAGAATTTATGTTTTTGTGTGCCGTAGCAGTCGTGTATGAACATCATGTTGGATTTCAAGCAAGAAATTTGATTACAGGAAGTGATGCAGTGCTATACAAAGCTGACCATGAAACTAAGAAGTAGCTGAGGAAGTGAAGGGCTTAAAGGGTTTTCAGAGTTCTAGTAAGAAACTCGGATAAAATACCCTACAATAAAAAAATTAATACATTTTCTCATGGTCACATTTCATGAATTTGAATCCTTACAACAAGAGAGGAAACCTTTGTTAAGAGGATTCATGGTAATAATTAGCATAATTTCATTTTCAATAAAAATATTTTGCCCAAGCCTGCAAGAATTGAAATTAGAGCGTTATAATGTGTCCACAGTGCTCTCACTTATGAAAGGAAGACCATGAAATTAGGGTGCCGAGAGAAAGAGCTCAAGCAACAAACATAGAGATATTATAAAACCATATACTTTCTAGTTCATCCGTCAGAAAGGAGAAAAGAGGACAGGGTGCTGAAAGTGGTGTTAAGCCTGATTTTTGGCTCTAAAAAATTAATTAATTAAATAAATAAATAAAACAGAATTTTTGTAGTAACAATGAACTTTGTGTGGAATATCGCCAAAGCCTCCATGAGGGGAACATGTGTTGCAGTGTGGGCATTTGTATGACTCTGTGTGTGTGTGTGTGTGTGTGTGTGTGTGTGTGTGTGTGTGTGTGTGTGTGTGTGTGTGTGTGTGTGTGTGTGTGTGTGTGTGTTAGCTGTGCACTCATTAGTGAAAAGCCTCAGTGCCGACTAGCTCCAGTTACAGTAGTAAATGCTGCCTTTGAACTTTTAATAGAGCCCTGAAACTCCACCAGCCCTTAAAAAATACAGATCTCCAGGAAAAGAAAAAAATAGACAAGAGGTGGAAACGGTCAATATCAAACCAAACAAAATGTATGTAAACGAATGAAAAGGTGAGATGAGGAGCTACATCAAAAACGAGACAAATTAGGCGATTTAATCAAGTGCCAAATCACTGCTACTGTGATAACCTGCAGTCAACAGAGAGACCATTAATACTAATGAAGCACAACATATATAACACACACCTGTTGACCTGGCTGACAGACGCTTATTATAGCTCTCTGAAGTGGGCAGAAACATGCCAAAGCATTAATGGCATATCAAGTATCATCTCAAAAATGTTCTCTTTAATTGGTGCACATACCCTCGTTATTATCATCATCATTAGGGGTGCTGCTCGTGCACCTGTGTGTGCGCATATGTGTGTGTGTGTGCCTGGACGCAGTAATTAAAACAAGCAGACCTCTCTGTGCATGTGTGTTTATGTGGGTGGGCATTATCATGGCCAGTGTCTGTGTTGCAGAATCTTCTGGCATTCATTGCAATAAACAGATCTGGAGTCTTTATGAGGTACTAACCATGCCTAGGCATGGAAACCTCTCATCAGTGAACCATAAAAGACACCACAAGTGGAGCCGAGCAGGAAAGGTGCGGCATTCTCCCCTCACCTTCAGAGAACTTCTAATGCTTCAACAATGCTGCTTTCATGATGCTGCAAAGTTGCCATAGTTGTAGTAAAATGAGATCTTCTCATCAGCATTGACAGGAAATGTTTCAACTTTTTTTTTTCCAAGTTTAAGAACATACAAAGTCTTCAGACATTCAATATTCATATTCAAAGACAGACTCAAAGTATATGAATCAAACTCAATAAGTTCCTAAATTCAATTCAAAACATAATAAACACTATAATTTAAAATACGATCTGAGGGTACAATAACAACAAAAAAATAAACTACACAAATAAATACATAAAAAAGAAAATAAAAACCTAATTTTAATCAGGCTCTTCAAAAAATAGCTCTTTATGGAACATGAATGTGCGTTTACTTTTTGTGTTTGTCATAGGGGTCAATGTATCTATACGCAATTTAAATTCAGTCCGAAAGACATCAAAGTTCGGCAATGTTTGAACTGATGGCAGGAAATGTTAAGTGTGACATCTACACTGTCGTTCACCTAAAGCTGGCTATAAATCTTTAAAATGTTAACTAGCAGGAAAAATACAGATGTCACTAATATCAAACAATAGCTCTAAATGTACTTGTAATCCAATGAGTCATCATGGAGCAACCTCCCATAGACAACATAATGCATTATCGTTATGAATGTGATTAATTGCACATATGCTTTCCCTACTATGACATTAAAGTATCTGTTGATAGAGAGGTCAAAGCAGTGCTGGGAGGGAGAAGGGCTGTGGACAGGGCTGTTTATTTGACTACGAGCTGCTCACAGAGACGGACGCTCCGGAGCTGAGCGACAGCATGAGAAAATACCTCTGATAATACACTGACATGCAGAGGCTGCAGCAGTGAACTTGGCCTCTTGGATAATTTCTCAGGACATCAATCCATAGCTAACAAGAGACGTGCATAATTATGTTTCCAAGTCAACACACTTCTATAGCAAAACGGAGCGATTTCATAATATCCTATCCAACAAGATCTTTTTATTTATAGTCATTTTGCTCATCTTGCTCTGGGGATCACCATGTAATTATTTTAGGGAGACATGTTAAAGTCAATGCTAGTTTGGGTAATTATAAAATCACAAATTGCTTAGAAATTACACCCTGAAGTTAGGTGATTTTCAGACCTTTCCCAGGTCTGCCCAGTACAGCTGCTCTCTTCAACTGGAGACGTCTGAACGGCTTGAGGTCATGAGTTAAAATTCTATAAATTATATTCTATATGCTGATTCCAGTACTGTTAAGATCAGTGTGTTTGGCTAATTTCAGCCAACAAAAGAAAACACAACAAACACCATTTAGACTTTTATGTAAAAAAAAAAAAATATATATATATATATATATATATGAACAGTAGAAATATAATATAAATGAAGCATAATTTGTATGAAAAATCAAATAATAATTTTTTTTTTGGTCATAACTGTCTGAGAGTGTTGAGGGAGCAGCCTCTAGAATTTTTAAAAATCTGGCTATGCCCACATCTAAACAAGCAATAAGAGCCCTGTTCCACAGCACCTGGAAAGGATTTCCCTTTCACAATCCCCTCGTTCACATACAAGAACAAACAAAACTAAAACTATGAAAACTAAATGATAGAATAAAACAGCTTTTTAATCATAGTCATCTAATGATCAGGGATTTGCAGCTGGATTTCTGGGGTCGACTGTCCGTCCAAGAGTCCAGAGCACCTCCTGCTGATGAATCAATGATTGCCACCTGAACTTATTATTAAACCGAATCCTTGTGGTTTTCTAACCAATAAAACTGTTCATTGGAAGAATGCAGGGATGCAAACAATGGAAATCTCCATTTACTGTGTTTTCACATCATTTCAAGCATCTGTTTTTAAGTGGGAGGGAGATTTGCAAAGAGAAATAAAAAATGCAACTTTGCTTTTTTTTTTCTCCCCGCTTTCACAATAAAGTCCTAGACAAGATGACAGCTGTGGACAGACGGAGAGCTCGCTGCATGTTTTATCGCCTTCACCCAGAAATAAGAAATGCAGAGTGGAAGAAAGAGAGTCAGAAAATATCTCATTTATGGCAACAGGCACAAGAGGGAGTCTGCAGATTTCTCGGACAATATGAAAATAAAACTGTAATAAAACTGCATGGGCCTTAATTGTGGGCTATGGGGAGACATGGAGGGCCTCCAATAAGACTAACTTTATTACTTCATCTGAGAGGGCAAGAAAGACATCAACAGATTCAGATACCATTAGAGTCAAATCATTTTCTCTAAGTGGCCACACTCTCCCTCTAAAGACTCCCAGACTCCTTTCACCCAACATGCAGAGAGACAGAGCAGAGCAAATCCTCCTCAGTTCAGTTTACTCAGCTTTTTATTTATGCAACTAACCCTTTTTGGGGTTTACATAAATCTTTAAAACATAATTACATGGCAGGCACCACAGTAGGCACTATTAAACTGATGGTAGTTATATAAGCATTGGGGGAAAGGAGAATTAATGCTATTAATAATGAAATGGTTGGCATTTAATGTCATTTTGAGAGCCATTTTTCTGGAGATGGGCAAAAACGTTCTGGACATCCATAAAGATGAAACAGTGAACGGTGTCTTCTCTTCCTCCTTCTCTCTCTTATGAAAATACAGGCTGCATCTTTCTTGGCTGAAGCTGCACAGAGCATACCAAGGTGCCGGTGAAACCAGAGACAATAACAACAAATATGGACTCGTATTTTTAACTTGTGATTATAAAGCCCATTTCACAGATGAATGGGGAAAACAAACAAACTTTGTTGTTTAAAAGAAACCAGCATCCACAATTGGATCTTTGCTGCTCTAAAATTATCTTTAAAAATGAAAGAGTGCATTATGGGTCTACAGCCCATGGAGAGAAAGCAGTTTAATGCATAATAACATTTTCTTCACCACTTTCAGACACACAGAGCAAAGTCTAAATGTAGTTTATTTTATTACTGTTGGTTTCTGCTGTATTATTATTATTATTATTATTATTATATTTCCTTAGATTCTACTTTTATTACTGCGTAACTATTACAATTACATCAATGCTTAGGCCTTTAAATAGTCCGGTGACTAATCGAACAACACTTCAAAAACATGTATACAAACATGAGGAAATTAATTAACCAGCCATCTACCTATATATACTACTCACATAAGTAATATGTATATATTCTTTTTGATTGAAGACTACAGCATGGAAGATGTGCTGCCACATTTTATTCATCATTATGATGTACTTTGTTGCCATCTGCTGACCAAAAAGTGACACTGATTAACTCAAGTTCATTGTTTCTGCTTAGACATTAGAGTCTAGATGTGCAGAAACGTATTAAGAAAGTAGTCCTTGCTTTCAAGTGTATACCTCTATTAATTCAAAGTAAAACCTTGTGCAGAGCCCAATGCAGACATCTATAAGTTTACACGTCTATACACTGTAAATCCAACTGTTGCATAGTTTTATGTCTGACAAACAGAATCTATTCTAAACAGAATCTTGTGTTTGTGTGTTTTGCAACCACATCTATGACTTTTCTGTGACTTTGTCTTAATGTAAGTGAATATTAAGGTCAGATGACCAGATAAATGCCCTAAAGTCATCTTAACTTTTAAACTAAAGTGTGAAATCTATTAAAGTTTAGAGTAAATAACTAAAATTATAGTTTAAAAAAGTATTAATTTAAAACTGTTGAAAAGTCTTTGAAGCCTTCCTCCAAGTCTCCACTAAACAAACTGACAGCTTTTAATTTTGTTAATTTTTTATTTTCCATAATTTAATTTATTTATATTCTCTCCATTTGGGAAAAATTTAACACGGCACAATTATCCATTTAGCATCAGTTGATACCTTCAGCCCTTTTTATTAAGAATAACTATAGTCACATGTGCACGGATATGAAATTGGTGCAACAGAAAACGTTTTAGGAGTCAAAGGAGTTTCCACATAGGCCACCATTTATTGTTTTATTTAGCCATTTATTGACCAGAAGATGGTCAAGTTGTCTAATTTCCATATTTTCACATTTACTGTGGGAATAATTTATAATTTTGTGACACAAACTGGTGATTCCTTCCCACTTCAATTCATTTTCCCTCTTTGTCTCTGAAGGAAAGGAGCCCCCAGTCCCTCCACCTGTCAGCAGGTGAACCTTCTGCAGCCAGAGAGGACCTCCAGTCCCTCCACCTGTCAGCAGGTGAACCTTCTGCAGCCAGAGAGGACCTCCAGTCCCTCCACCTGTCAGCAGGTGAACCTTCTGCAGCCAGAGAGGACCTCCAGCCCCCAGCCCTCCACCTCTGTCAGCAGGTGAACCTTCTGCAGCCAGAGAGGACCTCCAGTCCCTCCACCTCTGTCAGCAGGTGAACCTTCTGCAGCCAGAGAGGACCTCCAGTCCCTCCACCTCTGCCAGCAGGTGAACCTTCTGCAGCCAGAGAGGACCTCCAGTCCCTCCACCTCTGTCAGCAGCTGAACCTTCTGCAGCCAGAGAGGACCTCCAGTCCCTCCACCTCTGTCAGCACACAGTGAGTTTTTGACACTACACACTCTGCTGAAATTTGCACACACAATGAACTGCCTTTTGTGGAGTTTGTCTATAATAATTGAAGAATCCCAGTTAACAAAAAAATGTTTTATTGGTGTACTTTTTTTCCTTCAAATAAAATCTGACAGACTTGTGAGTGTTCTTGTTCTTGAGCGACACACAGCCTCCATCAACCCAATGACTTGTCTTGTTCTTCTTACTGAACTAGTAACTGTCCATCTCTCTAATCTCTCTCTCTCATAGGTATATATACCTATACAGCAGGATATAGATGTAAGACTCCCTACTGCTAATACATGGGCAAACTTTAATCCACAGAATAATTAGTGATAAATTCAATATATTGATAAGTGATAAGATTAGATTAAATATCCTGTAAGTTATAACGTTAGATTAAAAGTCATGATTAGTTCAGAAAAAAAACTAGTGATAACTTACATTGATAACTAATAAGGTCTTAAAGAGGGTCCGAGGGAAATATTCCATTTAAATCCAGTTCTTCATACGTCATTGCTAAGAATGCATTAAACAAACAAGACCCCCAAAAAAAGCTCCTCTGCTTCATGTCTTGGGAAATTAAATCACCTTTTTTGATCTTTGAATCTCTCTGATTGTCTGCAGGTGTGCAGGAGTCAGGGCGGAGCCACCAGCTGCATCTCATCACCATAAACAAGACCTCTTCATCTCCTTCCACCCCTCATACTGTGCATTTTCTGGTCCTCCTGCACTCTGCTCTCACTTGTTCCCTGTATGTCTAACAAACAGAACAAATAATTAAGACAAACGTGTGTTGATGATGAACGTGTAATCATAGTCGACAGTCTATTGGAAACAATGTTGATTATTAAAGCAGTATTTAGTTCACTTGTTGTCTAAATTCTACTAGATTTACCAAGATAAGCATGCAGCCCTGCTCAGGAGGAAATAAACTCCAGGAGAAGAATTACTACTAACTACTTTGAGGCTAGGAATTAGATTGATGATAGATAAAATAAGGCAGGAGTAAGAGTAGTTTTATTCTCAAAATATATGTACTAATCCAAGAGTCCGACGAGAAGATCACAAAAAAATCTCATCTTTACCTCCACCGAGGAGATAATGAGTACAGCTGTGCTTCTGCATACCATTAGGTTCACTGGTTTGATTTGTGACAAAGCATCATATGCAAATAACTTGCAAGTCAGGTCAATTTTACTTATAGCACTCAAAACCACAAATAACAGGACCTCAATGGGTTTTAGAATGTGTACAGTATAAAGGTTGTACAGACTGTAGTAACTAAAGCTGTCAAGTGACTGTACAAGATGGAAAGTACATGAATTATAAAGGAAATGACTCTGGTGAGTAGAAGCAGCAAAGATTTGTATGTAAGGTTGCAGTACAGTTACATTCCACCACTGTGCACACCTTGAGGTTTTTTTATGTTTGTTTTTGTTCTCACATGCCTGTGAGACATTTGATCTTGCTGTTATGAAAAAGAAACATTTCTCCTACAAGAATTGAGCCAAAGCAAATAAAAAATTTAATTGGGTGTGTTACAACTTTTTGCAGACATGCATTAGAGTTGTGGTGTCCAATGAAGCAGTTGTGACACTTTCACTTACAGTTTAGAGAATGTAAAAGACTAGTTTTCAACAAATGACCCGCAAGGCAAATAAGAAAGAACGTGTAAAGAGGCGATCAAATGGTGGCTGGTGGCTGGTGAAGCGTGCTTTTCATATCAGGGAAGCAAAGAGGAAAACTGAAAAATGATTGCATCCATCACATAACATAAATAACATAATAATAACCTGACGTAATCCCACAAGGTTACGGTGAGAATGCGGCATATATTCGAAAGCCCCAAGCAAGGATTTGCCCGGCTTTGTAGTTTCTTTGACAGAGGTAGCCTACAAATCCCGACGAGCATTTCACCCATCGTCGTAGCGGGAACTTGGTTTGTGTAGTGTCTACCATCATGGACAACCGGAGCAGAGTCTTCGCTGCTATATTACCGGCTGCTGGTCCGGAAATCACCAGTAATCAGAACGAGCAGAGAGTCGAGGTGCGAACAGTCAATCCTTTAAGTCCCGTTAACCGGGTGAGGGAGGTCCAAGTCACGGGAACAGCCGAAGTTTGCTGCCCGGCAGACAGAGTGTCGGTGCGGGTCAGTGTGGGCAGCAGCAAGGAGTCTGTCGACGAGGTGACCAACAGCGTTTCACGGCGACTCGAGTACATTTTACAAGCCGTCAGGTGAAAACATACGCATCGTTCACCCGCATACTTTAGCATGAGCAAGCAGTTTACAGGAGGGCAGTAAACCTGGCGTTACGTCTGTAGCTTACGTCACGGGGTATTCAGTAAACTCACTGCTCGTAGTGCTCCAACTCCATTACAGTCTATAGTGACGTAGGCTCAGGTGGAAGAGTTGTCAACTTTTTCATAAGAAACAATAGTATCTGAAGGGAAAACTGTCAAATCACACTCAAAAATATAAACGCAGCACTTCCGTTTTTGCTCCCATTTTCATGAGTTGAAGTAGAAGACTTTGTCTTTGCACATTGGAAGCTTATTCCCCCCCCTGGCCTGGCCTGTGTACTCACCAGACATGTCACCCTTTGGGATGCTCTGTATGAAAGCATATTCCAGGTCCTGTCAATATCCAGCAACTTCACACAGCCATTGAAAAGGGCCAACCAAAGTGGACCGACATCCATCGGGCCAGAGTCATGACCTGATTAACTCCATGCAAAGGAGATGTGCTGCACTGCAACAGGCAAATGGTGACTCACCAGATACTGACTGGTCTTCAAAAACAAAACAAAAAAAGCCTGTATCTATCCAAGGCATGTGAGATTGATAAGTGCAGTATCCAATGTCTCCTCAAACTGCCCATCTGTGCAGTGATGATGCTGTTTAATCAGCTCATTGATGAGCCACACCTCTTAAATGGATCAAGGGCATTAGTTAGTGTTGAAGAGGCACATTACCTCCTTTATGCTTGAAGATGTCTGGGTCATTGTGTTGTGTGATAAAACTGCACATTTCATTGTGGCCTTTTATTTTGACCATCCCAACACACACCTGTGCAATAATTACCTCCACCAAGGGAGGAGGTTATGTTTTTGCCGGCGTTGGTTGGTTTGTTGACAGGATTTTAAAAAGGAATTGTTCAAATGTCGTCGTTGTTATTGTTCAAATGGGAATGTTGTCGTCGTTATTGTTCAAATGGGAATGTTGTCGCCGTTATTGGTCAAATGGGAATGTTGTCGTCGTTATTGTTCAAATGGGAATGTTGTCCTTATTGTTCAAATGGGAATGTTGTCATCGTTGTTATTGTTCAAATGGGAATGTTGTTGTTGTTCAAATGGGAATGTTGTCGTCGTCGTTATTGTTCAAATGGGAATGTTGTGAATGTTGTTCAACTCATGAAAAATGGGAGCAAAAACAAAAAGTGTTGCATCCAAAAGTCCAGCATTTATAGTTTTCATTAGCTGAACTATCAACAACAAAATGTACTTAAATTGTAGGTGGTAGGAGACCGGGTATGGTTGAAACACTTTTTGCTTCAGCAACTGTAACTCACTGAATTTTTTTTGCTGGAGTTGTCAAACTTTTATACAACATACCCACAATTGTTTACTACAAAGGGAAGCAATTCAAACCTCTTCAAGAATATCACATACCTCATGAGTTGATGTCAAATACATGGTGTTCCTTTGTTACAACCTACCCCACTATCAGGGTAGGTTGTAACACATGCTGGGGTAAGTTGTAGCAATTAGACAAAAGAAGCATAAACAGACACCACACCATGTGATATACTTCAAAAACAGGTTTATTGAAAAAAAAAGAACAATCCAGAACAATGTATCACTCTCTGTGACTGACCATAACTCAAATCCACTTTCTGGTTAACTCTGGAGTTGTGTGTGTGTGTAAATTAGTCTACAAGAACATTTTTGCTTCCTCTTCTCTGTTGTTCTTCCATCAATGCTTGCTTCACTGGTGTATCGGTGAGTATTTCCGACTGCCTCTTCTTCCTGTTCCTGCCAGTTGTTTTCCTTGGCCCGGCTTTTGGAAACGGCTGTATAACTGAAGGACTGAAGGCCTGACCAGGACACAACCCTGTCTGGCACCTATGCTAGTATTCAGTTCTACTCTGGTCTCCAGTGGCTAACCTATCATATGCTTACCTCACGTGGAGTCAGTCCATAATACAGGTCTGCTGCCTGAGTCAAATAGTCGGCCAACACTTTCTCCTGGACCTCAGAGAAAACTTTGTTGCTGCTCCTGTAACCTACACTGGGAAGATCATTGGAACCCTGGTCTCTCAGCTTCTGCAGTGATTTGCAGTATCTGCTCAGAGTTACATGGGAGATCCCTTGTGCCTTTGCAACTGATCTGACTGACTTGCCCTTCTTTGTGACTTCATCAGATGCTTCTTTTAAAACACTGGCAGGCACACCTCTGTCAGTCTTTCGTTTCCACTGCCTAGGCATTCTGTAAAATTATTAAAATCAATAAAATGTTACTGGTGGTATGTAAGGGGATGGTTGTAACACTTTTAAGAGATGCGTTACAACCCACCCCACCCCTGTCAGCCATTGTTTAGCTAGCTGTATTTGCTCAGTGGTTTGAAATTAGCAGAAGAAAATGCATCACCTTTTACCTGAAAAACTACAATTTAATCTAATATAAGTCATGCGGTTTTATCTGCAATAATATAAGTACTAAACAAAATATAGTGTTGGTCAAATAATTTACTTTCTTACCTCAAAATCAGTTTTTTCTCTGTAAAATCTGCATACACCTGTTTCCCACCTTGACAACCACCATGTGGGATCAGGGAGGAGGTGGGTAAACACTGAAATGATCATGTGACTCCTATCTCATCCCTGATTGCTCGAAATGGTGGTGTTACAACTCTCCCCATGTTTCAACTATACCCGGTCTCCCCTAAATGTATTCAGTCGTCAGCAGAGCTGTCAATTTAAGTGTTAAATGTGTTGAATTGATATTACCTTAAGTTACAACATATTTTGTAGTCTTAATGTGTCCTGCTAAGAAACTAGCAACTGTCACGTTAGCTGTGACTGCCACAAAAAAGGGAAATAATCATGTAAAGTAACTGATATTTGTACTTCATTAGTTGTAGTAGTACTCTACACAGTCATTGGTTTTCATTTAAGCATTAAAGTGCCTCTAATTTATGACTACAAAATGTAAACATTGAAACCGTATGGAAAGTAAATTACTGCTCAGTGCTTATTTTGGCAAGTATATTTTTAAGGTTCATGATGTCACTTCACCTTGATTTTTTTCATTCATTCATTCTGTTTAGACGACATGGTGTCGGTGATAAAGACACCTCAGTGCGGAGGTTTCTGCGCCGAGAGGCAGACCAGTATCGTATGGATGCAGAGGTGGGGTATTTGGATAAACACTGATGATCCAAATGTGTCGCGGTCCTATTCATTTTTCACTTCAGCTACAGACCGTGTAACAAAATGCTCCCACAGGTCGTGGTCACTTTCTCAGATTTTGAGAGGATGGAGCGAGTGTGTAGTGTCCTGCTGGAGAAGCTGGACAAGAGCGTTTGTGTGGGAACACCGCACTTCTACCACAGCGACGAATGCCGGAGTCAAGTGAGGTACAAAGAAACACACACCTTAAGTAATATGGGGACTTACTTCTTATTATTCTGATGAAATGCTGCAATAATGACGAGTGTGTCTGTGCTCTGTAGACGGAGTGCGTGTGTGTCAGCAGTTCAAAATGCTCAGCAGAAGGCCTGTGAAGTCAGTCAGCTCCTTGGGCAAACTCTGGGACCCCCACTACTGGTCAGAGAGGAGGAGACAAAGGAGTGGAGGAATGAGGAGGAGGAGGACGGAGGCAGAGGCCAAGGTGCTGCACTCCTTCCTCACCTTCCATGCACACCCACAATCACTGCCTCCTCACGGGTGTCTGTGTCCTTCAGCCTCAGAGACAGGAGCAGGAAAAAACTCTGAAGACATTAGTGATCGACTCATGAAGCGACAGAGCGAGTGTCAAAGTTTTAAGTATTTTATTCTGTCGTTGTCGTGGCTGAATAAAAAGTGCAATTTTTTAAAGCTTTCTCTGCCTCAGCCGACAAACACTACATGGAAAAATATACATGGATTTAAAAAAAAAAAAAATGTCATTTAATTTAAAATCAGGCAAATATTAAATTATTTGTATCTGTTTTTTTACTCATTACTTATCTTTTGGCACATCAAATCAAAAATACTATATATTCTTACATCTCAAAGAAATACAACTTGGACAAGCTGTTACTCCAAATCAGCTAAAATGCGCTCACATCGAGATCCAGCAAGGAGGGAGAAGAACATTCTTCACCTGTTCAGTTCTTGGCCCTCTGTAACCAGCACATCAACATTTCTACAGAAAACGTCACGGCCGAGCAGTCAGTGGTCCTCATTCTCGTCCTCAGGGTAGAGCTCCCTGAGCCAGGGCTGCATGACAAATCGCTTCCCGTCAAAATGAGTGAAGTATTCCTCCAAGGTGGGAATGTCCGGCTAGAAACATCCAACAGTGAGTCTGACATATATTGAATGTGTGCAGTTGTGCTTGTTTATGTGCCCTGATTTCCAGTACGTACCCTCATCCCGGTGATGCGCTCCAGCTGTGTCTGAGGCAAGTATGCCACTAACACGGAGGAGGGTCGAGGCCCGCTGAACAACACTTTATAATGAGGCGTATTCTCGGCTTTGATGCTCTGCATGACATGAACACAAACACAGAACTCATGGAACTGGCTAATGTTAATCAAGAAGCAGAGATGGTATGCAGAGCTGCGGCTGCTAACCTCAGAGTTGGAATACACTCTGTCGACCCACGCTGAGGGGGCTCGTAGCTCGGGGTCCCAACTCACGATGACCCCAATCATATGGCCTCTCCTCTCCATCACCACCTCTCCGACCCGCAGAAACACATATGGAGGACGAGGGCTGCGTACTGTCTTGGAGGCTGGAGGCAGAAAAAGGAGAGAATCCTTTGTAATGCATACCGGGTGAAACCTGCAGGTTAGTAACTTTTACAAAAACACACTAATTAGTATGGAAGACCTCGTGGTTGTTTACTCGATTTAGCCACTGCATCACAGTAAACTTTTGCGTGACGTGCATTTCTTGCTGAGAGGTTGCAGTTCAGACATCTGACAAGGACAAACATCAAAACAAAAACAGTAGACTTGATTTCTGTCGTTGTGAAAAATACAAACCTCCAAAGAAGCCCTTGTCATTGTCATAAATCATGGTCTCTATGGCAAGTGAGTCTTGTTCCATGTGGTCTTCCTGCCCTAAGCCAACCAAAGACCTTTGGAAAACAAAACCAATGTCATACAAGTCTTAAAGTCACCAGCTTGTGTCTGTTTCCTTATTAATACTAGAACTTGAAACATTAGAAATCCCAGGGGCTGGAAGCAAAGCTCGATAGGATGGAAAAGGATCATTCAAACGAACATATAGTTCATCGAAACATCAAAACTTTCTTTCAAACATTCACAGTCATTTTCTAATCACAAAGATGCCATACTCACTTGACTTTGGACATCTGCTGACCTGCCCAGTCCATCCAAGCTGTGTCATTGAGGAAGGATTCTCTCCACTCTTTCCAAACTCTAAGCAACCTGAAACACCATGGCTATTGATTAATTTTGGACAAACACAATAGATAATTCATTTAAGGAGGATACTAGTTTCACTATTCAATTTTTACCCCATTCCAAAGACTTGATCTCCTTCATACAAAGTACCAGGGGCGTCGCCAGACCCATTTTACTGGGGTACATTCAAGTTTTAACAACCTCCTAATGGATTCATTCAGATCAATAATAATGGGGGGAAAGGAATCTTACTGTAATCTGCAACGTCAAAGCAATGCAGCTTTACCTGAAATACAATCTAAGGTGTGCACCTTGCACTCATACAGTGCAGTGTGTGCTTGTCATAGTTGGATTGCTGCTCACACTCAGCGATCAGTCTGGATTGAAGTATGACATACTTTTTAAATAATACTTATGGTTTTATTCTGGTGATAAAAACAAGCTAGCTAGCATAGCTAACCTATTTTGTTGCTCTGGCAAATGCACAATACACACACACACACACCATGCTGGCAGGTGGTCCTTAACTCACCAAGCATGTGTGTGCTAGATTTAAAAAAAAATGATATAAGTAGACTTAAGTTGTAACAAATATTTACACCATAAAAATATGTAAATAGTCATAATATGTTGAAATAAATATTTTCATAAAAATTTTTTTACCAGTAGTTGTAGTTTCAGCAGCAGCACTGCTGTATGGAAATGTAACAGTGTGATGAAAGGCTACTTCTTTAAGCATATTGTAAAGCACATTTCAATATACACAGTATGCATTCCACATAACAAAGGTGTAACGGGAGGCTGTGCACTAACAGAGTTCTATGTCTTGCAATATGTGGAAAGAAAAGATCCTTTACGCACGGACGTCCTACCGTGTGGTCGCGTGGTAGCGCTGCACCGCCGAGGAGCCGCTCCACCTGGAGATGAGGTATTGCGCGGGCACAGCGGAGAGCAGCAGCGCGAGCTGCAGCAGCGCGGTGCCCGTCAGCTGAGGCATGACTGCGCAGCCGTCCCTGGGAATAGAAACGCGCGTCAGGTGTGGGACCCAAATCTAGATCAGTCCGAAAGTTGGTGTCTTAAGTCAAGTCGGTAGGATAAATCACACAATGACCCTTTAAGTTACGATACAGGGCATCTTCTGCTGTGAGATGACACTTCTGGACTATGTGAATTATTGTTTATTGACAGGCATGACGTGAATCCATTCTAAACTCCATAATATAACGCTACCGAAACTTCCGAGGAGACGCCAAAGCTCGTTATGAACAGTAGTTGGGACGCTTACCTCGGATTTAAAGTCTTTTCTCCGGTTATCTGCCAGACATATTGCATCTGAGTCTGTGCCTTGAAACCAAAGCAGTGCGACAAGGTTTCACTTCTGTTTTATTCACACAGACTGCAAGACACCTGTGTGTTTACATATTTCGTAAAACATGTCAAACGGGCGGTCTGTCCAATCGGCGCAGCCCACGGAGGAAACGGCGGACCTTTAGCTGCTCGCCACGTCAGGATGAGCCAAACCCAGACAGGGAAGTGTTTTTTAACGCTGTTACGGTGCGGAAACGCAAGGTGGAAGAGTTGTTCCGTTATTCAGCACGAGTGTGAGGCACTGAAGTATATTTTTAATAGATCGTATTCTCGTACTACTGTATTCTACCTTTAAAGAGCAAACATATTAGACAGAAGACAACATAATGCTTTTATTTTTGAAAAATACCACACTTACTTTAACTCACCTGATTTTTAATGACAGTGAACAACAGGAGGGGAATGTGTATAAGGAAACACAACTGTTTATTTACTTAAAATATTGGTGTGAACTAACAGGACAGCATTACTCCCCTACACGTACATTCTAGCTTCATTATGCTTCTTTTTTGCATTAGTTCCTTTATATATAAAAAGTATGCAAATTAACAAAGACATCCTCTTCAACATGAAATAGACCCTTTCCCCCTTCCTGTTCTGCCATTTCCGGGATGCTTCCTCCCACTGTGTATACACACACACACACACACACACACACACGCACACACACACACACCTTTACCTCTGACCAAACAATGTGAAGCACAACTCTGCCACACTGAAGCACAGGCCCATGATAAATGTACTAAGAGTAGACATGAGTAAGAGGGCTGATTTGAACTGCTGAGTCAAAACGTCTCAATAAAAAATGACTTTATTTCACCCTGTGATGCACTGGGGGACAGATGTGGATGACTTGAAATAAATGGGAATGACTGAAAACACCAATTGTTGCTTATAAAACAGTGACTTGCTTTTAAGGCCCATTTGAAATAGAAGGTGTACATTATTACTTGTTGTACTTGCCTGAGCAGCACTACTAAACCAGCACTTTTACTTTGACATATTCGGTAAATACAGATACTCCGGGGCGATATGATGAAGAGGGGCAACAGCAGAATAAACAAGTCTGATGTGTACTTTGATATGGTGGCTGCAGTCCCACTTTGACCATATTTCAATGGGAAATCAGAGAGAGAATAACACATCCCCTTATTAATGACACGCTAAGCTTAGCAATCAGCTGTTCCTGATTCAAAATGGGTACATCCACATCAAAATCCTATACATACATCTTGGATTCTGCAGTACTGTGTTTTTTAGTTGGCTCATGTAAACAACATGTGTAACAGTGAGCTCATCTCTTCGGGTTTGAATTTCATGTGTGATAATCTGTGCATATATGTAAATATACTTAGTTGTGATTGAGATAGAAAACCAATCAGTATATTTATGTACTTGTACTTTGTCTTTGTTTTGGGAGCAACGATCATTAGTTTCCTGTCTTTAATAGAACCTCAAACAATAACAATCACTGTTATGCCAGCAGTTATTTGTGGAGGATGGTGTCTGTGTTTTTAGGGCCGTCTCAATCTGGAATGAAACTCTTCATATTCACCATATAAACATATACTTTGTGAAGTAAAACCGAAAAAAAACAACCAAAAGTTGTTAACTGTATTCTCAAATAAGTGTGAAACACCATTATAACTCCACAGACTGAGTCACTGAAATATTGTCCTGTATGGCAGGGAGACAACATTGAACACCTTCTATGTAAGATAGAGATCTACACACTACAGACAGTAAAACTGCTGCAGAAAATAAACACATTCAAAAGCCATGTACTAAAACTTCAGTAACCCAAAGAAAACATTTGGCATTGACGAATCTATAACAATAAAAACCAAAACAATGATAAACAGTTTAATGTTCTATAATATGTGACAAGAAAGACCTAAGAAATGAACCAGGTGTATATAGATTCTAGCGTCCAGTTCTCCCCAGTCATACCCATGTACCCAGCCAAGTGGCTGTTTTTGGCATCCAGTCTCTGTGCTGGGGTGAAAACAGACACATGGCAAAAGTGGAGGCCGTCTTTGTGATGAAGTCTGCCCATCAGTTGAGAATAACAGAGAATGACAGATGTTCGTCTGAAGTCGGACTGCTCGTTTCCCAGGTATGGTCCGGTCCCCAGTCCAGTTCTCTGGACTGAGTGAGAAGCAGTGAAGAAATATAAAGAATTAATAAAAAATAAAAAAAAGGCCCCAGAAGCAGAAACCAAGGATTCCATATGCCAGAGTAGCGAAAGGCACACAATCAGAAAGATGAACATGAAATTTGTCTCTCTCTGCTTTCCTTCCAAATTCAGTCCGATCCAATTTGATCTGACTCGATCCGGGTAGGCATGAGAAAGTGCTAGAACATGAGAGACTAAACAGTGTGTGTGTGTGTGTGTGTGTGGTCACCATAGAAACATATTAACATTTAAAAAGTCAAATTTTAATATGTTAAAAATTTTAAAGTACACAGGGGTCCTCCCTACGACTGCATTGATAACCAATGTGCGGTTTAAGTGCATCTCAAAGCTAGTCACCCAAAGCTCCTCTGGCTGTACCTTAGGTATAAACTGACGATTGGTTATAGGATAATATATTGACATGAATAATGGTTTTACAACAACAGTAAAGTCTTTTTTCAACGGCTATAAATACATTTCTTTGAGAGGTTTCACAACGATCAATCTGTATGCCACTGTTTGTACGCTGAAAGTGAATGACAGACCCAACTGTGTTATAAAAACACACACGCTCCTTCTATTACACACATCTCCCGCATAGTCACAACTTCATACACATACAGGCACATGTACTTTGCAGGGCAGGGGCCAAGCACACACACACTCCCAACACATAAAGGCACAAGGTATTGCTAATGTTGAGGATGCGTTGAAACATGAGCTATCGAGACATATAAATGACCCCTTTCAACCATGCATCCTCCTCCTCGCAGTAAAAACTGCTTCTAGAAATAAAAAGATGCTTTTCTTTTCTAATTAACATGCAAAAGAAAAGGAACCCACCCACACATCCACAGTCAACAAAAGCTACAGATCTACAGTACCGGCAAAGGTACGCCATTTGGTATTTTAGCGCAGACAGACACGCTCAGGTCAGCCGACGTGTGAAACTTCTGAAAACAGAGAGCCGATCATCAAATCTTAGAAAAAAGCAGAAAGGGGCTTGTATAAAAAAAGAGTTGGAACAATGACGAAGGGGTGAAAGACTCTTGTCAGGCCAGCAGTCTGTGATCCGTCACAGACCTAACCATCTCAGCTCAGTGGACGTCTTTGACCGGCCCAGCAGAGACTCTTGATAAGTCCACAAAAATAGCAACAGGGAGATAAGATACATCCAGCTCTCCTGGTGATTTTTTTTCAAGTACTAAAACTCTGTTCGACTACTGTTTTGCCCAGTCTGACACAAACAGTGTTTAAGGTGAGACGGGGGTGAAGAGTGGTTCAGGAGGACAGTCACAAGACCACCAGTGTCGGAGTCACTGAGCTCCTGTGGGATCCAACATGGACCAGTATTGTCAGAGGAGATGGACCAAATGAATACGTGTCGGCTGGTGTAGCAATGTGCTAACTGGGCCGAGAGGAAGGAGTGGACAGATAACTACACTGTAGTCTTTCCATGGCCACAGCTTTGAATAGCAGCAGCTGGAATCGCAGCTCCCCGTACGCACTCACCTATATATGCACCCAACAAATGCATACACCACTGATTTTTCCTCAAACCAGCCTCTACTCCTCCTCCACACGAGCCTGGAAATCTCAGCCTGACTTCTTCTCCGTCAGGACAGCCAGCCTCCTCCTCACATCCCGAGTGTCTGCTCCGTTGTCTCTGTTACCAGCCTATCAGGTTGGCTTTGGCCTTTTCTGTCAACTTACGGACACGTCCCTTTGAGGAGGTGCCAAAGGTAATTGATGAGTCCTCAAAGAGCAGCTGCCTCTGCTCCTCCTCAGAGTCCTCCTCCATGTACCAGGCAGACCGTCGCCCCTGATTACGTGTGCGCATCGACCCACCTGCCCCATCCCCTGCCTCCTCCTTTGGAGATTCCTTCTGATTGGAACGATGAGGAGCAGGTTGGGGAGGAGGCGTGACCTCCTCGTTGGCTCTCCTGCTGCTCCTCCTCAGTGGCAAGGGCTCAGGTGATTCAGCAGGAGGAGTGGGTTCATCCGTTCTAACCACTCGGGGGCGGCCGCGCCGTCTGGGCGTTGACGCCACGGCAGAGTCTGGCAGCACAGATGTTTCCTGGTTGGAAGACGCCCCGCCTTCGTCCCCCGTCGATTGGTCGAGCTCATCGTCTGGGGTGGAACTCCTGCGGCGACCGCTCCTTATCTCCTCCAGGTCCTGCTTGCTCTTCCTGCCTCTCTTCTTGCCAGGAGGACGACCCCGAGGTCTGGAAGGACTCCCCGGAGCCGTGGCTTCTGGAGGACTCACTTGCAGGTCCAGTTTGGCTTTTCGTCCCTTCTTCCCTGTGCCCAGGGTCACATGACTACTGTGGCCATTCAGGTGGACTGTGCTCTGAGGTGAAGGGCTACTGGTAGAGTCTGAGAGGGAAGGGCATTGATTTAGAAGACAAAAAGAAGAAAATACTTATTAATAGCAGAGAGGTGACTTGAAATGTGTATTTCATGACTTTAATCATAAGCCTAGGGATCACACCATCACCCTTCTGTGTGACACTTACTCTTACCAGGTGTGTGTCGTACAGGAGTCTTAAGTTTCCTCCGGGTGCTTCCTCCACTGCTACTTTCTGCGGCTGGAGAAGTCACCTTCTCAGGAGCTGGTGGCGTTGAAGCTGACGCAGAATTATGAGTCCTCAGCGAGCGAGTAGACTCTGTTAAAACATATTAGATGGTATGTTAGATTTTCAAGGGTTAAATGATTATCATTACCACTCTCATGCCTGTTCTGTAAATATGAAGCAAGCAGCCATGTAGCTTAGCATTAAGACTGGAAAAACAGGAGGAACGAGCATCGCTCGTAACATTGTCTGCCTAGCAAATATGACGAGTTGTTTTATTAGTGCTCCATGTATAGAAATGAGCTCACCTGCTGTGCTGAGCGTGTTGCTTGGGGCACTATGTGAGGAGGATGACGAGGATGGAGTGTGTGTAGAATGGCGTGCTGCACTTCGTGTACGCCCTGCAGCCGGCGTGTCTGCCTTCCCGTTGACAAGCTGAGGGGGCTGTTTGGGGGGGCCGCTCTGCCTCAGGAAGGAGGGTCGTGAAGGAGCCGGCGACGGCTCCCTTTTACCGGTCACCCTGGATGATACACGTCTCTTCCTCTCTGGGCTATCGACACAAGATGGGTGGACAGAACACAAAAGATCAGGCCTGGTGTGTAATAAAAGACCCCAAAACCAGAAATATGAACTCCTGTGTTCTACCTGGATGCAGTACTGCTGTTTGGAGATTCGCTCCTCCTCCTCCTCTTCATGGCGTGTCGTGTCTGTCTATCCGTAGTGTGTCTTGTTTGTCTGTCAGTCCCTTGCCTGGTCAGTTTATCCGTCAGGCCGTGGATGGCCTTGTAGTCGGCCAGGATGGCACCGACATGCTCCTCAAACAGCGCCGATAGCCTCAGACTCATGCTGTAGATCTAGAGACGCAATAAAGGATCAACAGATACTGATTCAACTGTCACACCAAGACAAAGAGGGATGACAGCGTTATTTTATGAACTCATTAAAGCATGACAACATGAGAGCGCTACAAGGCATATTGAGCTGAAAGCATCCGGTGTTTGAGAATGTGTATCTCACCCGAGACTTCTTACTGGGCGTGTAAGCTTTGGAATTGCTGAAAATGAGCCGGATATCCTTGCAGAGCTCAATGGGAGACTGGTACTTTCCTTCTGTTAGCGTGTTGAGAACGGTGCCAAAGTCCATCGGTGACTCAACTATCTGCAGGTAGTCCTGGGAGAGGCGGAGGGAAGGTTGAAGATATTCCATTTAGACGTTTCAAAAGATTGTGGACACAATAAGGAGCAGGGGAGAGTGAGGGATGGCAGGAGAGTGTAAAGATAATAGAGATTTGTTATTTCACTTTGCATGGACTGGGAAAAAAACAACTGAACCAACAGCAAAAGAATTAACGAGAGAATTGAAGCCCACTGAAACCGTGGGTCTGTTCACTCCTTCGAAACGTTTCCATTAGAATTGGTTTGCATTACAGACGCTGTTCTTTGGGCCAAACAATCCCTTCATTTCATACTCCACTCCTTGTGTAATTGAGTTGTAGCCACTGAAGGTATGGCAAGAATTAATGTGAGCCTAATGTTTCTGAGGAAACTATAGGCTTCACATGAACACAACACTGGAAAAAGGAAGCAAAGAGTTTCTGCTTAGGTACCGGGTACTCTTGTATGTCCACAGGTTCTCTGAAGGGCTCTGAGTCTTCACACTGAAAGATGAGGTCCAGCAGCTCCTTACAGCGTCCCTTCCACGCATGAGGGTCGTAAGAATGGGGTCGGGTTCGCAGTTGGCGCTGCATGGGTTGACGACTCTACACAAAGAAATTAACATAGATTAAACTAACACTTTTCTTTAGATGCTGCATTACAGGACGGTGGCCCGAGAGTTCAGTATGATTTTAACCCGTTTAGACAGAGGTCTAGGAGGCCATTACACAGTTGCTGTCATATATGTTACCTTATGGTTTCGTGTGGATGTCCCAGGAGTATTAGTATCTTCATCCTCCTCCTCATCATCCTAAATAGATAGGAAAATGGAAATTAAATTAAAGGTAGCATATATTGTACAACAGGCTGCACTGCAATAAAATACTTCATAACTTCAACCCCCAACTGCATTAACATAATCACCAGCATTTTTTTAAATGGAATTTCTACTTATTATCTCAATTCCTATTGTCATGATTTATACAATACAATATTCAATTCATAGCAAATTTTGGAATTAAGGAGAAAATTCTGTGACATACCGAAAATACGTGTTTTCTTTCCCACAAATTCCATAGGTAACGGAATCAATATCAACCATTAATTAGACTAAAAGGTAAAATATTCACAACAATTTTAAGACAAGTGCGTGTAAACGTGTAGATGTGTCAGCACACCTCATCTTCAGAATCAGAGAAGGTCGTCTTCTTCATGGTTTTGTAGAGGGGCATAATATCTGTCAGACTTTGGTCCCTGAAGAGGAAAAAAAACAAAACAAAATGCAGAAATGACTCTATTTGACAGGCGTACTATGAGACACATACTGTAGCGCATAGATGCCGAACAGATGAGATTTTCCTCTAAAACATCTGCTTTTGAATTCATGACATCATACTCACTTAATGAATTGCAGCATGAGATCAGAGACAAACTTGGCTGTAGTGACGATGAACGATCCGGGCTCATTGAACGTTTGCGTGTTGTGTTCAATGTAACGAACCTCCCACATCAGAGAGGACAATCGTCTGGAAAGGGGGAAAAAAAACATATGTGCTGATTGTGTATTTACTTTACCCTCTCACACACACACACACACACACACTGGATCTTCTACCATCTCTTTGACTGAAACACAACCCGATGTGATTTACCTGTAGAAGCGGTTCACAAGCCTTTGGCGCATGGTGCTGAGGTCAGTGACGTAGGCTACTACTGTGCAGTATGTGGGATACGCTTGTAGGTCCACTGGAAAGGCAAACGGTGCTGCGACATCTGTGGTTGAAACATACATAAGAAGAGAGGATTCTTACTAGAAAAACATGTGTTGTAAAAGAAAAAGATGAATATCTTATCTGTATAAGATAATCATATCCTGCATATGTCAAGTATTAGAATAAAAATACTAACCTCACACATTTATGCCTTTTGCTTAAGATTTTCCTACTTATTCTATTATTTTTTCAACACTTAGATGCACCTGGAAGAGTTTATGTGAGCCAACTTCAACATGAATCTTACTGCAAGAGTATCAAGGAGATTTCTCCAGGATTGGGGCGCTCAATGTTGGTGCCGCTCACTAGAGGGAGCCCTCACACCAGCTGTCCACCTGAAGGGGTGCAGCAGTACAAAGCCTAATTCTGTATGTCATTACGTCACTTCACAGGAATTCAAGCAGGCACCTCAATATGTGGCTCAATGTGTTAGCAGCTTATTTCCTGTAACATGAGCCCCTGCTGGGCTCAAGCTGATGAGCTCAGAGTCCTGACTCATGTTGTGTAGAGTCATGCTGCCGCTGCTTTTACGAGATATGTGCCCTCGTGGCTGGACGTCCCGTCCCCGCTTACATTACATGAGCGGACAGTTATTTTCACATGGGCTTGGTGACGTCATACCGAGCGTGCAGAGCTGGTCGATGGCTTTGATGATGCGTTCACACTCCTCTGCGCGTGTGCGGCAGCCCCATTCCCCATCCAATGGGACGTACAGCAGCTCCTTCTGTTCCTCTTCCACCAGCGGGACACTCAGGCCCAACTCATCGGGGAACGTGGCTGCACAGGGGCAAAGAGACAGAAAACGCCGTCAAAATGTTGAAAGTGTAAAGAGATTCCAAGAAAATGTGCTATTTGTGCTGTTGTGTGAGTTTGTTGGAGTGACCTACCATCATCAGGGACAGGCTCCATATCCCATGGACTCATCTTCTCTGTGTCTCCATTATCCCAGCTGGATGAGAAACAGCGTTGACATGAATCATCATCATCATCATCGCATGTTTGAGTTTAAGTGTTTGTAGCTTTTATACGTGTTTCTGGCACCAACAGAAGTGGTTATGATTCTCTATAAAGTTTGTTTTTTTTCAAATAATGTCTCTGTGCTTAATTTAAACATTATGCTTTCAAACTGGGATGTCACTGACGGTGAAAGTCCAGCGATAGCAAAACAAAGGGCAGTGTTAGCCGGCGCCACTGTAAATATCTAATTCAAACTGTCATGCAGGATTGTTTCATCACATTTCTTAAGTCATTCGAGTCATGAGGTGTTTGTGCAGTTAATGAGAGTTGTGAGAGGAGGCATCAAGGAGCTATTTGTCGACAATTGCCTGGAATTTGTCCCTGTTACTCGTGAACCTTTTGAATCAAACGGTTTGACAGTGTGTGAAGTCAGATTTCAAACTCATTCAGTCCCAGGACTCACAAAGACACCAAAGAGAACAACTATACAGTAGATGTAGAGGGAACAACGTTTTTACAGTTCTGTAATGTAGAAGTAGCCAACATAAGCAATTCTGAAAAACAAACAAGAAATATGACTCTTTCACTGATGCACGATTTTCTCACTACAGTTTTTCTTCTGTAACCTCTCTCTATATGCTCCACATATAGCGTTACATACAATATAATGTTCACGTTATGCTGTTTGTCTGATTGCGTTGCAGAAACATTCTGACATCATGACATTTATAGTTTTGTCATCTTGCACTTTGTTGTGTTTGATGCAAAAGATGTCCTCGCTAATGCAAATAAAACCGACTCACAGATGTGAAAAGGAGATTGTGTAGTGACTTGATACGTCTTCAGTTTTAACTGAGCAAAGTAAATTCAAGCTGTGATCATACCAGACATTGTAGCACTGAAACAGGCTGTCAGGATACTGAGGCTGGAAGGGCTCCTGGCTCTCAATGGTTCCAAACCACCAGGCATCATCAATCACTGACCGAAACCTGTCACCTACACACACATCACAGATAGTTTAGAAGTAACAAGAAGGCAACTGTTGACTTCATAAATTGTGATAGAAAACATGTGTGACATATTTGGTATTGTGCAAGTTTTTAGCCAAGGCAGAACTGGCTGACCTATACTCCACTGCCTCTTTCTGGCATTGTCAAACTGCTGCCTCAGCACCAGGAAGTCGATGACATCAGGCATGTCGTGGTACCTGCAACAAGGGAGGAATAAACATATTAAATCAAAGGCTGCCACAATGGAATAAAGAATCTGTGAAACAAACAACCACTTTTGTATCATCTGGATTAAATGTCTCATGAATACTGTCATGTCAGGATGAGAATTAATTTAGGAAAAACAAAACATAAAATTAAAGGTAAGGGCAAAATAAACTGAATTAATGGGAGGAGATATCACATTGGGATGCTTACTTCATAGAGAAGGATCCTCCAGTCAGTTTGCCAGTGTCAGGGTCCAGGAAGGAAAGCTTCAGGCAGCACAGTGTGGGCAGGCCAACTTCATACTTGATGCCTACTATTTTCATCAATTCCTGCTCCTGAACAAAAAAACCACAAATAAAGTGACAAATGATGACATTTCTTACATCCATTTCAGTGTTGTGTATTATCCAGACTGGGAGAGTGCTAGCAATGCTACAGTAAGTTATCCCAGCTGGGAAAATGGAAAATGGAAGGAGTTATAGGTCGGTGTTACCAGGCCTGTAAGGCATTACATTCAGAAAGATGCATTTCAGACTTATGTGCAGAAACTGCTTCTACACATAGAGACGAAATGAAATAAATTCATACGCTGTTACTTTAAGTGTTGTGGAGACAGTTTCATATATAAGAAACTCTCTTCTCTGCAGACTGTCTTTTAGAAGAGGTGCATTTTTAGGATGGAGGAGGGATTAAAGTAAACATGACAAAGAAACCAGAAATGCATCTATGATATAGAAGGAATACTAGTAAAAGGTTTGTGGGATAAAGATTGTGTGTTAGTTTGTGACAAACACAGCAACATGCATCAATGTGGCTTGAACCTATGCAGTATTCAGAGGAGGACTGTCTGTTTTATTTTTAGCCAGTACTTAAGAAAGAGAAGTGTCACTCAAACGTCAAGATATTAGAATCTAAAACGAGATCTGGCATCTAGCGTTGACTCCATGTCTATAAATAGGAATTTTTACTCTTACTTTCTTTATATAATGCTGTTCGATTGTTCTGCAGGAAGTTCTTCTCAGTGTTTGTGTGTGAACCTAAAGAGCACCGTGTTTCTCTTTAGGGAGTCTTCAATCCATCTTTGTCGCACTCTTTCTTACCCGTAGCTCCATCTTGTGCCAGGGCTGCTTCTTAGGATTGATGCTGTAAATCTTCTTTTGTTTGGCCATCTCCACATAGGCTTCATGGCCCTGTCTGAAGTAGTATAACTGCACACACACACACACACAAACAGTATATGTCAATTCAAATATACCAGAGAGCTGTATCATGTTTATTTCTCTGCTGCATACTTTTTAAAGGATGTAACCCTACCTGAAAATTTAAAACTTGTGTCAACATACTTAAAAGACACTTTCAGTGGCTAATGATGCTAATGTCAGTCAGCGAGTCCCTTATTTTCTTGAGTCTTGTAATGGTCAATACAGCCTCATGGGGCCACTAAATTTAGAGCAGACTTTTAGCCGTGTTGCTATGTAAAACATGAGCCACTGTTTTGATATGAGCAGACATGCGGTACACATGTGGTGAGGACACTGAAACAGAAACCGACGGCGGGTACCTCGTCTCCCATCTGGGGTATGTAAGGACATCTGCGGGGCACCGTGTCCGTGATCCAGGCAGAGGGAAGCCACTCCTCCAGAGTTAGCCCCTGCTCCTGAAGCTCTGTCCTCTGAATGACAAGCAGCAGAATAAATGCTCACTTAAATCTGAGGTTTTGCATTTTGTAGCATTTGAAGGACCTCGGCTTAGAGGTAAGTTTGAAAAATCCTCAGCCAATGTGTCCATACTTCATAATAAGTTCTGAAAACTTTTCATTTTTACATAAAAAGTGCAGAAAATACATTTACGAGAAAAACGAAAATGTGTTACAAAGTAAGGGAGTTTTTCAAATTAATGTTTAAAATAACATTTAATCTGAAAACTCCTTAAGAGTGACAGTAACTTCACTCTTGAAACCACAACGCCGTTTGTCAAGGACCATTACTAATGACAAACCTTCCTCTTCTCCTTTGGCTTCTTCTTCTTTGGTAATGCGCCGTCTTTGTCTGCTTTCTCTTTCTTTCGTTCTTTCTTCCCGTCCCTCTTCTTCTCCCCGTCCTCCTCGGAGCCGCTGCTTTTCTTTTTCACTTTCACGCTCTTCTTGGGAGGTTCAAGGTTGATCCCTGCATCTGCTGTCCAGTCAGAATAATCGCTGGAGTAGTCGCTGCGGAGAAGATTGAACACACAGATGTATCGGCTTGTGTTTAGCTTGGGATTTGCATACAGCGTGTGCGATGCATCCGTAGGATAGCCGATGTGATTAATGTGTGTGATGTACTGTACGCATCTTACCTTGAACTACTGTGGTCATCCGGCCAGGGCTCCTTTTCTTCATCCTCCTTCTCCTCCTCTGAGGAATGTCCGTTAATTTGCCGTACCTCCACCTCTCCCTGGAAACACATCGTTTTATGTTTACACTCTCACAGACCAAAAGACGAACAAAAAGACAACAGAATCAGTGAAAAGGAAACACATCAGAGTGGTAATGTACTATATAGCGAAGCGTTTGTCTATTGCAGTCACATTTGTGAGCTGAGCAGTGTGGTGTGCTTGTATCAGCATGTTAGATTTGCCTCTGCAGTGGAGATACACCAGAGATAAGTGGAACTATTTAACCCTTAAATGCTCGAGATATTAACTATTTTTTATCATTAGACTCTTGTTATGAAAGAAGACATATAGTTTCCAAGGATCTGCTTCTCTATTCGACTGCAAGACAGCTTTGAAGGTAGGAAGGTGTCGCATCTTTAAGGTTTTATTATTATTTTTACGAGAGCGTGTTCTTTTGGAAAATTAGCCAATATCAATCCATATCACAGGTTCAAAATCATGTTATACTTCACAGTGCAAGCAGTCCATAATTGTTCTGTCTGATAATGAAGTCCAGGGTAAAAGGTTAGCATGCAGCCAGAGTCTGAATAGTGGACCTTTGAATAAAGCAGCTGATCTAAAGTTGAACTAGAGGAAAAACAAAATGCAGAAGCATTTATAACAAGTAAGAAGAGCCAACAAAAAGTGGAAAAAATTACATCCCTAAAGTAACAAATTCTTACTGCCTGACTGAAAATCACTGGAATAGAAGACCTCTTCAAAAAAAAAACCTGCAACCAAGACAAACTGCATTTTTGAAGACTCTGTTACGACAACATAGCAAAATAAGACAACAACATTACTCTATCTACCTCTGAGGTGCTTTCGTCGTCATCGGCAGCCTCGGCGCTCTGGCGGCTCGTCTCCTCCATGGCAGCACGAGTGTGGTAGCCGTGGTTACCCTGGCTCCTCCTCCCCTCGTCCACTACACTCTCTGATGTCAGATGAACCTGCAACAGCAGCGAACGAGGGGCAGAAATCAGATGATATGAGTTCTGATAATGGATTAATATCTGTCATGAATGAGAGAGTTATGGCAGAATCCTAATTATATTGCCGGAGGTGTGTGTTTGTACTTGCTGACTGACTTACCCTGCTCTCCTTGGGAAGGGAGTGGATGGTACGCCTCCTCCTTTCTGACTGATAAACATTGATCTCCTCCTCCCCTTTAGCCTCACGCCAGTTCACCTGTCTCCTACAGAGGAAACACACATGCACAGTCATGAAATGTAACACCATCCCTTATATTATTACTTTCAAATCAGGCTCTTGTCTCTGAAATCAGCTTTCAGTATGTGTGTGTTACCTGACAGAGGCGTCCTCCAGCTCAGGGACCAGCACCCTGCGGCTCCAGGCCACCAGGTCTCCCTCTGTGGCCATCTGGCTGCGTGGGGCGTTGCTGTGCATCTGGCGGACGCCCTCGATCTGCCCGCTACGGCGCAGACCCACGTTGGGTGGAGAGTGCACCTCTGTGGGGGAACCCACTGACCCTGAGAGACGGAGAGGGAAAACAGTGCTCAACAGTTAATACGCGTCATAAAAAGACACCAAACTCATCCATGTACTTCTAGGAGATCATTCACTCAGGTGCTGCTTATTATAGTGTAAGAAAGGGCTCCAAAATAAATGGGGAAAAGGCTGCAATCTATGATTATTGATTACTGATTTTTACATGTTCCATTTATGATCACATAAACTGAGCAAAAACAGAAAATCTTAACATTAGAGAAGCTGTAACCAGGACATATTTGGTATTTTTGCTTCCGTCTACCATCTATCAATCATTAATCATTGAACATTTTATCTGAGGCGACTGAGTGAAAGATACACAGAAAGACTAGAGGAAGGAAATATGATTTCAACTAGCAGGGGAGCCAGTTATTGGTATTTCATCTGTAAAACCTAATGTACCCCATTTACAAAGTGTACAGATGATAAAGATGTGATGATGTTAATAGGAAGGCTGCAGATTAATAAAGCCGTCTTAATGCAGGCCATTACTGATCATACTGTATGCTTCTACTACAGTCAGCAGTAATCTAGATTGATTTAGATCTACTGTATGTCTTCATCACTTAATGCATAAGAAGACCAAAAAGACAACCTCCTGCTGATAATACACCCATATATTATGTGAAGATGAGTTTTCTGTATTCACCTCTCTTTTAGTTTTATTGAACTTTCTGGGTTTCTTGTAATCTCACTCAAACTGCTTGTTTTTGCATAATTGGAAATTATGTAGGATGCATATTTCATATGAAATCTTTTCAGTTTCACAATAAACTAATTCCAAATGTGTGATTATGATAAATAAAATATTATTGCAAATGCATCGTATGGTGTGCATTTCACACAGGGAATTATGCAAATTCATCTCGATTCATACCACGATTAAATTGCCATCAAGTTTGTTTTAACCTGCTTCACAGTTGGCGACATACAAATTCCTCGATGTTTAGAAAGTCTTTCTCTCTCTATTAAGGCAAGAACACACAACAATACTGAGACCTTCCTCACCTCTGCTGGCCCTGTTTGCAGAGGTGTCATTCGTTCCCAGTCTTTGGTCCTGTTCCTGCTGCAGCCTCTGAATCATGGTATCCAGAGGACTGGAACCGTCCACTGCCTGCTCACTCACCACCTGGTTCAGGCCTGATATACACAGGAAAGAGAGGCAGAGACTTGAAATGTGATAGAGAAACAGAAAGAGTTCACAATGCTCCATTATCAGCTTCAAAGAGGAGAGACAAAACAATGGGCTTTTCCCAAAATCCTGCATCATCATCTCAATACACCAGCATTTTAAGGGCAAGGAAACACTTTCCTATATAGTTTGAAGCAAAACCCTGAGACAGCATGTCGAACCGTCTCACAGGATATTTCTCTTCCCTCCCACCTATCCCCACTGTACACTGCTGACGCATTTCATTCACTGCTGATAGTTTCTGTTTATATTCCTGCCAAGATGGAAGGTTGCGTTTTTAATTCTACTTTTAATCACCAGGGTTGGGCTAGTTTCAGTCAAAACCTCTCATCTGAGGACAGATAACATTCCTCTGAGGAGGAGGCTAAAAGAGCAGCATAATCAAAGCCTGATTGTTGCGTTAGAATTAGAGAGCATCACCTCGTGGTAAAGGTCTGATCTGAAATGTAAAAAGAGCAGACACCTACGTTTAAGCCATCAGAGATATGAGATACTCCTGTGGGTCTAATTTTAGCCTCTGTACCTGAGGAAGTGACCCCCATCTGCGGGATCAGCTGCTCATCCCTGCAGCCCTCCCTGCCAGGCACCAGTCGCTGATATCGAGGGGGGTGGGGGTTCCCGTCCACATCAACCAGAAAGGGAGGGGGCATTAGGTGTGGCGCTTGCTGAGTCTGCTCGTCCAGCACGTAATTGTTTGCATCCCGGATCAGTGGCCTGTAGTCGGTATGGAAGAACATCTGGTCCGCGATCTGAAAAGTAACAAGGTACGTTAACTTAAGTGCATACATTTGAAAGATAACACTTCTATTTGTTTCCAATGAGGCTGCAAGAAAGAGCCGAACCACTGATCTGGGGATTATGGGTATATTTCACCTCCACCACGGAGGTGTTGTTTTCCATTAGTTGGTTGATTTTTGTTTGATTGTTTGTCAGCAGGATTGCTCAAAACGTTGTACACAAGTTTGCAAAAACTATTGTGCAGGGGTTGTTCTGGGGCCAGGAATAATATTCTGTTAAAAGTTTGGTGTAGATCCAGATCTAGTAAAATGTTCTTTCTTTTTATTCAGCATTCTGAGACATTTTAGATATTTTCCCTAATTACACAAAAAACCCTGAGCCAATTTCCAAAAAAACAAAAAACCTGTTGGAAGGATGAAGCAAGAATTTATTCATTCTGGGGGTGGATCTAGACATGGAGGCAGATCTTTGCAAAATAGGGGATTTTCTCTCATTTCTCAGAGTTTAATCCATAAATCATGACGTAAAAATCACAAATGAATGGTGTCATAAATCTATTTTAGTGTGTATATAGTTTAGTGCAGATCCAAATCATAATCTGGGTCGGCTGGAACAAAGTATGTATATGTAGGGGGTGATCTTTATTTAGCCGCTATACGTTAGTACATACATAACTACCAGCTGAGATAAGCACAGTTTAAGTCGTCTCCGACAGCTTTATAAATGTTTCCAGACTGAGACGGTCTCATTTTATGATTTGAGGATCCAGCTCAGGTGTATGCAAGATGTGTAGGATTGTTGGACCTTGGCAGATGCATGCGGTCTATGAGTGCCATTCTAGTTATTATGGACGACATCAAGAGAAGTTGTTAAATGTTATGTAGAGGTATGTCTACGGACATTAAAGGGGAGTCGGTTGCTTTACCTTGTCATACTTGCTGCTGGAGCCAAAACCAAAGATGAGCAGGTGTCCATGTGAGTCAGTGGCTGCAAAATGCTGCCCATCTGGACTGCATTTGCAGTCAAACAACGCTCCGTGCCCTTGGCCCTCAATCTATTCGTACAGAGAGAGAAAGAGGGAGACAGATTAAAACTGTAAATCATAGAATTAACCTAAGCAGTTGTCTGGCATGGATGTAGTTAGGGGTGGGCAATCTGGTGATTTCAGATCAGGACTGATCTTGAAGGCTTAAAAATCTATTTTTCAGTCGATTTACAGAGTGTCAATAGAGTGATATATATAGAGAGATATTCTGATGGAACAAATGACTTCATGTGGCTCTTGGATGAGGACTAATAGAAAGAACTATGTTTATTAAAATGTTGTGTTAATGCTGAAAATTGAGAAATCCATTGGCCCTTTCAAGTCTGCTTTTATTCTAAAGGGCATTTCAAATTTGAGAAAAAAAGAGTTTAGATCGTGATGGATCATGATTGTGAATATGCATTATTTATTGTCTAGATTTGACTTAAATAATAATTGAATGTTAAAACATTTTTGTTCAGCAAAAAGCCAAAGTTGTTGTTGTTGTTTTTTAAGATAAACCCTGTGCCGGGCGGAGCAGAAAGAAGGCCAGAGCAGTCATATCCTCTAAACAGAGAACCACCAGCAGAATCTGAAATCATCAGCAGAAGACAAAATGTGGCCTAAATTCAGTCACAAGATGAAAACATTGAATCGGTTTTTGCCTCTTTGCCCCTTATTCAGTCACATAGCAAACAGCCTAATGAGCGTGACCTTTCAAATCTTCGTCTATTTTGGTAGATGTAGGAAAGGTGTTTGTGTTTTTTAGCGAGCTGGAGGACAGGCGACTCTTGAAGTTGTTAAACAGTGGTGTTTATAGAGAAAGCAAAGATCCAGATACAAAGGTGATGCAGAGCAACCTCCTCTGTCAGACTCTCCTGGACGCATCTAGGATCTAGGAGGATGAGAGATGACTAACAAGTTAATCTAATGAAGTTAAAGATGGGCAGCACTAGCAGCAGCACTAATGAAAAAGGGTTTCAGATTTGGCAAAGTAAGAATGAACAGTGGTTGTAAAACAAAAACAAAGACGAAGGGTGATGCAAAAAAACAACAACAACTCTGCTTAAAAATACTACATGTCTTCTAAAATCAAAAACAGGCTATGCTCCTTGAAAATGGAAAGTTGAATTAATTAGTCACTGTTCGTTACACTCAGAGTTTTTTGCTACTACAGTCTGCAGCCTTCTGAAGGCCAATGCATGTATGCACAGACTATCAGTGCGAAACCAGAGCCTGGGAGGATGCACACAACCGCTTTACTCTGCTAGGGATGGATGCGAGGCAGACAGGTAGATCCTGGTCCACAGCTCCTCAGTCGCTGCCTGTACTTGATCTTGATGTAAGCTCATAAAGCTCAGCTCGCACAACTAAGCTGTTGAGAATGGTGGCAGAATTGCAATGGCACAACTTGAAACTATTGGGTAGTCCTTCTCCAATGACATCCAAAACCCATGCAAAGCTGTGTCCTGAAATTTTATCTTTAACGTCCTGATCTCTGCCGGTCTCTTTCTCTGACACTTTTGCACACTCCATCATCACTTGATCTAAAGGGTGATTTGCTGTCAGGAGTCTTTTACGTTTGCTCAGAACGACTGATTGGTTTGACAATTTCATACCAGTCTTGAAAGTTTTCAAACTGAGATTTGCACCATTTCACAATCAAACACGTATTTTCAAACAACACAATTCACCATCTGTGATCAACACCAAGATTTTGGCCCCCTGATCAGCTCGCCGTGTGACTCACTTGTTCTTAGACTATGACTAATCCTGTCCTTGGTTACCATAGAGCCGGAAATACAACAGCGGCTACAAAGATGAACACACTAGGTGAATATGTGTGGTTGCATATGCACAACAGTGTGGTCTCATGATGTCAACGCCCTTAACTCATGCCAACGGCCGCATATTGTGCATTAAATGACAGGAGGTGAGAGAGAGCAGCACAGCAAGACGAGAAAGTGAAAGTAATGAAGAACAATGAGCAGGAGAGAGAGAGAGTGATGTTGTGGAGAAGAAGAAAAGACTAACGGAAGACTAAAAAAATTTAAGTGTCAATCTGTGTATCTTTTAGCTGATTCACTGAATAAAAAATTGACATCTGTGTCGTGTGTGTGTGTGTGCGAGAGAAAAACATCAGGATGTGGTCGCTTTCAGCTTCAGTGTGAATTTATCCAAAGAGAACTCAGCGAGTGAAAAGCATGGAGATGAAGAGAGACAAGAGAGGACAGAGACGACGGGCTGGTAAAGAGTCCCACCATGTTGAAATAGGAGCGGATCTTGACTCCCCTGGCCAGGTCCCACACGATGCAATTCCCATCATGCCCCGCTGAGAAGAGGATTCTTGGATCAAACGGGTGCGGCTCCAGCACGAAAACCTCGTCCTCGTGACCCTGTGGTGAAACAATATGAACATCTGCATTAAGACATTCAAAGAGATGAGAAACAACTGTGAGTTTCACTGTCTTACTGTGAGAGTATTAAAGGTTCAGGCAAACTGTGAGTCAGTTGATGAGAGAAACTATCAAATTAATATTATCTTTTACGCCAATGTCCACATTTACTTCATGTTTTGTCTTCTGCACGGTTTGAATGCATTGAATGCTGTCAAGGCTGCTATCAAATATTCAATGTATAGTACTCGAATGCATCACTCGGCAGAGTCTCTGTGACGATAGAGAGACTTGAAAAAACACAAGATAAAATGTACAGGAAGATAGATTAAATTAAGAATCTAAACATTTATAACATGTTCTGGAATTTTAAATGGATTTGTAGTTACAGGTCCAAAAATCTGTGATGATACGGCAAATAAGTGGGACTTAAATATAGTAATATGTCAAGTACTACCAAAATAACCCAAATCATTAGATTAGACTATACGGATTAGAATTAGAGGGTTAATTATGAGTGTAAAATTGACAAAGAACCCTCACAATACCATCAAGGCTAAATCCACGCTGGTGTTTCCTCCTTTGATTGTGTTTTTACACGTGTATCTGTGTATTCATGCGAATGTGTTGAACCTCCACATACCATGAGGACGTGGACGAGGTTGCCGGTGGTGGAGTTCCACACCTTGAGCGTCAGATTGTTGGCTGCTGTGATTACTGTGCCATCATGGCGATCCCACGCTACCATGGTAACCTTAAGCTTGGTCACCTTGTCTTCCAGTGGAGGAGGGTTGTACTTCCTGAAAGGGAAGATGTTGGCACACGGATGTCATGTTTTGGACCAGTTAAGGTCAGTGTGCTTTACTGTGTGTACATGAATATTACAGATAAGAGCGAATAAAAGACAGAAAATATCCCAAAAAAAAAAATATTGATCCAAGACTTTTCCTCCTAATGAATTAAATCTATGATCCTCAGTAGTTTATACAGTTGATAAGGAGCTAGCCAGTCTGACAGCGTGACCTTTTCTCTTCATTGATTACAATAATCATTTACAATATCTGCTGTTACTATTTACATGTGTCGTCTGTGAAAACCAGCTAATCCACAACATTTCCACATTTTCTTGTGCAATTCCCCGACTCAGAGTTAATGCAATTTAACATGATCATATTTACACGTTATTTTCTATATATTTTCATTTCAGCCTAATATATTGTTGTTGCGTCCTTGAGTGCCTTGAAAGGTGCCCATAAATAAAATGCATTATTATTATTATTATTATTATTATGTAAATGAGCAGGGTTATACAATGAAGATTTGTTTTCATGCGTTTTTACTTTTTCTAACATATCTTAAGCGTCTGTCTATATGTTTCAGATAACACGATTTTCTTCAAATCTGTATTTATTGTCGTTGCTGTCTCATGTTTCTTGTGTTCATTCAGGCAACAAAGACTTAAATGGCCTGTTAGTGGCATCTTCATTCACTGTGTGTGATGGCTGCAGTAAATCTATACTGTCTGGGAGCAGTCGGGTAATCAATCACCGTGTCACACTTCATGCCACAGGTGCCAGTTGTGCTGTAGATGCAGTAGGTCATCACAGACTGAATAAATTAATAAATAATTACAACATAAACATTTTGCTGCTGGTACAAAGGACATTAAGGGGCATTCTACCTATCCCTAATGACTTTTAATTGACAAACAGTGCATAGTTATGCACAGGGAATGTTGATTTTTATCCAAATTAAGACTGACTTATAACCTGCAGGATCATGCCAGCCCACAGCTCTGAGCTCAGAGTACAGCAACACTGGTGGAAAAGCCTGACTTTGACAGCCACACACACACACACACACATACACACACACACACACACACACACACACACATACCCGGGTAATTTGGTCTGCATGTCCAGCAGAATGCTCCTCCAGCCCTGAGGCTGCAGCTGCCAGATTCGTGCTGTACCATCTCTGCTGCCGCTTACAAACCTGCAACAGACAGACACACACAGATATGTGAGCACAGATACGTGCAACAGCCAATCTGTAAATATAACACCGTCTTAATTCAGCTGTCTGCAGCACAATGAGCGCTTTCATCTGCACACATCAGGATACAGTAATTGTGTGTATTCCTCCCCGCTATGTCTCCATATCTTCCACTCCTCCTTTTCACGGCTGAGATTACAGCAACCCAGGGGAATCATAGCTGAGCTTGTTTTTCTGCAAACTCCACATAGGCACACACAATTTAACACCTAGCGAGGGTATGACATGTGCAAGTGTATGCATGCGGCTGTGTGTGTGTGTGTGTGTGTGTGTGTGTGTGTGTGTGTGTGTGTGTGTGTGTGCGTGTGTGTGTGTGTGTGTGAGAATGTGTTTCAGAGCATATATCAGACTGCAAGTAAAGTTGGTGTTTCTGCTGATATCATCAAGTCACATTACAACACCCCGAGGTTCCATAAAAGCAAAACGCTAAAATTAACAACTCCCGTTATGTCGCAAACTCACTCAGACACACACACTGGGACACATTCCCTAACAGTGCAAACCTACCTGTCACTGCAATGTGAAAATTGGATGCTGTCAACTTTGTCCTAGTGAGAAAAATATAGGGGAAAGTCAACACAGGCCAACAAGCATGTCTGCTGCTAATCCAAATCAGTTTTCTTGTGCATTATCAATAAATGATGACGAAGATGCCTGAACTCAAGATCAACTCACTAACTTTTTTCCAGAGCTGTCGTCTGCATCTCAATGGCTTCCTCTGTTGATGGATTTTGCTCGGTTGTCATGGAGAATGATGACCAGTCTCTCCATGACAACAGCAACAATCTCTAAGACCACTGAGTAACATGCATCTTCGGAGGAAGTCCATGAGATACAGCTGAAAGCTTTGGGAACAGGAAGTGAGTGGCCTTGAATTAAGCTTGGTCAAATTACTGTTTCCCAGGTCAAGGGTGAACTTTCACAACTAATAAATCACAGTTTTCAGAAACAGCCTGTAGACTGATGTGGATGCAAAAGTTAGTTTTTAATAATTTTTGGACTGAATTGTTTTTTTATGATTTAAAAAAATTAATTAACATACACAAAAAAACAACAGATAAACTAAGTGTTAAACTTGTTGATTGAGCAGGTGGCGCCTTGCATGACAGCTTCTGTCACCACTGCATGAATGTTTCATAAGCAGATATTCTTGACAGGCAGAGAGTTAAGCACAGGTTTTGCAAAAAGCACTATGTTGACTCACTGTGTGGGACTCCAGCTCAGAGATCTTCTCTGGTTGACCTGACCCAAAGTAGTACACCCTGATAATGTGATCCGTGCTTCCTGTGGCCAGGAACATACCACCTGCGCACACACAAAACTGTCTGAGTGAAAGATCATCATTCCAGCACACTACTCTTACATAAATAATGTCTAAAAAAAACAAACTTAATATACACTTCAGGATCAAGCTGTGATGAAACAGAAAAATATATTTGCCTTGTGGGTGCAAACTTTGTGTAAAAAGAAACTTAAAAATCACCTGTTTAAAGTCAATAAAACCTCAAAGCAGATATCTACTCTCAACGACTGTGCAGTACACTTATTCCACCTTTACAGACAAGCAGCAGGTGGTCCGCTGTGCTTAGCTCTTCAGTTAATCTGGGCTAATTATGCAAATTTTTTCCAGCTCTGTTGCCATTTCCCCTCCGGTGGTCTCCAATCAGAAGTAAGCTGCGCCTCACCTGCACTAAAGGAAGAGCACATCATCTGGACGCCAGGTCTGGAACGCTCTGTGAATTTACTGGGTCTCTGACTGGAGACAAACACACACAGAGAAAAGATGCATTTAAAAAATGAAACATGCTGCCAGTTTCCCTACCAGTTCATACATTTTTAATCGAACGGGGTTTACAGATGGGCTGATTTTCTTAGCTGAATTTGGTTTCCTTTACACATTGTCTTACATGAGCATAGCTATGTTTATAGTATGGTATTAGCATGTATTAAACATTGAAAATCAATCTTAAGGAATGTCTTGCAAAAGGCTAAGACCCACTTACCAGTAAACAAACCCAGTAAAGAAAAATAAACTTAACTTCATTGATGCTTAACGATATGTGGATACATTTGTGTGAACAGGTCCTGTGCAGGTGTGCACTGCGTGTGTTTCTCACCCAAACTTGAGCGTTCGTGAATCCCACTGCCAGAAGCAGATGGTGCCGTCAGCGCCGGTGGACGACAGGTAGCGTTTGGAGCCACTACAGAGAGGAGAGAACTGCAAACACAACCAATTAGAGGTTAGAGCTCAGTAAAATGAGCAATCAAACCATAACTGCTAACACTACAGCAAAAAAACAACAACACAAGGAACAATTAACCTCCACTGACTTATAGAATAGCCTTATCAATGTAGGGAGAGGTGACAGATTAGCACACAAGCTTAAAATACATAAACATATAGATGCACGGATAAAGGTGCAAACAGAACTCCCCAAACACCGTCTATGATTGAACGTCTACCGGATATGGCTGTCAGTGAACGTCCTCTATCCTTCGTTCTGTCGACTAAATCCATGACAAGATGAAGCGATCCTATCAAAAAGTAGTGCCCGTGTAGCTAAAGCCTAATATATCTTATTCATCTTTGCCTTAGACCTCCACTGTTGACATGAATGAGCCTCACTGTGGCTTCAGATAGCATGTTCCTTCACTGTACACTGTATTTCACTGTGAGTAAATCAAGCTTTGCTTTACTTTAAGTCAGCACCCCAACACATGCACGACTTACTCATGTCTGACTAATGTTTACTCAACACTGTGATGCCCAGCTGTTTTGGGAAATCACTTTTTGAGATTCATATCTTCAGTAGGAACAGACAGCTTGAGACTGAACACCACAGACACGGTATAGGGAAAGAGAAAGTCCTGCTTTTTGGTATGTTGGTACTTTCGTGGGATAAGAGAGACAGAGACAAACAGAAATCTACTACAGAAATCTGCTTTACATGTAAAACCCCCAGAGGATTAGACTAGAATTTCAGTTTGGCATGATCTAAAGTGATCTTTTAGTGGTCCCTCTATTCTATTCTACAGAATACAGTTACATAAAACATCGTATGTGACAGCAGAAAATGAATCAACATGCAAAATACAGATCACAGCCTCAACAAGGCTGCAACTCCAAACTAACAAGAGCAGCGTTTTGCCAGGGTTTCTCTGCACCGATTTCGTTTTTCAAATGCAACAATCTCAAAGACCGCGGAGCAAACCATATCCGCTGATGAGATCCATGAGAGACATTTGAGAGCCCTGGGGAAAGTTGGTCAAACTTCTGTTTCCGAGGACAAAAATGAACCTTCTTGGATTTTCAGCCAAATCGATGCAGACAGAATCCACACCCTGACGATCCTCATACCTGCAGTGAGGTGATAGAGGCTGCGTGACCCTCCAGGACAGCCAAAGGGGCGCAGGTCTGTAGGCACCACACTCTGATAGTCTTGTCGCACGACCCCGCAGCGATCATGGTGTTCTCGTAGCTGACAGCCATGTCGGAGATCTCAGCAGCGTGGCCGCGCAGCGTGGCCAGCAGGCGCCCGTCATCTGTTCCCCAGATCTTAACAAGGCAGTCGTCTGAGCCCTGGAAGGAAAAAAAAAACAAAAAGAGAAAACACCGCCAATGAAGTGTGAGTGAGGACCGGCATTTTAAATAGTTTGAGAAGTGGCGTGTGAGACTCTGCGGCACACTTCTGGTAAGACAAATTAAACACGTCAAGTTCAAAAAGATTCTATAATATACTGCAGACTGCGACCTTTGGCTGTCCACAGATTGGCAAACCTGGAGCACAAACAACAGAGGGGATGAGGTTCTTCAGATGCAGGAAATAGAGGTGACTAATCTGCAGTGTGTCCAAAAGTGACAAGGAGCACTAGATCATCATCTGCACAAGTACTGTTAATGCATTACATGCATATGCAGGCTAATCATTTGATTATTAGCAGGAAAGGCAACAGTATTGCAGCAGTCATGTCAACACTTAACGGAGATTTTAGGGTGTCTGAAGCCAAATATTGAACTAAACTAGAGTAAGTAACAGGCAGACTGTAGACTGTGTTTGATTGTATGTACAAATACTGTATACTAGGGTTGCAGCGGTGTCTGGTTTCACCGTATACCACAGGATCAAATTTAACGGTTATCATACCATGAACATTTGCTTATTACCGGTTTGATAAAAAAAAAAAAATTTCTAAGAGACGACCGGAGAATCTCTGCTACTCCTCAACTGCCTGTCAGACAGCGCAGCGGGAGCCGCTGACACACAGCCGCAGAGGAAATGGCAGAGAGAAGCGAGCACAGATAGCACTGATCTCCATCCCCGTGAAAACAAAGTAACATAGGACTGCCTTTCATATCCTAAAAACAAACAAGGATTAGTCCTCGAGGACCAACGACCAGGATGTAAAGTGTCGCTGAAGGAGGAAACGCGTCCAACTAGTTCTCCTGTCTTCACGAACATCATCCCTCTATCAGATCACAGTCTGTGTCCCATTAATGACTTTAATCCCTAATAAAGAAACGCGTCCGACAAACAATATTATGACTAGAGGGACTAAAACTATTGAAATCCATCAGCTGATTTTCTGTGTTGGCTTCTGAAATACCGTACACAGTGATTCCATCATACCCTGGTATTTTCTGACTCCGTTATCATACCGTGAAAATCTCATCCCGTCGCCACCCTTACTGTGTACACACAGCCGTAAGAACACAAAGTTCAGACGCAAAGTTGTATTTCTCGACATAAACAGAAGCTCAACTGTCAGAGGGAGAAAATGAAATATATCACCTTCATAAATTCAGAAACAATAAAAACATGAAGTATTGACAATGCATTTGGTGATTTGTAATAATGGGGTCACCGCCTGCTGGGGAGTGTCATTCAGCAAACCATTTAACCACGAGCAACAGGACAAAACAGACACACTATCTATCCAGACAGTTCAGAACAGAGACTTTTCACACCACTCTGAGATAGACTGTCTGCTCTGTTAATAATTCTCAACCCAGCTGAAGTACAGCTGTACCACAGAAGATGGAGTGATCTCAAACTGTAGAGGAACACTGCAGCTTATTGGATCAGGCTTCACTACGATGACACGTCTCGATCTTTTTATGGGTTTCTGGCAACAACAAAAAAAGGTTACTATAGAGGGAAACCCTGTTATTAGCACGTTTATTGAAAAGTATTAAATAGAGTAAAGGAATTTCAGCACATAAAGGAAGATAAATAGCAACGCTACACAACAAAAAGGTCACAATAATAAATAATCCATAAATCTGAGCTTATCAGTTTATTGGTAACATGGAGGCAGCTTCTCACACAGCTTTTATTCTGAACAGAAAAGCCATCAAGACCCTTAATCAACACACAGAAACAGCCTACAGGGACTCAGCTGAGAGTTCCTGGCTGTGATCCAGCTTGTGAGAGGTTAAAGGGTTTGTGATTTAACATGGTGTCAGATCCATCTGTGCCTTTGTTACAATCTGAAATGAATCCTTAAAACCAACAGGTAATCAATGTCAAGGTGCAAAAACACACGGTGCGACATCTGAACTGTCATTTAAAAACACGTTTGTGCGATTTATACGAGCTGGAAATAAAGACGTGGGGCGCCGACACACACAGAGCCACATCACTAAATCAGGATGTTTGGGGTGTAAAACGACGTAATGTTAGAAATATAAGCACATTGACTGCATATGATTGCTCAGTTTTTCTCATCCGATTATCAGGTTTGCATATCAGACCCCAGATTCTGTCGAAAATATCAATCCATCCTTTTACGTCTGTGTTTTTCCACTAAGTATTTTATGAGACAGGCCACGCTATCAGTATCAGCATGGATTAAAGAGGAAATGTGAGATGAAAACATCAACCTCCTCCTTTGAATAAATCATAATCACTTACTCCATCACCACGAGGAGCAGAGTCTGACTGGAGCTGCTATTTTGTGAGGACTGATTAAAACGGCAAACATCCCCTTCGTGATTTAGACAAACCTCAAGGACAAATAGCGGCTGTAGCAAAACGGACACAAAAAAAAAAGAAAAACAGCCAAAATGAAATCCAGGCATAAAAGACGCAGGGTTTGTAAAATCTGGAGACTTGAACCAAACTTCCTGTTGCTGTATATGCAAAGTTATGTTAGCTAAAATCATGAGGAAAAAAAAACAAGGCATACTGGCTTGTCTAATTTGTCCTTCCCAGCGGTCATGATAATGAGCTTGCACCACTTTGTATAGCTAAATTACACAAATCAATGTGGCCGTTTGCCAATCAATTGTTCAACCAATACATATACGCACTTGATCATTGATCACGGCTGATCGTCGTGAATGTTTAGGCTAAATGAAACAGTTAATAATCATTCAATCTGTCTTTGACTGCAGCAAAATGTGAGTAGTATGGACTGAAGAGATCCAAAAATAAGAAAATATATAAATAAAAATGATCTTGTGATGAAAGCAGACGGCAATAGCGAGAGAGAGAGAGAGAAAAAAAAAACAAGCGGAGAGAAAAAGGGGGAGAAGGAGAGAGAGTGAGGGAGACCACGAGCGAATTTTAATTCTGGCACTTAGCCAGCGCCTCAGAGGAAACATTTTAGCCAGTTATGATGAGAAATAGCAAGAAGGAGAGAGGGAGGGAGAGAAAGGAACAAAGGAGGGGCAGCGCAGGATGAAAGACAGGCGAGAGGAAGAGAAAAGAGAAGGTGGAGAGGGAGAGATACGAGGAAAAGAGAGACGGAGTGAGTCAATCTAACCCCCTCCCTCTCAGCAGCCAGCCATTTTTAGAGATTTGAGAAGTGAACGCTGAAAATGGTGTATAGCAGCAGGCGGTGCTGGACTCCGGGATCCATACACAAGGACGACAACATTGCATCAACACGTTCATCCGGTATTCAACACTGCATCAGGAAGCTTCACGGCACATGTCTGCAGGGTTCATCCAGAGGGCAAAGGTCAACTTCCTGCTTTTAAGACCCCACACGAATCGCCTGTTTCCCCTTTTTAACAAAACCTAATCATTATCTTAAAGACGTGTTACTTTGCTCCCCTGCTATCATCTGAAAGCTGTGAGTCATTCCGTAAAAAGCACCCCACCGCAGCAAGGTAAAACATTAATTCCCTCCTATCAGAACTGTAACAATCTGGAATACAGACACACGGCGAGACAGCCTATAACAATCAAAAGCAGCACACGGGTGGCGACTCGCAAACGAATGCAGGGGAAACACGTGCTCTACAATGTCACTGACATCACTTTGACACCAGGACAACCACACACATGCCGGGCAGCACGAGCAGCGAGGTCAACACACACACACACACACACACACACACACACACTCCAAATCCATACACAAAACGCTGCAGTCTTTACCGTGAAGATGCGCCGTCCCGTCCTGTCAAAGGTGACGCAGTACACGGAGGACAGGTGTCCCAGGATCCTCTTGTGCATCTTCATGTGCTGGTACACGGCCGTGGGCACCAGCTGCCGGAGACGGTAAGAGCCGTTCAGTCGACGGCCGAAGCTGGTATCAACTGCACGGCAAGAAACAACACACACCGGTAAGGACATCGTCATATGTGACGAAATTGGTCAAATCTACAGTCGCTTTTACTCCCTGCGCATAAAGTGCGCTACGTTCATAAGGGATGCAAAAATAAAACCACTGTCAAATGCTACTGGCAGTGAAGACCTTGGCAAACAGAGATACAGTATAGTACGTGAGACTCATACACTTATAAACAAAGAAGAAAGAGTAATAAAAATGGTTGAATTTGTTTTTTCTACTACAAAAATTCAACCGGTTCTTTACCAATATTAGGTGGGCTCCCATAGATAACAGGAGGCTCGGGTGGGCGCCCACAGTGCAGCGCAGCCAGCGCGGAGCCTTTCCACACAACATGCTTGCAACCTAGAGGAAGATGAACAGAAGAGACGCATAAAGGCACACATTACACAGGTTTGTGCGTCGACTCTGTGTGCACGCCTTTATATTTGCTTAAGCACGTGAGCGTATGTATTTACATGAGGCCTACACGCACATGCAGAGATATGTAATACAGTGGTTGCCTTTGTAGGTGTGTTTGCATATGTGTCCATTAAAGTAGCTCCTAAGTGAAACCATGTACCATACTCACTCTTGCTGGAGCGGAGGAGGTTCTGCCTGCCGGCCCCGAGCAGGCTGGTGAGTCCGGGCACGCTGGCGGGGACCTCCCTCTCCAGCAATGGGCAAACCCTGGTGCAGACCTGCAGCAGGTGGTCTGCACTGATGTGACGGTACAGTTTCACCTGGACACACACACACAGTCGGCTCAGCTTTTAGTAATACTGTAGTTAGGGAAACTAAAAGATATCAAGCTCCAGCTAGCGCTAAATGTTTCTGTTGCTCAGCCTGAAGTCGCTCTGATGAAAAAGTGGGAGGGAAAAGAAAACCACCCAGTTAGGATTAACACAGTGCCACTTCATTGCACCAAAAAAATAACTAATAATATGAAGAGACATTTTCAGTCATCCTCTGTTAAAAAGGGATTTAATTAAGTATTTACAAGTGGCTACAGCCTGCAAGCCAAAAGGTCTATTATTTGGCTTGAGTTCAATTACTTCAAATCTATGAAATAAAATTATATTTTCAGCCAAAAACAAGGTCAACTACTCCAAACGGCTGTTGGTATGCAGAGCATTTCCGAAAGATGATGCCCCTTTTAAAAACAATATCCATAACTATTCTCTGAGGGCTTCATCGGAAAAATAAACTGAGCGGAGCTACTATAAAAAAAAAAGATGACCTTTTTAACTGAATGACATTCACTCGCAAACTGCAAAAAAATCTTCATTTCCAATACATGACAAACACTCTGACAGAACGATTAGTTATTAGATAATTATACCAAAAGGTTAAGAGAAAAAAAAAGAGAAAAAAAGATCAAATTGCATCTGCAACAAAATGAATGCTGGAGTTTTTAAATGGGCATGAAGTGACAGCAGAGGGGGGGGGGTGGCATGCAGCATGAAGCAGAATGAAAACCACACTCTCATAAACACAGTGTGTGTGACTCCACTGACACATCGGGGACGCTCCTGCACTGGCCTACCTCTGAGGAAACACACACACGTCTCAATGATGAGAGAAGAGAGGAATAAGCATGCAGCATGCAGCACTCCATTTATTCCATGATGCACGAATTGCTTTAAACTTATTATTCTAAATCAGACATGTGGTAATCGGCTTTGTCTCAGACACATCTGATTTAAATATATGAACTGGCTCAAATAAGCCTGAAATTCAATAATTAACACACACACAATAAATGACTCCTTAATTGCTTTCACATCCTTGCTGGTTCAGAGACATGATCAGTGTCTCTAAGCACAAATCACACCACGATCCTCTCAGGTACACACACACACACACACACACACACACACACACACACACACACACACACACACACACACACAGATCAACAGACAAAGTGATATCAATTAACATTTGGCTCCATTTTACTAGCTTCTTAAAGGAAATTGAGAACACTCCTCCAGTCACAACAGCACCACCAGATTGCACATGGTCCTGAGCACCTCACTGCAAATTATCATCTTCTATTTCAATACACTGTTCAAAAAAAAATCAACAGATATCACTAAATCAGGATATCATTTTTTTAAAATATATAATTCTAATTAAAACAGCCATTGATGAAACCCAGCCATAATTGAAGAAAAATTGAAGTAATTGAAGTAAAAATAAAAATAATAAATTGGTGTATATTTGGTTATAATGATTATAGGCTGCTTTTTTCATTCAAAAATAGATTCATATTTTTGAATATTGTGTTTCTGGTCGATTTTATATGCAAAATTACAATAATTACACATCTAATTAATACGTCTTAATTAATTCGCCACAATTAATATCATTAATTATTACAATATCACTGAAGGGAGCGTTCATTCCTCATTGTTGCCCAACCCCCTTCCGTACTAGCCCAAACATTAACCTGCATACTAGGGTTGTCCAAACTGTGATCCGGTGTCCCTGCCTCTAAACACCCTGTTTTCCTTTTGGTCTAATAATTAAAACCCTCCGCCTAATTTTTTTTTCTTTTCTTTTTTCTTTTTTTTTTTAGAAGAGGAGATTATGCACAATAGACAGGAGGCAGGCTGAGCGGCTGGGAATGGGAGTAGGAGGAGGAACAGAGAGCCAAGCAGGAAAAGCGAGAGGAAAAAAAATACTAGCAGGCAGTAGTAAGACACTGTCGATCTTTTTTCTTTTTTTTTTCTTCTTTAACGTAAAGATTTATATTCTGAGGAATGTACAGTTCAGGTGATCTCGTCTGGGATGTTCATCTGTCTCTGCCTGTGTGTAAAAGGAGACATCTTTATACAACGTAGCGGATTAAAATAGGCCACAGGTCATCATTTGTGTATTCATTTTCATATAAAACTAATAAAATAGCCAAAAAAGTAGGTGTGCACGCTTTCAGCAGAGTGGTAAATACATATGCACGCGACGATTAATTCTCCCCACGCCCCCAAGTGTAAATGGCGCTTTCTGTTTGTTTACATGCCAATTATCGCGTCAATTAATACGGCGATGATAAGATATCAGCTCAGTTACCTCTCATCTTTAGATATCTGCCTCTTCTCTTCCATCCGAGCTTGCAGAAACAATTCCCCAAAAACTGTTCTCCAAAAAATGACTCCACAGCAGCCAGCCAGCAGCTCCCACTCAGATGGAAGCTGTGACTCCAGATTTACAGAAAATACTGCTTATATTCTCCTTAAAATGTCCTGTTTTCTAACTCTTGCCCCCTGAGTGTTTTCAAGCCATGCACACAAATTATGGTACTTGCAGGACAAGAGCGCCTCCATCTCTATCTGGCTTGTGGCGCAGGGAGTCCCTCCTCCGGATCCTGGCGCTCCTACACCACAACACTCATGACGTATTAAGATTTCACACATTTTCCAACAACTATTAAAACCTTTGGACATGCATGGCCCTAAACTCGCACACCACGGTGCACAGGACGCTGGGATCCGACCCCTTGGTGCCCCAAAACGGCCCCAACTTGCAGCCAGCTCGCCCTACAAAGTCTTTTTCAGTTTGTTCTTTGCCACCTGATTTAAAAATTGCGGGAAATTCAATTTGTATTTTGCTCTCTAAAAACTTTTTCCTCAGTTATAGAGCTCCCTTACCAAATTCTCATACGTCCCGGGGTGTTCCTGCCCTGTCCAGTCCACTCTTTTGGGTAGAAGCTGGGATGGAAAAACAGTGTCGACTGTCATCATCCAGATCATAAACGCATTGAGTGATGTTTTAAAACAGTAAATGTTAAATCAATGTACAAGCAACATCACAAAGTACAGTGCAGAGAGCAGCATCTCGTATTGCTGACTGCTTACCTCGTTCTCCTCCACCTCCCTTATCAGGGTCTGGAAATAGGATAAAAAATACAAAATTACACCCCATGACAATTTCGGACATATTATAAATGATCCTAAAATGCAAAAACACCAACCTCTGCTGCTTTCTGACACGGTCCAGCCTCTAGAAATCGGGCTATTAGGAAGTACAGTTCTGGTATGGTTGGAGGGAGAGAAGAGGACGGGGGCTGCGTTAAAAGAGGGCACCGAGGAAATTGGGGGGACATTAAGGCAACCATGACATATATTCCGATCTCCTGTACTCACCAGAAGTCAACTGCGCGATGTGTGTACTGTCTGAAGCCATTTTGGTGTTGTTTGCCAGGGCAGCGCCAGAGCCTGTGTGGTAGGTCTAGGTGGCTGCCCTGTAGCTGTCACTGTTTATCCACCAGGAAGAGGCTGCCTCCATTCAGCTACGCTCACACAAAGTCCCGGCTGCTTCGAGTATTCCTCCGCGGAGCGACAACTAGTGCACGAGACACGATTAACCCGGCAAAATACAGTTTTTCTCGAGAAAGTGAAAACCCGCAAAGGAACCCATGGTCTAAGTACCACTTCGAATTTTTTTTAGTGATGGTTGTTCGGTTGTGGAGGCATAATTGTTGTGATCCCCCTCCCCCTCAAAAGAAAAAACGCAGGCCTACTGCGGAAGACTATGAGCAGTGTGGTATACACACATTACTGTAGGGGGAGGTAGAAATGGCAGCCTGCTACATGAGAGGATAGTTTGCTGCATAATAGCTGCTACTTCGTCTACAAATTATATTTAACACGCTTTAAGTGTAGAGTAATTCAAATCTTCGTAGTTAGAAGTTTATTACGGATTAGAGCAACTACATTTCCTTTTATATTTTTTTTATTTGTTGCTGCGAATGTAGAATATGGCTCCCGTGTTTGAGAGGGGATTTAGAGCCGATCTAACGTGACCCGTTTCGGCCAGGGTCCACTAAAATAACCTCGCTATGTTTGCGGTGTTAATTCTGCGTTGTCGTCGGCCTCGCTTGTTATTGCCCCGTCGTTACTGTGTGACAAGATGTCTGGCTAACACACCCACTCTCTCTGCTTGCCGTTTGGTGGTGAAGTCGTCCATTTCTCTTCTGCTCGGCAGTAAAATGGGGGAAGGGTTGGAGACGAGGGGGAATGCAGCTTAATGAATGAAACCCCGTGAGTTACAGGAATTAAATGGCAATGAGACGTTCATGTACTTATCAATAAAGGTTATTGAGCAAACACACGACAGAACACTTCCTCTATTATTCTCCAAAAAAAAAGTTGAGAAAAAAAGGAACCAGTTATTTTCTAAAAAATAAATAACATGTTATTATTTGTGTAAATGATTTATTTTATACAATAAAAATATACTTGGTAAACAGCAGCAGGGCAACAAAAAAAAATAAGCCCCCAGTTTATTATTTATTTAAGTATCTATTCTCTTTTATTTGAACCAACACATCAGTGAAAGCAGTATTAAATAATTACTACTAATTATTAACATTACTACAATCTTTTAAAAACTTGAGACCACATGATTAATTTAAAAACAAACTGTGTCCTAAGTTAGACCAATGATCTATTTTGTTAAAGTAAGCCACAACCTGAAATTCAGTATGACGGATGTTTGCACACCTAAGAGGAACCAAAAAGTGTATTTGAAAAACAACTGATAAGCTATACCTTTCCACAACTTTCCTCCCCATTATTTCTTTTTTTCCGCCTCAGTAATCGCATTAAATGATGATGATTTATTCCTAGCTTCATATTGTATATTGCAAAGTATGTTTTGATCCAATAGCATTATTTCAAAAATCATAGAAACTGGTATGGAAACCACTCTTCTGTTTATAGAGCACTCGTCTCCACTAAATCCCTGGTAGAAACATCAGAGAACAGACTTGGGAACAGTTTGTAGCTGGAAGGAAATTACTATTGCATAAAAACTTGGAACAGATGACTAATTCTCAGCCTCTTGTTATTTAATTTGAATTGCATTTTGGTTGTTGTTTTTTTTCATGGAAATTAAACGTGTTAGTTGACTTAAGTAATACATTGTTATAGTTTTTCATACAATATATTGTATTTTTTTTATATCAGTTGACACAAACTTATTGCTTCTTCTCATCTAACCAAAATTATTTAATTCACTTTATTTGTAAGTACTAACAAGATGTAACTCATCAACTGATAATGCAACATGCAGGCCTGCGTCATTACACACATCATCACGGCTGAGCTGGTCTTTGTTTTGTAAACGGACCTGACAATTTAGAGTGCACACTTTTCCCCCAAGTTCTGTTCAGTGGTGTGTGTTTAAGTTTTATGCACTTGTTGTATTCTTTACTTAGCACTTACAGATTAATGTTGGCAGTGTCAACCACAATTAAAACAAATATACCTGATTGGCAGGAATTATATAGAGAATTTGAGCCATCCAGTTACTACACCACCACTTTATTTGTTTATATTTTGGTGTGATAGGGCTCTAGCTGATAGGTACAGCAGTAGGCATGTTCCTTTCTGCATCCTCATATGAATATTGATCTTCCACTGATAGAGTCTGGTCAGCTGTGCCAAATTTGCATATTTCAAGCCAGGTTGACTGTCACTTACTCCCATGGACTTAAATGAGAGGTAATGTTATCTACAAACTGTTTTTAAAGAACTTTACTCAAATGCAGGCCGTGTGATTAAAGAGGATGCTCGATTGGGCCTCTTGGCCTCTGTTGCTGCAAGGAATTGTTGCACAACTACCCCTGCAGCCGTGACGGAGTTGAGTGACACCTCTTTAACCAGACCCACAGACCAACTTGCCATATGTAAAACATACTTGACAGGCTTGGAAAAACATTGTGGCACGGAGTAAGGCCAGGGTTGGGTGGTGAGGCCTCGTCAGTCACTTCCTTGGTAACTTCTCATCATGACCTCTCCAGTGCTGCTGGTATTGTATTGGCTGATGTGACCACAGGGAGGCAACCTCACTCTATAGCACCTTTTGTGCACAGGGCCACAGAGCAGTCAAAGGTTATTAATCATTAGGGGCATGCTATGGGATGCATATTGAATTTTCTCTTAAGTAAAAAGGAACTCACCGACTATTATTGACCAAAAGGTCATTGGCTTGTGTTGAGCCTGATCACCTGTGTGTATTTGTTTAGAATAACACTAACATCGTCTAACTTCTCCAACAATTACACTTTCCATTCCTATTACTTGCCTTGCAGCTTCCTAATTTTCTTGCCCTTTGTGGATTTAGATTAGAGCAGTCCTCTGTAGTTCTGGGCTGCCACAAAAACACATTCATCCAGGAAGCTGATATCTTAATGCGGTCATTTAAGTCATGCCTTGTGTCGACAGTGTTGTGTTCCTGAAGACGCACAGATATTTTAATAATCAATATTGCATCTGTGAGGCTTTGCTCTGTATTCAGTGGTTTGTTGTATTGGTTAAAATGTCAAATCATCCTAGTCAAAAGATTTTCCACCTAGAAAAGCAACATGTATTTAATATAATCAGCAGCATCGCACACATTTCTCCTGTTTGTTTTTTTTTTTTTTTACAAAGGAGGCATCATATTATTGACCATATTGGCTCCTGATAGTACATTATAAGTGAATGTTATTCATACATCATTCAGACATCATCACTCCACACCCCCTACATGCTAAAAAAAAATGTTAACTCCACATCACTGGTCCATGACTGTGAACGACGGCTTGTCCCTCAATGAAGTTTCATTGGTCTCACCACTCTAGCAAATGCTGACCTTTCACTTCCTGACGCAGCAGTTGTATTTAACACAGCCATGTGCCCCTAGCGACCTCACACACACACACACACACACACACACACTCAAACTGCTGGCTTTGTGTTGGTGTTAAAAGTAACTCTAAACATGAGCATAGTGACAGGATGCTCTCGAACACATACTATATGCACTCATGTTTTGTCTCATGGAGTTTTAGAGATTACCTGAAGCTTCCGAACTACTACAGTCATACAATTACTGTACAGTAGTGGCTCTAACAAACTAGACAAAGTGACCATGCAATGCACAATGTCCAGTTTTATACACTAATAAAAGAGGAGACAGAAAAACAGAGAAACTCCCACGTGACATCAACTTTTTCTTTTATTTCAAAATATTCTCCCAACAGGATGAAACCCAAAGAAGCCCAGAGGGCCCAAAGCCAATAGAGCCATCTAGAACTGAAGCACCACTCATTATTGCTATGTCACTCTGCTGCAGGACAAGGCGTTCAGAGGGTGGGAAAAAAAAAGAGAAGAAGAAAGGTGTGGGTGGGGGGGTGGGGGGCAAAGTGAACTAAGTCAAACACAGAGACCCACAGACACATTCGCTCCAGCACACACATATACAAAAGGAGCTATGTGAAACAGAGTGGTAGCGATTCTAAAAACGAAGAGTTTTATTTTTTTTAAAAAGCTGCAGATGCTCTCCATGGTGGTGTTTTATGACCATCAGGAGGGAAGTGTGCCAATAGTAATGATCAAATATGGGCAGAGCTGGTTTAGACATCAACTGTTGTGTTTATGGCCCCTTTCAGGCAAGATGAAGAACATCTGCAGCCGTCTGATAAAAAACTTAGCATTCTGTCTTGCTGATTCTGAGAGGCGACACAGAATGGAGGAGGGAGGAGAATCAAGTAAAAACATATTGAAGGAGCCGAAAGGAGTGTGAACATATGAGGATGAGGCCGCTGGTTGTCCGTCTCTACTATCACAAGTCTAAAAAAAATTCTGCATGGTACAAAAATTGTCAGTAAAAAAAGATGCTTTGCTGCCATGGAATCAGAGGGGACGAGTCAGTGGACACGCCCGTGTCCTTACGCCTTCTCCTCGGTCGCCTCCTCCGCTGCTTCAGTTACCTGGAGGGAAGAAGACGGGGAAAGAGTTACAAAGCGACGCAGGCGTTAACCATCCTTCACGTAACACGCAGGTTCCAATGTGGGCCGGAAACAAGGAGCGTCGAAAACCAAAACCAGCTTTTCTTTCAATTCACTCTGCAGTTACCTTTTGATCATCCTTAGGGGTCGATTGCACGACAACCGTTTCACCCAAACCTTTTGTTGCGTGTCTGCTCCACGGGCATCGTAAGGGCTTGCCCACTGCTCCTCAGGGATGGGTCAGATGCAGAGAACCAATCTAGCTGCACTGTACCGTGTATAATGTATAACTGTATGTGACAAATAAAGCTTCTTCTTCTACTTTGAAATCCTGGTGCTTGTTTTACTCTAAGATTTTTTTTTATTCATCTGGATTACACCGTTAAGGAGAACCCCAAAATCCCTTAAAACCTGTAACATGGACCGATGTCCACTTATAAAAGCGGATAGATGCGTTTCGTTTTTAGGATTTCAAACTCTGACTGCTGGGAAGATGCGTCGATGGATGTCGCGACCATTTCTCTAGTAAGAAATAGTTCCAACGATAACCCGTCACAGTGAGCTCGATAAATTGAGGTCGATGTTGTGAAGAGCACAATCAAAACGTCATTCACCTCCACTGCGTGTGGATATCCTCTAACCTCAGCAAATAAAACCAACAGTATCTGCATGGATGGATCACAAGGGAAGGTTAAAAAAGTGGTTTTGTAACTTCATTTTAATGTCAGATCTACAAAACTGAGGTGAGGTTAGTGCAAATGAGTTTTGAGAGCTTAAATGTGATGGATAATTATCAGATAAAATACTGATAATTGTACCTCTATAGCAAAGGGAATCCAATCTGGATCATGTGATCACACTGGTTTGAACATCTCCTGTCTATTTTCCTCTGCCTGACCACAGGTGGAGCCAGCTGTCAATCAACGCAGCGACCCAATCACATTTCACGTCACAGCTGTGTGAGCAGCCAATACTCTCGCTGAACTGTAAGAAAGTTCTCTTTGGCTCGTTTCACTGCACACAGCGACAAGTATGCTAGACATCTTCATTTCTTCTTCTTCGTCTCTCGCTCTAAAGCATGTCACAGCACTCCAAAGCACCCTGGGTAAATGTTATGTCTCGGTTTACATATAATTTCAGTGTAAGCAATAAAGTTAGTGGCCAAACACACACTCAAACGCCTGATTAGAAACACACAACCATACCCTTAACTCTGACTGTGCCACTCTTCCCTCTCACTGACATCAAGGAGGGAGCCATGCTTCTGATGGAGGACACACGGACAGACGGACGAGACACATAGATCTGTGTGTGTGTGTGTGTGTGTGTGTGTGTGTGTGTGTGTGTGTGTGTGTGTGTGTGTGTGTGTGTGTTTATAGGTGTCAGCATGCATGTGTGTGAGTGAAAAAGATGGATTATTTTGGGAAAACAGTGTGGTTATGGAGGAGTGCAGTGTGTGTTCATGTTAGTACACAAATTTACAAAATAAGGGAAGAAGATTGTTATTTTCATGTATCTCATTAAATGAATGCAAATGTTCTTATTTCATCAGCATATCTGTATTGTTTGGGCTGTCGTTTTTCTTTTTTTTAAAAATAATTTTCTGTCCTCGTACCTCATTGGTCTTGGTCTCTCCGTTCTGGGCAGGGCCATCTTCCTTCTTCCCCTTAGCGCCGCCTTTCTTTGCCTTCACCCCCTTATCATCTACCACCTTCTGCAGAAAGAAGAAATGAGGAGAATGTACAACTGCGTTAGGATTGCATGATGACACATTTCATCATACTTTAAAAATATTTCAAGTTTGACCTCAAAATAATCTTATATTTGTGCGGCTCGTTGTATTTGCTCATTTTCACCAGAAAACACTCATATTGTTTTAAATGAGTGGACCAGGTAAAGCAGCTTTTTACATTCCACATTTTTTCCTGTTTCCTTTTGCAAAACAGTTTACCATATGCCTCTCATAAAAGACAGGGAGGAGAAAAATATTGCTATATAAGTTCTTCAAAGTAATGAAAAAATTTAAAAAAAGTTGAAATTAGAGAATGTTTTTGCTGCAAATTACCTTCATAACATTTTACCAGTTCTTTAATATGTAAAATACTAATAAATTCCTGGGTTTTTTTATGTGAAGGGAAGGATAGTGATCCCTGGATATGTAGGTGGAGCTGCAAATTATTTTTGCATGTGAGGAGCAATATTTGTGTGCTTTTCAAATCCAGCAGGCTTGATCATGGACATAAATTATAGAAGTGAGGGTCAACCAAGTATCTAAGTCTGTTGCAGATTTATGTGGGTGTAAATAAATTATTTTAGGTGTAGTGTGTGTACACTTGTACCTTGACGATGGTCTTCTTGGGCTTGGCCTCGGGCTTGAGAGGAACAGTTTTCTGCAAATTAGGCAGAAGTCATTAAGATTGACCAACCACACAGTGCAGTTTTTGGGGAGGTATTAATTTATCTTTAGTCTCCCTCCTCTGTACACTTACAAACCATTTCTGTACTGTTTATGGTTTAAGCCACAAGACCAACAGTACTTAGAAACTGTATTATGACTGAAACAGAGCACATGGGAGCTTGGAATGGTCTGCACTGGCTTCTAATGTAAATATTAATAATAATCAAGCACTTGCACTGCAGTTCCTAAGCAATGGGATCTGTCAATATTCCTGCGCTAAGCAGCTTTAAACATCTGCCTCATCTCAAAGTAAACTAACCTCAAACCACTGAACAATGACTATGTCAGATGGGAATTAAAATTCAGGCCACTCAGGGCGAACAAGTTTGCTGCAGATCTTTACCAGGTTGATGAATGTGAACCATTTTACCCTGAAGCCACAAACTAAACCTTAACAGTTCTGTGACAGAAGAAATTCAAGTGATTCTTTCTCTGCTTTACAAGTCAATGAGACTCTGCATTAAGACGATATATGAATAAATTCCTGGCTGTAGTGGGGCGTAACTTTTACAAATACATGGAGGAAATGACTTAGACTTCATAGACTGTGGAAAACACAAGAACAAACAAACTTTTAGTCAAAGCAGTCAAGCATCTTATTAAATCATATCTTATTAAATGTCGGAGAGGTTCAATGACATGAAACATCAAATCAGGAAACATGCAAAAAAGAAAAATGCAGATAGCATGTTTACGTGGTTCCTTTGCTGAAAAGTGTCACGGCTGTTCAACATTTTGGGGATTATGCTTTTCTCTTTCTATTTGACTCTCATTTCTGTTGCCGTCATCAGATGATTTGCTTGGCTCAGCAAAAAAAAAACTGGAAACGAAGCAGCGAGCACATTTACTTCTCCACAGGCCGCAGCTAAGCTAACTGGCTGCTAGCTGATAGCATCATATCTAGCATACAGACATAAGAATTGTCATTATAAATTTTGTGATTTGTATTTTGCTAAGAAGGAAAGAAAATCAAATGTAGCTTGTAACAAATACTTTGAGCTTGTATTTGTGTATTTCAAATACTTGTACAACAAGCTTGCTTAGGAAAGGAGCAGCGTTGGTGTTTGGTGGGAACTTTCCACTAAGATTAAGCTATATAATCTTAATATAATCAGATGTTGCACGCTAAGGCAAGCTTACTGAATAAGACTTAAACACAACTGAAGAAAAGCTTTCATCACTGCATTGTGTTGGTTTGACAGAAAAGTTGAAATGGAATTAAAATTGTTACTATTAGTTCTTCTACTACTATTACTAGTTGTGCTGTGTCAAATTCTGTTGTAATGATGTTTTTGAGTTTTTATCATGTTTTATATAATGCTGAAGATCTTCATATTCTTAAACGACTCACTCCACTACACTCATATTTATTGGTTTATATTTATTGCTCTTGAAAAAGGCGACCAGACTTATGAAGAAATAGTGAATCACTGTGGCCTAACTAAACTGTTCAGCTACATTCCTATTGCCTGTTCCCTCTGGTCGCTTTGACTGACAGCAACCACCCACCATTCAACCCTTAATTTGCAGCCTCCCACCTCCGAGATGTCCTGATTGGCCACTTCAGTTCTATGCTGTGGGAAATTAGCACAGCTCATCCTGCAGGAGTTAAGTCAAACCCATATAGGGGCTACTATTGTGCTAATATCAGTTTGCATAGAATGTATTTCTGTTGTTCAATATTTTAATTAAATAGACTTACATTTTTGCAAAAGCCAGTATTGTGTATTTGAATTTGATACATTTGATGGGCAAATATCAGTAGCAAATAACAAGATACTTTTTGATGTACTGTATACAGTATGTGTCCAATTATATTAAGTGTTAATGACTTCTGATCCAAGTCTCGGCAAGTAAGAGAAATAAGCATATTTCCCATAATGTCAAACTGAACATGCAAATGTACAAACACATACAAAGACCCACTGTGTCCAACATGCAAAAAGTACAACACAGATAAAAACACATGGCCTGTGTGGCAGAGCTGCATGAACATGTAAAAATGATAACCTAGTCATACATATGATGGATGATGTTATCATAATCATCAGAATTACTAGGATTTCAGAACAATTTGATTGAGAAAGGGATGTTTTCCATGCCAAAAATTCAAATTATTCCCTGTTACTGAATTTCTCACAGTCATTTACTATTGGAATATTAAAATACAGCATGTGCCCTTTTAAACATGCAGCCCTACACATGAACAGGGTGTTTACAACAGACCAGATTGAAAACAGACGAGCACAACGTAGAAAAGACATGCATATCAAGCCGGACCCAATCCTCACAGAGCGTGTTCAAGCAATTTATAAATTGCCTCCATCAAATCCATAAACTGGATGAAGACTTTACTCTGAGCCTTGGGTCATGTGACACTTATTATCTCACAAGACCGAGGCAGGGTGAAGGTGAAGTCAGGGTGAGGAAGAAGAGGACAGTGACAGAGGTGAAGACAGGGAGAGGAGAAAGCGACTTACCGCTGAGATTCTCTCTGACCTCCTGGTGGGCTACCGGAGCAAGGGATGATCAATAAGAGAGAGAGAGGGAGAGAGAGAGAGAGAGACAGGGACAGAGAGAGAGAGAGAGACAGACAGATATCAGTTGTACCTTTGCGGGCTGATCTTTACTTGATCTGCTTGGTGACTGCGACAACTGTCCCACTCATTAACCTGTCATGTTTCATTCTCACACACACACAGTACAAAAAAAAAACAACAACAACAAAATAAAAACACACTGCACTCAAACACACCCCCACACACAGCACACAAGCCCAACCGACATATTTACCTCTTGCTTGGTGACTTTGGAGGAATCCTTGCCCTCAGGTACGTCTTGATTCTGTAGAAATACAAGGAATCGAGGGATTGTTCAAAGTGTGTACAGATGAGAACGCTCAACATTTGACCTGAAAGCTGAAGCTGAGACTTTTGTGACTTAATATTTATTTTTTTTCTGGTTGTTTCCATCAAACATACATTTTAAATATTAAATTTTGATCACTAGATTTGGGTCACTGAGTTTTCCGCTGTTCGGATGTACATATATTCCCGTCTTTGGAGTAATACAGTGAGTCAGGACGAGTAGTAAAGACAAATAATGTGAATCATTTAGCATAGGAAAAAAAGTCAAAAGGTTTAAAATGGACATAAAAGACGACCCGATGACAACTCTTTCTATAGAGGAGGCGCTCCAACAGAAAAACGCTCACTAATAATATAATATAATTCATGTGTAACTAGAGCTGGAATAATTAGAAAATTGATTATTGGCAGAAAACTGATTTGCAGTAATCTGCAACAATTCTGATAATCTATAAACTTATCAGCAAATAGCCAAAATTCATTGACTCCATCTTTTTTATATACATATTTGTTTTTTTGCTTGTTTTTTTGGCTTTGTTGATATTTTCAAAGATCAGCTTGGGTTTTGGGAAACAATTTTCTGACTTTTTATGGAGGATCACGATTTATCAGTTCATTCAGAAAACAGTCGCCAGTAGTACGGTGTAAATAGGCTAATTAAAAAAACATTTAAATCAGAAATTAAATTTATATTACTGTTTATATTATTAAAGATTATATATATATATATATATATATATATATATATATATATATATATATATATATATATATATATATATACACACACACACACGTACATACATATATGTGTATGTGTGTGTGTTTTCATGCCAAGATGATTAATTTTGACGCCTACATTTAAAAGATCATGTCATGAACATGAGAACATGGTGCATTCAGGCTCCAGGTAGGTAAGGACAGAGTACAGGAGAGTTCCCCCCTCCATGAAAAAAAAAAAAAAAAAAAAAAATGTTGGTTAGCCTGCAGGTTGGCATTCGCGTCATTTGCATATGGGCGACCTCCGCCCCTAGAGGCCTCCCATTCTCTGTCCTCAACGGTGAATCTGCGCAAACAATGGCAGTTTTTGAATGGTGGAAAAGCCTATTTCCATGTATGCACTGATACAATGCGCTGAAGCTCGCCGTGCAGAGCTGTTTATATAGTGTCACGGCCTCTTTTAACACAGCGGTAATTGTCTCTGATCCCTTCTTTCTTTTATTCCTTCTCCATCTGGATATGGGTTGTTCAATCGGCTTGGCGGCCACCATTCATCACGACTAGGAAACCAAAATGAGACAGGAAGGTGATGATCTTTTATCGTGGTTGGATTACACATTGCTCAGTATCGATAAGTCCCCCATACGTGCGCGAAAGGCGCCCAGAAGAATTATCATCACGCACGTCTCCTACGGGAGTTACGCATCCATCCATCCGGCGGGTCCGTGTGACATTCACCAGTGCGCACAGTGAAGAGGGAAGTGGCATAAAAAACGACTACAAGAACGGCCATTGAGAGGAACGCAGGGATATTTATGGCATACAGACAAACATATGAGTGAGGAAACGTATCACATATCAGCAAAGACGCGTTAAATACACCTGAAAGATTGCGGGCGAAAAGACGCTCCCTCTAACTTAAGGGATCACCTCACCTGCCTCGACATCACAGACATCGCGCACCGATTTTTTTTTTTTTCCTCGAATGCAATCGCAAACTACAGTGAAGTGAGCTTGATGGCTAAAACGATACTCACCTTTCTCTTCGGCATTTTACGCGTGAATTATTCTCCACCAACCAGGAAAATTAACGTCAAACCCGAGGGTACAAGAGAGGCGAATTTGAACTACCTCGAAATAGAGGATCAATATCTAAGCACCTTCGATAATATGTTGATTATATGCACTCCCCAAAACTCTCTACCTCCCACAGCCATTGGGTAGAGGGGTCAAAATCCTCTCTTGTGCTGCCTCCCGATTGGCTCCTCCCCGTATCTATGTAAATACGAGAGTCCAGGACATTGGCCGAGATTTAAGAGAGTTTGCCTGTGATTGGCTACGCGCTCTTTGTGCGCAGATCCCACCAGACGGCGACGGCTGAGAGGGAAAGTGGAGACAGACCAATGAAAGCGGTGCCGACTCTCGGTGGATCTGGGTAATGTAGGATGAGCGAGAGAAAGAGGCTGAGAGAGGATGGTGTAAATAAAACACAAAGGACCAGAAAAACGGGCACAATGGCACAATGTCGGCCATTAACGAGCTCCAGAAAGCTGGTGGGCATTGTGTCTTGCCGAGTGTTCCCTGCTCTAAAGAACTAGAGGAATCATGCACAACATTTGTGCACATATGAACTCATGATCTGTACTGCTAGTAAAAATATTACAACATTTAAAGTAATCTTTAGATCACTGTTGCTCACAGATGTGACCTGTGGGTGGTTTATTTCATGTTAAAGACATTTAGATTGGTAAAGTTAATATTATAATGTCAGGCTGAAAGGTAATTGTCTCCAAGTTTATTTCATGTGCAGCAGTGGTTCTATTGTGTTGGTCTAAGCAAAATCATGAGTAAATAACCTGAAAAAAATACCCAAAGTTTAAAGGTCAGGATATGTCATAAATACAAAATAGAATGTGTATTACAATTGTCCCTCATATAATAAACACTTTAAAACTCGTATGAACTGAATGGTGAACGAATGGTAAGTGTATTAATGCGGTAACAAGTATTTACAAATGTATGATTTTTAAACTAGATGGAAATGAACTCTCCTGTGTAAATACTAGGAGGCTGTTTCAGTGTTTTCTCTCCTCACACTCATTCATAAACCTTATCTGTTGACAAAGAGAGACAAAGATGTCTGGTGTGTCTGGTCCACACGTCACCAGAAAATGCAGCAAATCACCCACTTTCCTGCAATATTCAGTGGACGTCCTTATTAAAGTCTACGCAGAGAAGCCAAGGTTCCAAATGGCAGCCAGTTACACTGATGAAGCCGAGTCTTTGTGGCTTCATCAGACATGGTTGAAAGGGACGTCAGAGACGGATCGGCCCTTTCTGCTCCGAGTGTTTTTATTGGGTTTTTAAAATTAGGATATGTCTGGAAATTAGAATTAAAATTGGGAGCTGTTCTCATGTGACATTTCCATGTATCCAAATGGACGTACATCTAGTTCTGTGTGTACGTGTACATCTTCACACAGTGTTTGTAAGCATGTATCGTCGGTGTTGTCTTACCTTTTTGTACATGCATATTCATGGACATGGGCAGATGGTGAAAATAAATCTGAAGGATGGGGCAATGTGCCGAAGGTAGGACCTGGACTTTAGTTAGCCCAAGTGCCCCTGTGGTCAGCCAAAGGGGCATCAAGTTCTGATCTGATAAGCCTCGGTGTGTTTTGGTTGGTCCTATGTCAGCTCTGATTGGCCTCTGAATCCTAAAAGTACCTTTCTGGCCAGGGAACAACCCTCTGATCACCACTCACCATCACTCTGTTGTGACTTTAAGACAAAATTGTAGTCCAAAAATGTGCCTTGCTAAGCTCGAGCACATCACTCTTCAAGGCCTACAGTCACACCAGATTAGCTCTTTCAATGGATACAAATCATTTTAACTGAGGAGTGCAACTGTGTTAGCAGAATTTATTTTGCTGTGGTTTGAATCAGGAAGAAAATGATATGACCTTCATTAAGACAACATAACTATTTTAGATTTCTCACGCATCAATTTGTGCCATGACATTAATTTGTCCATAAAGCGTAAACATAGGGCTACAACTAAAAGTTAGCATTTTTTTTACAGGATTGATTAAACAGGAAATTATCTTTTCTATTAATTAATTTGTTTATTCTATAAAATGTTAGAAAATATTGGAAAAAATTCATTTACAATTCCTCCGAGTCCAAGGTCTTTGTCTTTCAACTAACTCGCCAATGGTCCAAAACCCTAAGATATTCAATTGATCTATCTATTTATCTATCTATTATCCATCATTTGTTAAAGGAAAGAGATAAATTCACATTTTAGAAGCTGGACAGAGACTGTTTGGCCTCTTTGCTTGAAAAAGAGTGTTTCAATCAGATTATCTGAATAGTCGGTGACTAATTTTCTGCTTAATCGTTTTAGTTCTACTAGAAACGTTAAACCATTTTGGTCATTGTGTCAGTTTGTTATTGTCATTTCACAGTAAACTAAATTGGAATTTATTCATACTTGTTGTGATATCACAAATAAATGATACCACAACATATACATTTTTAATTGAAAGGTTTAAAAGAAATGAGAGGGGGAACTTTCTATTTAGTTATTTACACAATGTGTATTAATATTGTGTGTATCCAGTAGTTTGAACGCTCTACTATCCTTCCTTGCAGCAGTAACAATATATAACGTCTTCTATAAAACAAAGGCCCTCAACATATTCTACAGTGTTAAAGTGCACTCCTCACAACAAATCCATTTGAAACATACAATGCCAAAAAAACATTCTATGTAGAAATTAACAAAAGCAACCTCGACATTCTTGTGCAACATCACAATAGTGATGATCTCACAATAGACAGAGCTTTCCTGCCCAACAAACAAAACCCTTCATGTCTCCATGGTTGTGAATACACAACTGTTTCAGAAGTCCACCCAGAACACACAGGAGCAGCTTAATGGCTGCTCCACTGTTCCCACATAGATTCACACTGTCAGCTAAATGGAAATGAAAACACAATGAGGAACATGTGCAACACATACATACATAACAGACAGACACAAAAGAAATCCACAGTGAAGAGAAATAATAGCAAAAATGTTATATGTTACATGCTGTTATGTATATTTTATAGTGAGAACATATCTTTGAAACAGCTGTGTTGCCGAGTCTGATTGACTTCACATGATACACAATGGTTCACTTAAAAAATAAAATAATTAAATTACTCAATATTTTAGCCACTGTTAGGCCACATTCTGGGAGTATACTGAACAAGCCTACAGTCGTGACAGCGGCTCTGTCAGGCTTTGGGCACAGTGATGGTTTGAGCTAAACACTGCACTGCGTGCCCATGAGCAAGACGCTACCCAGAGCCTCGCTGGCCCTGCAAGATACAAAGCCCAGCATCCATGGGGGTGAAAGGGTCACTCAAATTAGAACACAGGCCAATGATAGTCAGGTCACTGGCTCTGTGATATATGCTGCCATATTCAGTCGGTTACAACCAGGGGCATTGCAGACAGACTGAGCTGACCAGGTAGCTGATTGTGTAGATCCCAGTCAGATCTGCCCCTTCCACAGTGCAGAGGTCATAACTCCATGGGGAGAGGGTGCCCGTACGCCAGGAGGCACAGGTGCACCTGCTGTTTTACATGTATGCTGGACTATCTCTGCGATCCAGTGGGGCAGCCCAGATTGAGATGGTGGTCTACCCACACATTCCTGTGCATGCAAACAAGGAGCTGGTCAGTAACCGCGTCGCCTGCGTGGCCTGGACATACGACACAAGTGCCCTAATAGCACAAAGTAACGACTGTCGCCGCCTGAGGACCACATTCATGCAGTTTTTCTGTTGTTTTTGTCTTTCTCTGTCCCTCGTAATCACAATGTTCTGACTGTCAGTGGAAATTTGGAAATCAGAGTGACTGTTTGCATGCCAGCACAACTGGTGTGTCTTACAAAATGATCCACATCATCTGTCAGCTGGGGATGAATCCACGTACATATGGAATATGTAGCTGGGTGGAGAGAGTGTCTTGGTGTAACAGAGAATGGCATTGCCACCCATAGAGCTACACCTCTAGCCTGGGTAAAAATGACTGGAATGACGTTTTTCATTTTGTTTATGATTTACACATGTGTGTTTGTGTACGTGGGATTACTAATCACTCTACTTTGTTTTAAAAACACTAGAATTAACCTCATCCTTATTAAGCCATAACCAAAAAACATTTGCCAGAATACATTTCTTATATGCACGGGAGTGGAGTTCAATTTAATTTAAGTAATGAAAAAAAAAGGTTTTGACATCATAATCATGTTTCACTCATAATTGTTTAAATGTGTGTCATCATTTTAAGTTACTGTAGGCTAAAATGTCTTACAGTGAAATAATGCAGTAATGAGTAATGCACTTGCTGTGGGGCCTTATGTGTCATGCTTCTTATAATAATTATATGGTTTAATGTTGTTTTAAAAAAAATAATTCTGTAACCTTATTTATGCTATAACTGCCATTCAATTAAACGACTGCAATAACCTTTCGTTCAGCCATTTGAAAAATGTCAATTGTCTGAAATGAATGTAGAATTTGCCAAAAATGGTTGTTATGACTTAAAGTAGAGAATATTATCCCAATGCTCCTGTCTTAAAATGTCTCCAGAGGCTGCATATGAAGGATGGAATTGATTTAAGATTGTTTTCATTGTGTTGAAGGCTCATAATGGCTTTGCTCCATGGTAACAGATATGCGTATCCTATCCACACTGGGCCCTTTAGAGAACACAGTGAGCATTGTGTAGCGTTCGTGCTCGAAATGTTTTCCAAATTATTCTAATTACAAGTCACATCCCAAATCTGTATGTTTTATCATATACATGTATGTTTTATTTTTGTTTACTGTATTCATGCATCTTTCTGTGCTCACTGACAAATCTTTCTGCGACATAAAGAAGGATGATGATTTAAACTAACAGGTTTAATCTGCATGAGCCTCCACATGAGCCTCAGTAATGGTCTAAATCATATATTCCTTATTGTATGTTCTAAGGATTGGAATGAAGAACTTTCTAAAACACAGCTCTGATTCTGCCATATCTCCCGTATAGGTGTTCAGGTGGGTTGTGGTCTGGTGACTGTGAAAGCCACATTATTTTGATGCTCATGAAGTCATCCCTCATGTCCTGTAAGGAACCATGTTCATTTGTTATGTTTCATAACCAATTTATTCAGATTTCTTCTTATTATCCACACATCTCTTTCACTATCACCCCCTCATCTATGATGCTCTTGAAGTTAGGGGTTGGGACCCGGTCAATGTAATCCAAGCGGAAACCATCGAAGGACACAAGCAGCATATATATATATATATATATATATATATATATATATATATATATATATGAGAATTAAAAATTAAAATAAAAAAATTAATCAAAAAATATATTATGTCTAATTATTTGAAAACTGTTCTGAAATGAAAACAGGTTTTCTTTACCTCTCAGTATTTTCTCTTGACCTAGCACTGAAGTGGTCACTTTTGTTATTTATATATTTTTTCCATTGTGTTGTATTTTTGGGTATTGAGGCTGACATTGTGTCCTGCTCCGGCTTTAATGACAAATGTATAAAAACAATAGACCTATGGGGGAACAGCACTTTGGTATGACGACTGTTCCTTGTTTGAATTTGCGGGGGGATATGCCATCTTGTGATGGCTCTTGTTTTAAGATGCCATCTTTCTTTAACACAATGAGAAGAAGGCCAGACTACATTTACACGGGACTCGACTGACATCTTGTGGACAATATTTGTCATTCTTGTGGGGATCAGCTTCTCCGGTCCTGTTGTTGTGTTGTTATTATATTGCTTTATCAGGATTATCATATTTTTAAAAAAAAATCACGGACGGAATTAGAGCAACAATATGTTCGAATGTTTCTATTTTTCGGAGTAGAGTATTTTGGAGTAGAGTATTTTGGAGTGTTTCCAGTGAAGATTTTAACCGCTTTAACACCTTTAAATGCAACACCCATGGACACATTTTATTTGGGATAAATTTCCATCTCAAAGCAATATGATATCACCTGATACCAAGATGTCTATTTATATAATATTGGACCCTCTCCTTGCCGCCTCCCACCCCCCTCCCACCTCTCTTCCTCCTTTCACATTACGTCATTGGGACCGGCGCACTGGATTTGGAGGACGCGCACTCTCCGTGAAGCGAAGCGTGCGCTTGCGGCAAACACCGGACAGCCTTTTGTGCTCGGATCATCTTGTATGATTGAGCATCCGTCCATAAAACCGGCAGCAGTGTAAAAACATCATAGTGGGTTGATTGGCGGGACGTCTTGGATCATACACACCAGTCCGGCTGTATTTTTAAAAAAATCTCTGCGTGCAGCTGAAGCGGAGGTAAGCTTGTTGACAGCAAAATATTTTGAATATTGTGCATGTTTCTGTCATGACATCACTTCAAGTGATCCGCTCCGAAATGAAGCTGCTGCTTTGTGTAATGCATTGTGTCCTGTTTTAGCTGGTAGCTCTGCAGCACTAACACGGAGCCTATTTCCTCGTTAAGGAAGGACCGTCATCAGGAAGGTTGTCATTAATTAGTTTGTGCTGGAGTCGCTCTTACAGATGTATTGCAGTGGTTTTATCCCCAGTCTGCAACATTTGCATTGACATAAGCGCTCTGCTGATGTTTTCCTTCATGTTGAGGCAGCTCCTGTCTGACTCCATGTTATGTAGACCCGGAAATCAAATTAATATCAACATCATGTTGCAAGACTTGAAATTTGGGCCTTCTTAGTAACATGATAGCGCGTTTAAATCAGTGTTACTCTGATCTGACAGTGCATTTTATGCACAAACTTCATACACAAGGGCTGCAACTGATTATTTTCATTGATTCGTCTTCTGAGACACTGCTTATCTAGACAGCACTCAGAGAGTGCAAACCTTCCTTTGTGAAGCTCACTTCTTAATGTCTTTTCTACACAAATCTGTAATGGAGCCAGCCCTGCATTGAACGTATTCAGGTAACGTTTTGTGACCATATTGAGCACTTGGTTCTAATGGAGCATTTTCACGGCTATTGACAGAGTTAATATTAAATTAAGATGGTGTTATTAGTGTTACTGTTATTATGGTGTTATTATTAGCTCCTAGAATGTACAGCAGATCATTGAAGATAGGGAATCACGGCCTTCTCATGTACTCAGACATTGTCCAGGACTTATTATTATTATCCCATTTTTGAATAAGTAGGCCTACATCTGTTTCAAGTAAATTTGAAATATAGGCTGGCACTGGACATTGTTACTTTTTTTTGTTTTTAACTTGCTGTCCACGATTCTGGTCTCACTGTGAGTTATAAGGCTCGCTAATTTATTGTGTCAAAACACCCATTCATTAAATAAAATGCTCTAAAAAGTTTGTAACATTTTGCTGATTGAACGCTGGCCTGGTGCCCTCTTGTACCACTGCAGCTCTTCTTCACTCATCGCCTTGAGCAGGCAGCAAACCATGAATAGTGAATTTTGGACCTGTCATAATCCAGATCACGACCAAAATCTAATGGATTGCTCCTTGGGTCATACCCTACATGTCCAAAAAATTGCATCAAAATGCATCACTAACTTTTTGATTAATCCAGCAAACAAGCCAAACCAACACAAAAACATAACATTAGCAACATTAGCACAGGTGAAAGTACATAACAAAGGCCCTATTAGATACTAGCTCCCAAAGGGATCGGTGACATCTTTAAATCTCTTCTTTTGTCCAACCAACAGTTCAAAACTCCTAATTATTCAATTACAATATGATAAAACCACAAGCAAATTGTCTGATTTAAGAAGCTGGAATAACAACAAATAGCTGCACATTAATTAGACCTAGTCGTGGACTAACTTTCTATGGATCAACTACTTGATTATTTACTTCTCCTCTATTATTTGCCTTAACTTTCTAGACATTCCTCAAACTTTTGTATGTAATATAGTACGTCAATAATAATGTTATTGGTGCAGAGGAATGTTTTATAGTTTTGCCAAGACTTTAGTACTCTAAATGGATGAAAGTATGTGGACATCTGAGCAATGTATGGTTGCCCCTGAAGTCAATTACAGGTTTGAGGCCTGGCAAACAGGACAGAGTTTTCCCCAGCTGTCACCACAAAGTTAGATAAAGTTGAATAAATAGTCAATTATTCAGTTTGTCAGGTGATAGAAAATTAATCTGCAACTTATTATTTTTTGACATACATGTTAATAAATATATATCTTTGGGTTTTGGACTGTTGGTCACGTAAAATAAGACATCTGTAGATGTCACCCAAGACCACCAAAACCAAAGTCTATAACAGCACATAGATATAATGACACATAAGTATGTGTACAGGGGCGTCCATAACATTATTCCAGATGGGTTAATTGCTCATTGAGTTCTTCCTAAGCAATTTTTATGTGTTTGTAGGTCGTCTCGTCACACCCCACACTATGCTGGGCTGCTTGCTGCAAAGAGGCTGCCGTCCTCTGTTCTGCCTGTACGCCCTGCTGCTGCCTCTGGTCTCCCTCCATAGCTTGAACCAACATGGAATCAGTGTGACGGACCGGCCCAAGCTGCTGCTTGTGTCCTTCGATGGTTTCCGCTGGGATTACATTTACCGGGTCCCAACCCCTAACTTCAAGAGCATCATAGATGAGGGGGTGACAGTGAAAGAGATGGAGAGCGCCTACGTCACCAAAACCTTACCCAACCACTACAGCTTGGTGACAGGGCTGTATCCTGAGACGCATGGCATCGTGGCCAACGAGATGTATGATCCTGTAATGAACCGGTCCTTCTCCACGCAAGCAGGCAATATTTATGAGTCACAGTGGTGGGAGGAGGCGGTGCCTCTCTGGGTGACCGTTCAGAAAGCTGGACGGCGGAGTGGAGCAGCGATGTGGCCAGGGACTGATGTGAAGATCCACGGCATGTTCCCCAATCAATACCTCCCATACAATGCCTCAGTCTCCTTTGAAACAAGAGTAGAGTGGATTATTGAGTGGTTCTCAGCACCCGATGGAGAAGCAGTGGATTTTGGAGTTCTGTACTGGGAAGAGCCGGATCTGAGTGGGCACAGACTGGGTCCTCAGAGTCCCTCTATGGACAAAGTCATCGCTGGAATTGATGAGAAGCTTGGCTTCCTCATGAACGAGCTCAAGAAGGCAGGGCTGTATGAGAAAGTGAACCTGATAGTGACCAGTGACCATGGGATGGCACAGCTTTCCAATGAGAAAATCATAGAACTGGATGAGTATGTGAGCAGAGACCTGTACACCGTGGTGGATAAGAGTCCAGTGATGGCAATCCTGCCAAAAGAAGGTATCACGAAAAACATATGTCACACTCAGCTGTCAATAAACATGGATAGCGCTTGACATTTTGGGAAATATGTTAATTTGCTATCTTACTGAGAGCATAAAGAGAAGATCAATACTACTGTCATAAGAAGCTGCAGCTAGGAGATAGCAAAGCATAGCGTAAAGACTGCATCTGCCAAAAGGTCAACAAAATCCACCTATCGGACATTCTAAAGCTCACTGATTAGCTCACAAATTAACATTTCATATATAATTTATTTAATATCTAGAAGAATAAAAGTATTATACAACAATTTGTCACCTCGTTTTATACAGGACTGGATGGTTTTCTCATCCAAGTCTTGGCAAGACAGCAAATACATACAAGCATGTTGCCCAGAATGTCAAATACCTCCTTTAATGTTTACGTGATGTATTTAAATTCTCTTTTTTTTCTTTGTTGCTGTTCTTTAATAATGCAAATTTTCAGGGAAGCTGGACGAGGTGTATAGCAAACTGGTGGACGCAAACCCAAACATGGTGGTGTACAAAAAGGAAGACATTCCTGCTCACTTCCATTATCAACGCAACCTCAGGATCATGCCCATCATTATAGAGGCTAAGGAGGGCTGGACTGTCAAGCAGAATAGGAGCGGCAGGTTCATGTGTATGTATACAAGCCTCAGTATTTTGCTTCGGGACTGTACACATAACATTCTCTCAGAAAGCACTTTCTGTCTATCTATTTATAGCTTCACAGGAGATTGATTTCAGGCATTGAAGCAAAGCCAGTTCGCGTTACACCAGCTTTAATTAACAAAGAAAGCCAGATTTGTTTCCCCTTAGAAACAGCAGGGATGTGTGTGTGTGTTTGTGTGTGTCTGTGTCTGTGTTTGTGTGCGAGGCATTTAAGTAATGATTCTTGGATTACTGTGTGATCACCGTCACTCACTTTTTAGTGAGCATGACAAAGTAACACGGGATAGGATACAAGCAGTTAGCAGCTTTTGACATATTTATCATGGAACAAACCTATAATAAAATGAAAAACAAACAAACAAAAAAATAATTAAAAAAAATTTGTTTAAAAAAATAATTAAAAATAAAATACCTGCATGTATTGCATGGTTTTGGTGGTGGGAGGAAGCCGGAGAACCCTGAGGGAACCCACACAGACACGGGGAGAACACACAGAAAAATCCCAGGTCCTCAGGTGGATTTGAACCCAGGACCTTCTTGTTGTGACGCATCAGCGATACCCACTGCGCCTCTGTGCCGCCCAACTTGAAAGCTGAATGACATAAATCATTGGGGTTCTCTGTCAGAGCCATTGAAATCGGATCAACCAGAGATTGTTCCTTTCACTCCAGTTGATGACAGACATGGATACGTGTATGATGCTATCCTGAATATTAGATATTCATTATTACTGTTTTACTTATAAATATAACTATAGCAGCTACTGACTAGCAGTGGCACCTTCTGATTCTTTGGATTTTAATATTAATAATAAGAGACCACAGTAAAAACAACAGAAAAGACAACTATAAAAAGGCCATACGATAAAAGTGAGTCTTAAGAAGTGATTTAAAAGAGGTCACTGAGTTTGCCTGCCTGAGATCCTCAGGGAGAGAGTTCCAGAGCTATGGGGCACGAACAGCAAAAGCCCGGTCCCCTTTAGTGACTAGACGGGATTTAGGGACTATGAGGAGGGCGAGATCCTCTAATTCCTTACCACTGGTAAGTAGGTAGATACTTTATTGTCTCCATAGGGAAACTCTGTGTCAGTGAGATTTTCATACATGGCCTTACTTTACATACACAAAGGATAATACGATAAAAGACCTGACATGAACACGTTACAAATTCCCACAACAATCTTGCGCAATCTCTAATAACAAATTTAACCGAAGTATTGCACCTATTACAGTATTGCACAATACCCACATAATTGTACATTTACAGCATTTCACAGACCCTTGGTAAAAATACTAGCCTAACCAGAATACTGCACATATTGCACTATGTACTATCCCTATAACCTAGTCTAGCCACAGTGCGTTAGAAGATGTGAAAACCTGGTAACCTGACTAAAATTCCAAATAAGCATATATTTACAAAAATTAATGAAACCATTGAGGTGTAACTTTGGTGTTTAGTCTTCCATCATGATTGAATGCATTTCCTTCCTCATAAACATTTGCATAAACATGAAAAAACAACTTTTAAATATATTAAATCCTGCGCTTCTACATTGATGGTTACTTGTAAAAAGGCTTCTTCTTTCCTCTTTGTATGTCACTCCACTATGAACCAGTGAAAAAGCGTGAAACATATCGCCCCAGTTCTTGTGCATGTTCATCCTCATTGACTTGTACGAGACAAACAAATCTTGAAAACCTTGAAAACCTGCTCCATAGTGAACCTGATTGGATGGTAGTTAAACCCACTGATGCCGTCACCACATGTAGTTCCGGTAAACTGTAGTGACTTTACTCAACAGCACAATAAATGAATCGGTTCTTCGGGGATGTAATTGCACTGAGCTGTATTTAGCCAGTCTGAGCCAAAGGTCTTTCGCTTGTGTGTTGTGATTTAATTTTCAGTTTTGCTTGTGCGTTGCAGTGATTGATTGAGCTGTAACCAGTCTGCTGGGGAAAAGCAGTGACAGTGTAAATCATGTGAGAGAGCAGCAGTGCCACTTTCCATAAATCTCCAAACAAGAAGTGCTCATGGGATATGAAAACTAACGACCTATTAATAATTACTATCAAAGTGTTGTATCTTTTTTAAAATATGTTTCTTGTCTTCTCTCTCCAGTGGGAAATCACGGCTATAACAACAGCTTACGGAGCATGCAGCCTGTGTTCGTGGCCCGTGGGCCGGCTTTTCGCCAGCACTACGTCAAGACGTCCATGCACTCTGTCGACCTTTACCCTCTCATGTGCCACATCCTGTCCATCCGCCCTTTACCTAACAACGGCTCCCTCTTGAACGTTAGAGACCTGCTGTCCCAGGAGCCAGCTCCACCCACCCCCAGCGTCCCTCCCAGGGTAAATGAGAACTCCTACGCCTCTGTTATAGGATCTTTCCTCGGTACGATGATGGTGCTGGGCTTTCTGGGGTTTTACATCAAACAAGTGACGCTCAAACAGCTGCCCTCACTGAAACACAGAAGAAGGGAAATGTCGCAGCCACTGCTGCAAGAGGACCTGCACCTGTAGCCGAAGACACAGAAATGATGGCTGACATAAAAGAAGAGGAGGTATTCTCCCCAAGTTAGTCCGCTCTGACCAGAAGCATCCCCTGAACGCCTCCCTTACACGACTACCATTGTGCTGATCTTTTTATTAGTTGGAGATCAAGGGAATCTCATGTCTGGATCACACATAGAGGTACAACCTGCTTGCTTGAGTCCAAGGGAGATGACTATAGGGCGTGCTTCTGGTTCAGGCTGAATAGTAAACCTTTACTTGGACTTTATAGTGACTTTGCTTTGATTGTGAATTTTTACCTAATATCATTCCGTTGTTTTCATTGTCACTTAAGCAGTAAAAATTCAAAGCAAAGCGTGGCATTTTAACCTGTGATTTCTGGTGAGTTTTAACCTTTGCTGACCAAAACCATGACTTGGATAACATTAATCTACACGCTAATCGGCACGCTTGAAACAAAAGCCACATTTCCAGTGCGTAGTACTCTGTAGGCTGTTTTCCATTACGGGATAGTACCTCCTCAGGGTAGATGGACGCCTCGCGAAACTGCCGTGGCGTAGTCTTGGACGCGACACACACCTCTTGTCCACCTCTCGTGATCCAGTCATCAGCTGTTTAAGACAGGAACGTCTGCACCTCTATATAGCGGCCACAATAAAAAAAGTTACAGTCGCTAAAGCAGCTTCGCTGTTTGAGTGTGGCAGCCATTGATTTGTGCTGTGCAGGATATTCCCTGAGCGCCGGGCATTGACCAATCAGTGGTCTGTAATGTTTCACGTGACCTTTTAGTACCTGCTTGGCTCACCTTTTACCTAATGGAAACACAAAAAAGGCGAGTCAAGTAGAATTGAGTAGAGTAGAGTCGGTACCATGCAGTGGAAATGGTGCTAAAGTTGTTAGTCTGAAGTTCAGTGTTGCTGATGCAGTTAAAGGTGGTGTGAAAAAGCTGGGGAAAGAAGCAGCGATGGTTGAAATGGAGATAAGTGTGCACCCTTTCAGACAATCTTCAAGTCACTGGCATTCATAGTGTTGCACTAATTTGCACACAGCAAAGCAGAAGAAATGAAGTGTGAAGAATGATAAATGACAGGCGGAGGGAGAAGTTCAAAGCCTGCTGACTTCCCCCCCCCCCAAAAAAACAAAAATGATCTGACACAGCCTGGCTTCTCAATTCCAGCATCAGTGAAGTGTGTCGGAGGAGACTGACGCTTTTACCCCCTGTAAGTAACAGTGGTGATTTGATTCATTCAGTCATGGCACGATACCTTGTCAGCTTTTTGCCACCAATTTCACTTGTGATGAGTACTGATTTTTTTTTTTGGCAGCTTTTTAGCCTTTATTTGATTGGATGGCTCAGATATAGACAGGAAATGGGGGACGGTGTGTGTGTGTGTGTGTGTGTGATATTATATGGTGCCTTGAGCACTGATTTACGTTACTCTGAAATAAGGTTGCTGTGATTATTACGAAAGGTGTTCAAGTCGTCTCTGCATTTTGGCTGGAGTCAGGATTATTTCTGAATGTTTCGTCTCACTCGTTGTGCCAGGCCACTGCTCACATGTGAGAGTGATTCCATGTGCTGCTATTTTAGTCGTCTGTTACCATTTGCCTTTTAACTGAACTGAGAACATCTCTCAAAGGTGTGCAATCGTTTGTGTGTCAGTCTGTTTTTTGTAGTGTTTTTGTTGGAGGACATTATTCTGAACATATGACCGTGTTGCCCTCCTGTTCATGTTTTGACTGTAAAAACCATGGCCGTTTGTTGGTGAAATGTGAAGTGCAATTGCTATTTGCCAGTTATTAGTTTTAGAGATTTAAGGGTTTTGTTGTTTCTTGGTTGAGAAGACTACTGTATATTTCGGCACGATTGCAAGAACTGTTCCCTGATTTGCACTACAGGATAGAAATGAAACAGAACGAAGGGGCAGTAGTTTGGATGCTTTTTAGGTCATGTATAATTTGCACTTCTTGTTCGTAGTTGCTATTCGAAATGAATAAGTTAGGTGCCTCTTGCCAAAAAGCATTTTAATTAGCATAATCATAGAAGCTCAAGTAGAATCCAAATCTGCAAATAAATTATTCTAATATTTTTTCAGCATCATTTAACAAAAGATTTGTTCAATATTCTCTTTATGCATTGAGATGCACTGACAAATACCTGTGTCCAAAAAAATGACAGGCATCACTGTGATACATAGTTTTTACAAAATATTAATATTATTCATAAATTGAAAACATTTATATTGAAATTGCTAATTTTCTGATAATTGTTTTGTTTTATGAAAGAATTGTTGTCTGATAATTTTCCCCTATCTTGTTGACAGATAAATGAAATTTAAAATAATATATTTAAATGATTAATTTGGAATTGTTAACAATGATTATTTGATGATGTTTATCTCATTTTATCATTGGATTTAAAATCTGGATTTTTAATATACTTTACAAATTAACTCTTTATCATGTTGATGCAATTAGTCTTCTGAGATTAAAGGGACTTCTGTGAACCGGAGCAATTTGTATTTTTTGTGTCTGTGTGTATAATTTCTGTGTGTGTGTTGCCTGTGTATGATGCCACAGCCTTTACACAAACAGAGATCTGTCTACAAAAAAAACAAGACAAAATAATAATAATATCTGCAACTAATTATGAGGTATAAATAATGATCTTATCAATTTGGGACTTTTTAAAAAACTATTGGGGTAGAGAGGGGGACTGAACATCGTGTTACAATTTTTTTTTTAAAGAGGAAGGCCCTCCTCAGCATTTTAAATATGTTTTTGTACCCTCCCATAATTTAAACCATTGGATGTGCCCAGAAAACCTCCAAAGGGAGGCGCCCAGGAGGCATCCGAACAAGATACTTAAACCACCTCAACTGGCTTTAAAAAGTTGTTCATGTCACTAAATGAATAAATTGGTCACATGGGGAGCTCTGTAACCCTCACCCATGTCTAACTCGCCCCTCTTCCCCCCTCTTATAATTTTCAGTCACTTAGAAATATGACTGATTAGCATTTAAAGTAGAAAAAAGAAAAGAAAAAAAGTCAAAATCAAAATGATAAATTAGGCTTTCTCCAGCTTGGAACATACATGGGATAAATTATCAGTATGTTAAAAATTGTCATATAATTTATATAATTATATAATTTTATATAATTTGTTCACTGCACTCACAAGGTATTGAGATTAAACTGACATTTTTGCTGACTGCCCATGTGTCCTTGAAGGCGCAGGCCTCAGCTTTTGCATTAATTACTTGTTAACTTGCAGGCTCAAAGGTCTTTTATGAGTTATCGCTGGAATTTGTCCAGGTGCTCAGTCAGTCTCAGGCAGGCGGACTGTGTGCCACCACTAGGGCCGCTTCAGCACTCCTCCTCCTCTACAACAAACCCCTGATAACCTCAGAAAGCATGGACGACATCACTGACACAGTAGGCGAGAAAAGAGAAAGCATGGACGACATCACTGACACAGTAGGTGAGAAAACAGAAAGTCTGGACATCAGTGCCACAGTAGGTGAGAAAATAGAAAGCATGGCCGAGATCAGTGACACAGTAGGCGAGAAAACAGAAAGTGTGGACATCAGTGACACAGTAGGTGAGAAAATAGAAAGTGTGGACATCAGTGACACAGTAGCCGAGAAAAGTGTGCAGGAAGAGCGCAGTGATGGAGCTGACAGTCCCGACCGAGAGCCTAAGTGTGAGGAGTCAGGTGAGGCGAGGGAGGAGCTGCACAGCGAGGTGCAGGTCCACGCGTCCGCGGAGGAAGAGCGCAGCTCCCCGGACTACATGGACACCAGAGACGGGGACAAGCACAGCTGCTCGTCCTCCTCATCCGGTGACGGTGAAGCAGTGGAAGAGGTTAAAACTGAGGAGAAGGCAGAGGCAGAGCCGGAGCCTGTCGTGGAGGTGAAGGTGGAGGAGGTGAACGGCGAGGCGCACGATGGATCCAGGCGCTCGTCGGCCTCCTCGGCATCCTCCGCGTCCCCCGGCGACCCGTGCGACGACCCTCCTTTCCAGCCGAGGGTTCTCGAAGAAGATACCGCGGAGGATGGGATGCTGATGGCTTACACCCAGCCCAACCCCGACGCCGACACCAAGCCGGAAGAGTCTGTCGAATACAGCCTGAAGACTCTGGAGGATGTGACTCTGGATGAGACTCTGGCTGATCCCAGCCAGCCTGACATATCTCTGTTCGCCAAGGTAAGAAATACCTAAAGGTCAGTTTGATTCAGCCGCTTTAACCTTCGTCTCAATTGTAGAGCAGCGTGACTGCAATACTATACTGGATTAATCAAAGATCATTATTGCACGGTCCTCTATTGACAAACATCCAAAAGTGTAACATCATCATGTTTTATAGATGTTGATATTGGTCTTATCAAAAGCAGAAGCAGTGCCAGCAAGGAATGTGACTTTGGAATTTTTATTTTCTTGATCATATTGACCTTTAAAAAAATGTAAACAATTAAAAGTCTAAGTACAAATAGTTTAGAGTAAATGATGTGTAAAGAAATTATATTTTATGGGGGTTTAATATGTGAAAAACTCAGATTTGTGGCCAAAGTAAACACGTTTTTTTTTTTGTTGAAGCCTACTTAATTGTAAAAGTTATTCAAATGTACCTTTTTGAAGGCAACAACATGACAATAATCATAGTGTTCAACTGAAGTATATTTACAAATATCAATGACAGGTATTGATTTCAGTAAATGTCACAGACTCTGTGATCTCTCTTCAATCCGGAGGCAGTCTGATGTAATAATTAACCTGTTTGCTGTACAGCCATAGAAACCAGGGGTGAACTCCATGCATGAACAAATCCAATTGTGTGTTTTGCTGTGCTTCTGATAGAGCTGCTCTGTGTGGCGAACACTATCAGTACATGCAGGGGTCACTTTGCTGATTGGGCAACAGAGAATGGAGTGAATGAGCTCTGTTTGAGCTCACAGAAAGGCCCCGTAAACGGGACATAACAGTGATACCGTGTGCTTAAATCTTAAAAGTGTCTTTGTACTGTATCAGCAAAGGCAATCAATACAGATGAGTTCCACACAAACTGAATAACGGCTTCAGTCTGACTTGGATGAAGATTTCTTTTAAATGACCCAACCTTCCTCCTCTCCTTCCTCCTGCCTTTAGCTTTGTCAGACTCAACAGCTTACTGAAAACATCATGAATATACAGTTATCATAAAACATGTTTCATCTTTATTGTTATGACATAAAAAGGGGAAATTCTTTAAAAAAAAAAAAATTAGTGATGTCAGAGAAACCTTTTCCTTCAAGTTCAGGATCTATTTGTTCCCTGCAGCCGATTCTCACCTTTGCATCCTATCCTGGTGTCATTATTTCACAATTTTGATAAACTTGGACCATAGTTCACCATGGATGTGGCAACATACTTCCCCCGTCCGTGAGTGGATTTCCCAACAGTTTCATCTTAAACCGTCGCCATAAACCAAAACGAGCCGTGCTATAAAAGTAGGGAGGAGATCATCTGTCCTTGCTGAAAGCTTACGTGGCTCCTCCTCCTCCTCCTCCTCCTCTTCTGCTGCTGTCTGCAATAAGGCAGCCAACTATAGAGCACGTTATTACCATTATCAATCAATCAGTTTTATGGGGCACAATCTGTTTTTAATGGTAGGCTTTGTGACTAAGTTAACGCTAAAAATGAATACGATAAGAAGATGCTTATAATGAAAAGGCACTTGAGACGTCACCCTTGGCAAGTGTGTGTCGACAGAAGGTGAGAGTTCAAACACTCCCCTCCACCTTAGCTGCAGTGAGATAGAACATGTTACTGTTTGATGCCTGGGTGAATGATTAGCCCAACAAATCAGTGATTTGAGCTTCCTTTTGTTTCAAGAGGACACCAAGGCCGTCTCTTCTAAGCCCTCAATGGTTTCATCATCATAGAGGATTAAGAGATCCTTAAAGGAATAGTTAGACATGTAGGAAAATATGCTTATTTGCTGTTTTGCCAAGAGTTAGATGGAAGGGGGGGGGGGGGGGGGGGGAAGTCAGCTGTTACTGTCCAAAGATAACAAAATGCACCTACCAGCACATCTAAAGCTAGCTGATTATTAATGTATCATCTTTTTAACCCACTCAGAAATTTTAAAAAAAATGTAAAAACCTCCCAGCTAAGATAAACACAGACCGCTGCACTGCATGCACTGCTGCACGGACAGAGAACATCATCACTATTGTGTCATTTTCTCATCAAATTCAGTGTTTATTTCTTGTACGTTAGCTACTCTTTTGTGCTGTGTGGCTGCTAGATATGACAGCGATATGTTTATCGTCTCATCAAACTCTTGGCAAGAAAGCAAAAGACGACAACATTGCCATTTGAACAACAGCAACGGCGACAACATTGTCCCATGATTTAATCCTCTGAATGAAGTCATTATAAAATACTATTCAAAGTCTCTATTCAATGAAATAAAGCAAACATTTTATCATGTTTGCATTAAGTATAGTAATAAAAAAACATACACAGAACATTGAGTTGTGTCTGCAGGGCTCATCTCTCCTGTGAAAAGAACAGAGCGACGCCATCAATGAGGGACGAACATGGCGACAACATTGTAACCAGTACAAAAAAAAAGATAAAATCAGGATAACAAAACTCATGGATTTAATTTTATGTCATTTTGTCACATTTTGCTCTGCTCTAACATGTATGTACACTAAGACAATTGAGCAAAAAGTTGTAGTTTAAAAAGAGGTTGTGTGCTGGATTATTTCTCAGCCTTTGGACAGGCTAGGCTAGCTGTTTCCTCCTATGCCAAGATAACAAGCTGCTGACTGGTGCTGGATATTTACTGGATATATGTGAGAGTCGACTCCCTCCTGCTGTTTTCCACATTTTCTCAAAATATGGAACTATTGTTTTAACTAGAAAGCACTCAGAATGCAAACCTATACACCAAGACAGCTGTTCCCCCATTAAGTCATTGCACCTCAAAATAAGTCCTAGTTTGATCCTATTGATATGACTCCTCGACCATGAGAACCTACGCCTAAAATTTGGAATCACTTTGGTATCTTGATAGTTATTTAAGAGAAACAGAGATAAATAAATACTCTTATTCACAGAAATATTAATATTATTTAGATCTTCTTTTTACATTTACAGTTTTTGTGTCACTCTTTAACCTCCTGACAAAAATGACTGCTTAAAATGTTCTGTAAGCGTCATTCACTGCCACTAAATGTCGCACTATAGAGCTCTAGGTTCTACTTTCTAATTGTGATCCAGAATCCTCATCCGTTCCTGTATCCTCCTCTAAATTTGATCAACTTTTCCTTGGTCCAAAATCAACCCCTACCAAAAATCTTATCAAAATCAGTTCATTACTTTTTGAGTAATCCTGCTAAAAGGCAAACCGACGTCTAGCAAAAACATAACCTCCTCGGTGGAGGTAATAATCATAAAATCTGCTAAATTAAGTGTCTCCTCAGGTCTGTACCTGTAAAAGATGGAACAAAATATGAGGAGAGCTTCTTTAAAATGCACATGAATGGAGTTGTACTCACATGGCACGAGATTTTCTAATTACTGATGCCAAATTTGGTTGGAAGAGTACCGAAATATGAAAAAAAGGCTCTGGGCTCATTATTATTATTAAGGCTTATTCAAATAAACTCTTTAAAAATAAAATAATGTATATAGAAACTAAGAAACTATTCAGAGGGAAACATTTCCCCCTTCAAACACTGGTTGTGAGCCATGAAGCAGTGGCTCAGTAATTGGATGCTGCTGCATGTTGGTATGTCAGCCAGGAGAGGGGGCTGCTCTATAAATAGAAGCTATTTCAAAATTAGCTCTGACAACCACATCCCTCTTTTTTTCTGCTTTCATCTGACGTTCAAATGCACTGATGATGAACATTTCTCAGAACTGTGACCCCTTAAACAAAGCAAATAGTGAGCGCTGCTAAATTTTTTCAATGTGTGCCGATAAAGGATTTCGCAGTCAGGCCTGCTTTTATTTTTGGTGACTTATATAAGCCATTTTTCCGTAAATGAATGCCAATTTCTGCCTTAAAACTGAAGCCAAGAATGAATAATTCAAACAGAAACCTTCTCCAGGACTCCTTCTGCTGATCAAATATAACTTGCGAGTCAAAACATGCATTAAATATAAATGCTGCTGCTCATGCTCTCAAAAAACAGACATAAATATCATGCCAGTGCGATGTGAGAGAGATAGGAGAGAAGGTGATGGTAGTGATGTGTGTGAGAGGGGAAGAGAGGGATGGATGGATGGATGGCTGGATGGATGGATGGGGCTCCACCCCCTGGTGCACTAGACTGACACCTGTTTTCCTCTTTGTGTTAGTGAGAGGCAACTCGGCTCTCCATCTGTGTCCAAATCAGAGCGCAGGGCTCTACCTGCCACCTGGACCGACTCTAGATCTTTAATGAGGGACTAGAAAACGGCTCCTTAAGGTGTGAGGGATCGCTGTCAGCGGAGAGAGGATAATCTCAGAGGAGTTTTTTTCACCTTTTTCTGGAGGATGTAGACCTCCAAGGATAAGCAAAGGACAGTAGTTTAAAAATATCGACTAAAGAATCAAGGTGACAGCCAGAGCCAGACATCATGTCCGCTAATGGTCAAGACAGAGACCCTGATATCGAACTTTTTGTCAAGGTAAGACAGAGACAGAACTGCGCTTACAGTGTTTTCTGGAGGTTTGTGGGAGCATATGAGCAGGATTTCAGTGTGGCAGCAGTCTCCTGTGGAAAGTTCCTGTAACTCAATAGTAGAGGTAGAGTTACACTGGCACACTGATCTCTATGCTGACCCGGGATTGTTGTGACAGTGAGACTGAAGCTGCTTGTTGATGGTGGGAAGCTGCTGTGGTACCACCATTATGCCATTACTTCTGGGTAGCAGATGCTCCAGATTATCACTGAAAATGGAGCAAAAGGGACAGAAGGACCAACCTTCAGTAGATGCAGCCGTGTTGCTTTGTTCCCCACAACCAGATGCACTTTATACCCTGTGGGAAATATTAGAGGCAGTCTACCTGAGGCAGGTGGAAAAGTTCATCACTGCCTGGCTGCGCTGACCCAATTAGTTGCTGAATGCTGCTTCAGTAAATCTGCCTCCTAGGAAACCAGTCAGCTAGGTAACCGAAAGTTCAATGACACTCAGATCATCAGCCCTTCAAGCCTGAGCGTTCAGAAGCCTCCTCTGTTGTTTTTAGCACGTAAAACTTTCTAGAAAGCAAAAATACTGAGCTAAAGAGTTTTTCCCTTACACTTAATTAGTGATTCTAAGTTGATAAGATGTCGTTCTTATCAAAACCAAACTCGCTTCTGATGCGCAAACCTTCCGTAGTGGCTGCATTCTAGTATTTTCCTCATGCTGCCATCTGAGATGTGATGTAGACGGACAGAAAACTATCCGTCATAGCTGCAGGTCTTTCAGTGTCCTCTGCCTCACATGTGACTTTAACTGTACAATTTATTCAACATATCACAAAACAATCAATTTGCTAATTGCATCATTTTGTATTTTCTTTTTTAAATGCAGTTAAGGGCTAAGGGTTAAGAGAAGGTCTGTACACTAAAGGAAAGCATGTAGCAGTGTTCATGATGAATGTGAGACTAATAGAGAAAAATAAACCCTGGCAAGTCTTTACGTAGGAGTTTGGTTGGTGTTATCACATCAAGATCAACTGTAATACTACACATACTGATATATTATGTGTTCTGCGGCTCCCGAGGTTGTCAGGTTATTCTCAGTGGGTAATGGGAAACTATGAATGTCTTACAGATTACATCTATAACTACATCCACAGCTCCTGGATATGAAGTGTGGATGTTTATTTTGCTCTCATTATGGGATTCAGCATTTTTTTAACATCGAGATATCAAGAAATCAAGATCCTGTATCAATTTTGACCATTCTTATTTCACTTGTCCTCTCCTCTGACTCCTCCAAATTTAGGGAAGTATAACACAAAATTAGATTAGGGGTTTTACAGCGTTTGTCCGACAAAGCGCTGGCACATTTTTCCTACATTACGTCACAAAGGTGGCTGAAAAACGTACTGATTGTTCGAGTCATTTGTAATAAAAGTTTAGAAAATCAAATACTCTAATTGTATGATTAAGTATGTATATATATGAAGTATTATTGGACAAATTGTATGACAAAGTTCAGTCATAAAAAACATTTAAAGCATTTATTACAGTCAAACTTAGTATGATTGCCTCCAGTGGACTCCTCCTCACTCAGCAGCTCCATGCGCTCAAAGTTCCTCGTGCCCACAGGCCCAGCTGTGTGTGACAGCTTTTGTCCTCCATGTTCTAGATGTTGATTGGCTATTATCGGCGCCTGTGTATTGTGTTACCCCCGTGCCGCTGAGCGTTCCCGCAACAATGCACAGACAGAAGCGTCACATGAGCTCATGAAGCATGACAGCACCGAGCATCAATGGCTGGTGTACATACAGTCGGCTCAGCTACTTTTAGACTGGCAGCCCTGTTTTCTGGGCTTTGCTAGGAGCAGCAGTGTGCTGAAGAGCCAAATGTTTTCCCCTTCATCATCATCATCATCATCATCATCATCATAATAATAATAATATCATAATAATAATAATAATAATTATAATAATTATTTATTTATAGAGCACTTTTCAAAACCTTGTTATGAAATGCTTCACGAGGGCAGCAAAATAAAACAACTAATACTGTGTACAGAAAGGTTTAAAAAACAATTAAAAATCTAGATATAAAAAGTTGAAAGGACAACAAGAGTCCAAGTGTAATCAGGAAAAGGCACTGACTCAACTGACCTGACCTCCTTTGCCAGATCGTTCCAGAGCCTCGGGGCCCGGACCTCACTGGAATTCCTTTTATCTGTGAAATGATTGCTGGTGTTGCATCCAAGTAAATCATGGAATGAAAACTGTGATAGAAGCCACCTCCAGGACAGTAACAACAGAATTGCATATAATTCAATATGTCTACTTGCTCTTGAACGATTCAAAATTTTAATTTACAAATGTAACAAACGAAGGGACTTTTTTTCCACTGTTGAATCTCTGCTCACCCTGCTGACCTTAAGGTCATTACACTTACTTTGCTGTGTGTTGCATATCTGCCCAGTGTCTGCAGCTCTGATGCTGCTCTCTGTGCCCTGTTGGCCAGTGAACCAGGTGATTATGTATAATTCAGCTGGGTCAGTGACTCAGGTGTCACTGTTGATGCTCTGCTGTGTATCCATACATGCCGTCACATGAGACGCAACGATAACATGTTGTAGGTCCATGTTGCAGAGGAAGTGATTACATGAGTCCCTGCACAGAGAAATACTTGCAGGTCCAGCGCTGCTACAAACAGTATGAGTCTCAGATTAAAAATTCTAAAGCTGCTCATAAACTCATTTTAAAACCATCTGGATAAATGCAAAGTAAAAAAAAAGTTTGTTCTTCTTTTTAGTAGTGAGGAAAATGCTTTAACCTGACAGTAAGACTGCAGAATGCTGCTTTTGTTATACAACCTTAAGAGTGTGATTTTTCATAAATGTGTACAGGTGACGTGTTTATGTGCGTTTGCATTGTGTTTACATTTATACAATCCACGCCACTTCTTGGAACAACCTTACCTGTCAAAGTCAAAGATAACAGCCAGCTAATGCTAGTATGTGTTTACTTTTCATGGCATTGCCAGGTTCTCCAAAAGACAACTATGTAATCGAAGTTAGAGCAGGTGTAACAGCAAGTAGAGGGAATGTCCCTTCATTCAATTCCCTCCAGCTTCTGGGGTGCAGATCTGTAGCACAGCCTGAGCTCTGACCTCTCTGAGGGCGGCGATCGTCTGCTACACAATACTGCAAGATCAGAACACGAAAAGCAATAGCTTATTAAAACCTTAAGGCAGCTCATTAATGTGTGACTCATCAGATATAACAAAGCCAAACTGTTAAAGTGGAGTTATGCATCTCTGCCTCTGTGGGTTTATGAAGCTTCTTAATGCTCACTTTTTATTTCGATGATGCCGAGGGCTGCAGACAATGATTAGTTTTGTTTTGGATTAATTTGATGATCATTAATTAATTAATTGTTTGCTCAAAAATCCATCAGAAAACCGTGAAAAATCACAATTTCTGCAAATTCCTCACAATGTAGAGCCTAGAACCAAAGTTTTGGCTTGAAATATTACTTCAGCAAGATAGTTGCGAATAAATTGTATTTAATGCTCTTATCAATTAATCACCTAGCAGCTCTAATGATGACTCAACTCAGGTAGTGTTTCAGTGCATATTTGGTGCTGTTGTCCATCCTCTGTATGTGCATACATGTGAGTTATATTTCCACCATGTGTCACATTTTACTGACACGTTTTCAATCTCCCTGTTCGCATGCAGGCAGGCAACGATGGAGAAAGCATCGGCAACTGTCCCTTCTCTCAGCGTCTCTTCATGATCCTCTGGCTCAAAGGGGTCGTGTTCAACGTCACCACCGTCGACCTCAAGAGGTTAGGGTAGAGGAAGAAGACGAAAACACGCTTATGCACTCACTGGTTTCCTTACGGCATACTTCCTTTCCTGTGTCCTCTGTAGAAAGCCAGCAGATCTGCACAACCTCGCTCCTGGCACACACCCTCCTTTCCTGACCTTCAACGGAGAGGTCAAGACCGATATCAACAAGATCGAGGAGTTTCTGGAGGAAACGCTCTCTCCTCCAAAGTAATTCGACTTGAAGGTTTTACAACACATAGTTTACAGTATGAGATTACATTACCGACTACACTCACGCACTGTTTTCAGCTGGATTTATGTCACTTTGCCGTTGAAGGGGCAGGAAATGTTGCAGTGCAATGAAAGTGAATATGTGCTATTTGAAGAGTGATGTGAACTCATATGTGCTTTGCTGTTTATCATTTATAGATGTTGTAAATCATTTATAAATGAGTATATATGTGTCTCGGGCGCTTTTGCACGTTTAATATGTGAAAACAAAAACCGTAACTATATGTGCTTCATTGAGTCAAGACAGGTTTATTTATTTATTTATTGTTACTGCCCCCCCCCCCCCCCCCCCCTTTAAAAAACCCAGAACCAGTGTGTGAGCAGTTGCAGAGAAAAATGTCAGATTAACTCAATATTCCATTTATTGCCTGCAAAGTTGTTGTTGTTTTTTTACATCACAAATGGACCTTAGTATGAGAGGCTTAAGGGGCGGGCGGCCAACTCGGTGTGAGTGTGTAACATGTTTTCAGTCTGAGCTGAGCTCCACTCCAGGTGTTAATGCTATCCAGATGGTTTAGTCTGACTGCTCTTACTACGTCTCCTGCCTCCGTCCCCTCTGTCTGCTCAGGTATCCCAAACTGGCTGCCAAGCAGAGAGAGTCGAACACAGCTGGAAATGACATCTTCGCCAAGTTCTCAGCCTACATCAAGAACACCAAGCCAGAGGCCAACTCTGGTGGGCTGCTCATTTTCTGCCACTTACACCCTCATACAACCAACAGAACAACATGAAATACGTTTACGGCAGCTATTATGGCATTCCTCCACCAGGTCGTAGCAGAGGCTAGTATGTGAATATAGCTCTGACTCATGGATTTAGCTGTGCTGCCACCTAGTGAGGTCACCACTCCACAGGTTGTGTCGCTTTTTATAACAGTGTTTCATCCATTCTTATGTCGGTGTTGTGTGTTTAGTTCTAGAGAAAGGTTTGACCAGGGCTCTGAAGAAACTGGACGACTACCTGAACAGCCCCTTGATGGATGAGATTGACGCGGACAGTATGGAGGAGGAGAAGGGCTCGAACCGGTGCTTCCTCGATGGGAACGAGCTCACGCTGGCAGACTGCAACCTGCTGCCTAAACTGCATATAGTCAAGGTAAAGACGGAGTGTGCCTGGGAAAAATATTCATAAATGTTGATTATTTCATTTAAAACCACTGTGAAAAAGATGCGTGTGTGATTTATATTGTCTTGGACATGAATTACTCATGGTTGAGGATATTTTAAGGTAAAAATGATTTGTTTTCAATTTCATGGCATTCCTACAGCTGCGAGTTATACAGGGACAAAAAGATGATATATAAAATCAATATGGTATCACTTTAGATATTTCCAGTGTACCCAGTAAAACAGTTTTAGGTCAGTCCTTCCAAATCAGAGTTGACAATGGAATGCACAATAGATCCACTGACAATAGATTAGTAGTACATAATACAGTTGACTGCGGTTGCAATTTCGCAAATTTTCCTGCAGTTGTCATCATTTGCGTCGCCTGCCACAAATTCACGTTGCTACCATTGTCACCATTGTCACTGTGAGCATGTTAGCATCCAGATGTCAGCATTAGCAGCCTCACAGAGCAGCAAGTGGTGTTAGACTCTTTTTTCCTTCTTATTTTTTTAGATTATTTAAATTAATTTGAATCATTGACTGTATCTTTCCCTTCCTCCTCTCACATTTCTGGAAAAGTCACCACACTATTGCTTGTGTTCACTTACTTGAACATATGCTGCATAGAAAACACCAATGGGGTTGTTGGAATTAATTTATTCCCACATTATATTAACTGAAAAGCTAGAAATAAGAGAGGTTGAGGTAAAGCAGGGTGCCATTTGCAAATGTCAATTGCAACAACTCATCTTAAGATACCACCTGGAATGCTGGTCCAGTCACAAAACTTCCTGAAGGTGGATTTTAAATGTTTGACAAGATAAATGAAGTTTGTCTTCAGTTGAAGCCACAGCTTTGCCATCTCTCCTAGGTTGTTGCTAAGAAGTACCGCAACTACGACATCCCCTCAGACATGTTGGGTGTGTGGCGGTACCTGAAGAACGCCTACACACGTGATGAATTCACCAACACCTGTGCCGCTGACTCTGAGATCGAGACCGCCTACAAAGACGTGGCGAGGAGACTGGCCAAGTAACTCACCGGCTGACCCGAGCTCAAACAAAATCAACCAGTAATACGACGCAAAAAAACCCCATCACTTTCAACATACATGTGACTCCTTTTGAGTCTTCCTCAGTGGCATTTTCATGAACCAGAAATATTCGTCTGTTGTAATAAACTCATCACATGTTGTTAGAATGGCTCGTACCGCTTAATAGGATTTGAGAGATTCAGTGCATCATGTAAATGGTGTTGCAATTACAGAAACAGACACGGCAAAAAAAGAAGTGGAGCAGTCGATAAATCAAGCACGTTTAATTTAATCCACAGGTTTGAAACCAGATTCAGTTTTTGCTGCTGTGAAACTTCTGACATAATACTTTCACTCCAACATGATTGTGTCTGTATTTATTTCCCATCACACAAAGATGTCTTTCATACGTACGTCTAGCGGGCCACACGGCCAAACATTTTACTAGCTGCTGATGTCAGGGTCATTCATTTTATTTATTCCTAAACCCGCAGAAGTCTGCTCTGACTTCAATGTTTATTATAAATCTTTGGCTCCACCTTGATTCATCTATGACTGATGATTGATGCTAATTGCTGAATATGACTGTTGCGATCTGCAGATTCATTTCGACTGTCATTCATTGCTGTATGTGTTGCTGTTGTTGTTTTGTTTTCCTTGAGCTTATGCATACCTTGAAATTCACTCCTGCTTCTGAAAGACTGATTTTAAGATTTGAGGTTTCTCTGCTAGATGCAAAATTTAGCTGAAAAGGGCATTAATAGCTTAGAACAAACCTTGTTTCTGAATTGTTTTGCATGCATGAATCTATTTTAAAACCTGATGTAGAGCCGCTTTTTGAGATTTGACAAATCCTCACGTGCCTTTCTTTATTCTGAGGTATCAAAAATCCACGCCAATGTCACCGAGTAACTCATTCTGAAAAGTGTATTGCAGCCAGAGCTGAGACATTTGTTCTGCCTCTAGCTATTAGTGTTCAGTCTATGTATTGATTTTGTCTTAAGTTACACATGATATTATGAATGGAGAGAGTATTTATTTAGCAGCCCCAATCAGGCCTGATTATGTAGAGCCATTAGTGCTGTGATGAAAAGCATCTTCCAGGCCAGGTCCGCAATGGTCAGGAGCCCTGCCCTCCAGCCCTTCATCAAAGAGACATTTCCTCCACTCTGAGGAGTCTGTCAACATTCAAGCCTAAAGTTCAAAAGTTTCATTGTCCACGCAGAGGAGGATGGAAATTTGTTTTGGGGCATATCGTCTTTGGCTTGGTGTCAGGCTGCAACTTTAGCAAGACTTTCTTGAAGAACCATAAGACTCTTGTGTGGTTTGGACAAACATATGATATGAAATTGGAGCATGATGACTGAGAGCCATGTTCATTGCAAAGCTCTGCAAATAAAATAATATTTTCACAGATCTGCTTCTGCCTTTTCTTTTCTTTTCCAGCGAGGTGATCAATCAACAACGATACGTTTAAGGTTGTCATGAAGGGAAGGGGTGACCGCTGTGTCCTATAGCGATAGCGAAAGGTGCTGGTGGAGCCTGGATCCTCTTCCTGAAAAGGGTTAAATGTGTCTGGCTGAGTTGATCAAATCCAGTGGTGCAGGTCTGTCTCTCCATCTGTAGCAGAAAGAGAGAGAGAGAGTGATGACCGTTGACAGGCTTAAATAGAGGCTTCCATGCCAGGGATCAAACGCCATCCCTCTTCTCCACTCTCTCATTAAGACGGAAAACCCGAGCGCCGCCATCCGATCTGTCTCCATTTTTCCTCAAAGGAGTCTAACTTGAAAGATCTGCGCCTGTCGGATTTACAATGGTGGGCGAGTGGTGTTTACTGAGACGCGGCCTTGCCAGAAACAACAGTCAAAGAAAATAAATGGAGACGGCCTAGTGTTTCCACAGGAGTAAGGAAATATGGAACGAGACTTGTGCCTTGCTGTTTGGTAATTAGTACCTAAACATCCCTGTCCTTGGATCCCATCGCTCACATCCAACATTTCTGCAAGCTGGATAATATACAGTGGAGCATTAACGTCAAACACGTCTGGTCATGGGGCCTGGCACGCCACATTAATCTGCTATTACACTCCCAGTGGATCTACCAGTCGCTGGCCTTGGCTTGGCCACCGTAGCACAGGGAGTCCATATAGGCTGACAGGGACTCACACACAGCATACTTTTATAGTCAGGGTTAGTAAACCTTTTCAGCTGAGGCATAAATTGTCTAAATTGAGTCTTGCTTTGAGATCGGAGCTGATTAAAACAAACTGGTGCCTTTGACGTGTGAGGACCTACCAGAAACAGACCTGTGATCCAATTAAGGGCCAGACCCATAGTTTAAGAAGTACTGCCATGCAGACCTCCATGCTCCATCAGCTTCTGCTTACTATAGATATTGTACCCAGGGGACAAACACATATGTTTTAGGTGAAGTAGAGAGCCTGTATTAGCCACATCCTTTAACTGCATTAGCAGCAGAAAACGGCTTCATATAATGCGTAATCTAATACGTATAATGAAGTCCATGCTCAATTTTCATGTCGGGAACCAAAATTAAAACACTTTTTGAGGATTCCTCCAGTCCAGACCAGCATTGAGTGTTGTTAAACTTTCTGCATTGATTAGCTCGAGAGGCGAGGCGAGATTCACGCTCTTTTGCCTCTTAAGTACACCTTCCAATCACCAATCGCTTGCCTTTCCTGCTGTTGGGTAACGGCTGACATGTGACATCAACATCAGCCCGTTGAGAAGGTGACGGCTGAGGCTCCACAGGCCTGAGAAGGAAGCCTCTAATCAGAGGACGGCCATCATTGACAGGAACCATGTCATAACAGGAGATCATGTTTAAAAGAGGAGACGGGGCTGCGGAGGACGAGTCCTCATCTCTTCCACTCGGAGACAGCGAGCATCTAAGAGAGTATCAGATTCTCAGCAGGTCCTCCAACCCTCCTCTGCTTGCCTGCCCATGGAGGTTTGAGTGACTTGTGGTGAAGCTTGATGGGGATTATTGATCTGCCCGGCGTGCGCCTGCGGTTTCGACATAAGACTTGACGACCTCACCAGAGAGAGCTCTTGGCGCAGTGTCTTAGATCAGCGGTAGAGTCGTGTGGAGGCTGGGACATGTCCTGGCATGAAGTGAGGACTGTTAGAGCCTGGAGCCAGGTGATCAAGACATTACTCCGTGCATTTAAATAATCAGGCCCACATTTAGGCGGAAGATGGCAATAAACATATCTGATTGGCTTTTTGGAGAGGGGTAGTTAAAATGACTAACCATATCTGCCGACAGCTGAGCCTGGCGGTATTTATGCTCTTGGGTAGCATTACTGGTTAGGGTTTCTTTTCCAGTTGTGGACCACATGAAATAATCCACGGTCACTGGAGAAGGATGTGGACACTGTGCTAATTAGGTGAGATGATGATGTCAGGTATTGATACCTACAAGTGAGCCAGAACTTTTTCCTCTATGCTGTGTTCCAATGTATATAACCACGCTGTGGTGACCACGCCGGCCATACGACCACACTCACATCCACATGTCGGACATGTCTGGATCCTCAGCAGCCCTCACACATTCGCACCGTCAGCCGGGCGCTCACTTTATCATTCATAGTTGTAAATCATCGCTTCGCCTGCAGGAAACACACAGCATTTTATTTTCCAGTCATAAACCATAAAACTTGCCTCTAACAAGAGTTATGATCCTTGGAGACTGAGAGGATGAATGTCTACAGCAGGAGCAGACACGATGGCGGGCATCCCTCATCCCCCTTTCTGCCTGGCATCTCCCATATGTCTATGGTCGTGTGGTGGATTTTCCGAAAAGCCCCAACATGATCCAAATGTCACCAAGGTTGTATGTCATTCAGCGGCGAACTGGATCTCTGCTCTGAATTACCAGCCCATTAGTTCTCAATTAACACTCGCCTGATAAAGTTTTAACAGCCCTTCATCTGACAGGAAGAACACATAGTACTGCTTCATGCTTGGTTTCAGCCAAAGATGGTTTCCTTGCCCAATTTTTTTTAATGCTATTGCCTGGCTGAATCCTATGGAAAAAGGCCTGTTTTGCATGAATATTTGGCACAGAGCGGAGCTTTATCCTGTCTTATGTTCTGTACACTCAGTCGTGCTACAACAGTTTGCCATTTTTGACAGTTGAGCTCCAGTGTATAATTTGAAGCTCTGACATAGAGTGGAGGCCTTGGACAAAGAGGCCTTTTGTTTGTGTGTTTGGTCGCTGTCCATGGTCCTGACACTCGCATTTTCACACTAATTCCTTTTTTTTTTTTTTTTCAGGTGGTGTGGCCAGTATCGGATTGCATAATCTAAACTGGCAGTGCTTATTAAATGTAGGTATTTTATATTTCATAAGTGCACTTTTCTCTGAGCTGTGTTTCAGCAAATGGTTTCATGGAATCAGATGTTTCCAAAGCAGGCTGAACACAGGCTTTAATCTAGTGATGAATGGACTCTGGTGCTGTCTTACAACATAGCATGTCTCCGAGGAATCTGGGCTGTTGCCTGGATGCAGCTCGACTGCCAATTGATCATGTCTTTTATTACAGGTCAAACTACAAGTCAGTGTTTACAACCCCCTCTCTGTGAGGGTGAAGAAGTTTTCATATCTGACTTTAATTTATACTTTAAGTCCACAGAGACAAAACGTGGGGTGTTGGAACTTTAGTAGGAGTACCACTAACATAATAGGAGTAGTTTGGACACATTTAGTCTGCCTTTGGCTGTATGGAACACCATTTGGGTGGGCCCCTCATCCTGGTGCTGGCGGTTAAATATAAAAGCCACTAGAGTGCGCCAAAGTACACAGTTCTTGTTGACTCTGAAATTCCCCTGGCCCGGGGAGGGAGGTTGCTCAATTACAATCACATCAGATTAAGATCAATCTTGTCGGGTTTTAGGGTGTGCAGGGGCTTCGCTCAAAGATGGTCTTCCTCCGAGACATTAAGGTTGCCCGTCGCCATTTCTAATGCCTCAGATGACATCAGATTAGGAAGGTTCAGGGAGGTCAGTGCGCGATGGTGACTGGACAGCGAAGACTGGAAAAGTTTATCTCTGGACTAAATGAGAAATCATGATGCACACACACACACACACACCCTCTGCCCAGTTAGTGGAGATGGAAACATATGCAGAGATATACAGCGCTGTGAGTGGTATGGAACCCTGGGGGATCACTTCCCGCCTGAGCTGCTTCCATGAAACGTTTGTCGAGGTCAAGCAAACAATTGTATTAGGCTGTCAGCCGTGTGTCTGTATTTGTGTGTGTGCACAGCCATCTGAATGGGGAGGCTCTGCCTCCTTATAAACTCTTGTTTGGACTCCCCTCTGTTGTTTACATGTCATGAGGATGGGAGTGCAGTCTTCCTTGTACTCTTGCTGCATGACTACTAACAACCTGGTGTAAAAAATCAAACGCACATCATCGCTGGCATCGTGCTCAACCACCAAATGTAGCGGGGGCAAAAAAAAAACACAAAAAAAACCCTCCATGCAAGCCCCTTCTAAATGAGTCTGCCTTGTTGCTGCTGTCTCTCCCGTTCATGTAGGACATTATGCTAATTTCTCTGAGTGTCTGGGTCCCATTGCTCCTCCAGAGTTCATTATTATAATTGCTAGACATGGCTGAGAATGCTGCGAATGTGAACCTGAAACCAGCGGGAGCTTTTTCCATGAAATCTATATTCAGGGAAATCCCGAGAATGTTCCCAATCTGAACTTTAAAAAACACATGGGATGGTGTAATTCTCCCTCTCCTCTCTCTGTTTCAGCATGTGTACGTGTGTGTGCACACTTAGATTGGCTCTATTATGTCTTGGAATAATGTAAAACAGCTTCCCTGCTTCTCTCTGTCTCTGTTCCTGTCTCCATCTCTCTGGTTTCCCAGTGAACCTTTGAAATGAAGCCATGGCAGCAGCAGTGGCAGTAGTTGTTTGGTTGAGCGTGCCAGGGCCCCAGCCCACCTTAGTCCCCGTCCAAAGACAATGTTAGTACAGACAGAACGGCAGACCAGAGATGATACCGCAAAATGTGCTTCCTACGCGCGACACGCTCGGAGATCTGCTTAACTGTTTCAGAAGACATTTAACAAGGGATGACACTGCTATATTCTCCTGGAGGTTTCAGAGTCAGTGTCGGCCTTTTGTATTTACACGGAAAATCAGCGCATGGGGAAATCTAACCTAAATCTAAGAAAATATAGTAGATGAGCTTCGGACGCAGACTTAAACCTTTTCAAAAATCCTCTTCTAAAAGTTCTCTTACCTGATTAACTCTTCTGTTGTGTTCCGGTCAAATCTGACCGATTTAAAAATTTCTCTCTAAAAAAATGTAGTTAATTTGGTCTGTTTGTCATAAGGTTCCATGACTTTGTTCACATGTGGCATCTGAACACACAAAATAAAATGTGAGAATTTGACTTAAATTTTGGGTGTTTTATTGAACTTGTGTACACCCTTGGTGTTCCCGGTCAAATATGACCAGTCATTAGAAACGCCCCTTTTTGGCTTCCATGGCAACCCCCAATTGGAACCTATCCCTATAAGATTTTTATCCCATGGGAACCACACCTGTTGGCAATTGTCAAAAACAACTGCAGCATTGTTTCAATGATATCTACAACTTTCTCACAACTCTGGTACATAAAGGTTTTTTAAGGCCTTGCTCTCAGTTCATTCTGTGGCAGCATGATGGCCAAGTGATATGAGCTCAGGTCAATGAGGCCTACAGGCCATAATTAGCAAATGGAAGTTCAAAACTTGTAATGTTCACAAGAACTTGAGTTGACAAAAAGATGAAACAGAATGTTAGGTCACAATATATGTATTGTTATGGATTTATAATCAGCTAGAGTGGAGCAGTCATTTTTGACCGGGAACACAAAACTAGTTGGCAAGAAACAAACACAACAGGAGCAGCCTTTTAAAAGCAGCCATTAAATTATTCAGAATCTGTGAACTTGTAAATAAAGTTCACGTCAGTGTTTACGCACTGGAGGCTTCACACTTGTCTAATTAGCATATTGAAAGATGACAGGCTTTGAAACCTGCTGTAATGTCACATGAATCATTCTTGTGCGTACACTTGTGGTAAGCAAAGAAACAAATGAGCTGTCTCTTTCCAGCAGATGAGCACGAACGTAGCCTTCTGGTGTCAAACGTGCATCATTATTTTTTAAGTGGAGGACCTCATATGATAAGATGACTCGGAAAATGTGGTGGATAATCACATGATTGTTACCTTTTTATATTAAGCAAAAAAACCAAAAAAGAAATCAGTGGAAAGAGAAGATTAAGAGGAGAAATTAAGTTACAAAATTCCTATTTTATTCTTAAAATAAACAAACTGTACAATGCCAATTTCACTCACTGTTGTCAGGTCTGTTTGTCCCTTTATAAACGATGATCTTTATGAAACGTACCAGCACAAAATAATGGAGTCTCCATTGGTTTCAATTTCCTGACAAGTTTTCATGAGAGAAGAAGCATAACAATAGACATAACAAGTAAACGTTACATAAGAGCAGGGTAAGGTATGGTTCCAGGATATCATACATGTTGATCATTAAATAATACAAAGTTTCTGACGACAGTTTGTATGCAACATTTAACCGGATGAAAGGAAAACGATGAACTTCCTGTTTTCTGAACACAAAAACAGAAGCAGATGAGGACAAAATGGGATGTCAGTGCTGCATTGATGAAGAAAGAAGCAGGAAGGAGCAGGTGAAATAAATTCTGACAGATGTGCATACACTGAATAAATCTGTAACTGAATCACAACAATCTAAAAGGTTTTTATTTGCCTTCTTATGTTACACTGTAACAGCAAAAAGACTTTTTGTTTAGGCGTAAGTATTGGGGAAATGTACTGTGACACGTTCAACTCTGTTAACTGAGCTCAGAACATCCTCTGCAGAGACTGGGAAAGAGGCAGTGCGTGCAAACGTCCAATGAAAAGCTTGAAGCCTGATCCTCGGACAGGGCCATGTTTTTCTCAGCTTTTTCAAATTGGGTTATTATATTACCTACAATCCTACACACACTGAGTACCATATAGTATGGAAGGAAGAAAAATTATTATGATTTTTTTTGGGAAAAAATACCAACTGCCTTGTGAGATCAAATTTGATTCCAATGTAAATGGCTTGTTTGCCCAAGTGTTATCCATTCTGTGTGTGTGTGTGTGTGTGTGTATGTGTGAAACCAGTGGTGTTACAAAACCTCGAGCCCTGCTGGCAGCCAGCCGCAAGTGCTGCTAGAAATAAAACGAGGAATAAGTGCTTTATGAAACAAACAAACACAAGTCTCCCATATTTTTTTGGTTAGTAGTTTGCTGCCAGCAGCTGAATCCAATCACCTCCGCTTTTCATTATGTCAAACTTTTCTAACAATCTCACATCGCAATTTCAATTCTGAGAAAGTATCAGACCTGCCCTCGTATACTGGTGCCGCAGAATGATTTTAGATCATGACTTTGGTTTGTGAGGTCGATACAAATCTATCTGGAAAACCATGTCAACAAAGGCAACAAAAGGAAAATAAATAAATGTCTGAGGGAATGTCACAGTCTTTTTAGTCTTTGACTGTGATAGTTCCATTTCAGTCTCAGAGACCGAAAGTGTAAAATACAAAAGAAACAAACAAAGAAGAACCAGTGTGTTACACACTAAGACACACATTTTCAAAGCTACCTTTTGCACATGATATGAAAGCTATGATAGACTTGGCATCTTTTTTTCCCCCCTATAATCTTGACGGAGCAATCAGCCAGACTGGATATGAAAAATAAACATGCAGATTTATCAAATCTGTGAGATTCGCGATCATCATCATCCAAGGATTATTCCAGTCCTGAGGAATTCAAGTACCATAAAATAACTGTACCTTGAAATCTGACCTTCTGCATTGGAGTGCATGACCCTGCTGTAATCATCTTTGGCCTACATGTCAGTTTGTGTGTTCTACAATGTCACACTGGGCATATGTATCTGTGTGCATGTCAGACTAGACAGACTAAAGAATTTAAGCTGAATTCCCCCACTGAATAATTATTTTTCCCATTGAAGCTCACTTTTATGGTATGTTGCCAAGAGGCACTATGCGAGCTATTGCTCAATAAATACCAAAGGTTTGATTCCCGCCAAATATGTGTCATCGCCTGGTGAGGATGTTGGACTCTTAATGTGTGGAGCAGTTAAACTAGATGTTACACCAGAAGAAACATGTCGCAATACTCTTTGGAAATTACATTTCATACTCAAAATGATTTAAATCTTTGGGTACTACAAAAAAAAAAAAGTTAAACCTCTCTCTCTCTCTTAAATTACCTATCAAAAAAAAAAAGAAAAGAAAAGAAATCATTTTAACTTAGTTATATAGATGCATCAAAAATATTCAGATTACACTTCTTTGACTCAAGTTTCAAATACAATACATAATTTATGGCTTTATAAGTTAAAACGAAGAAAACGCCTCAATCTACATCAATGTTTCACCCACAATATACAAGTTAAATTAATTGGTTTTAAGCAAATTTACTGTCCATACCACTTAAGGTAACATGTGTTACTCTCATCACGTGCTGCTCAGTGCCTAACTTTCATCTCGATATTGTCGTAGTACAAAAACATGCTCTGCAAAATGCCTTAGTGAAATACAAACACTATACAAAAGAGGCAGTCTTTTACAAATATTGATGAAGCATCCCTTAGCTTGTGGATTACAATGAAACTGAAATAATGTCTTATCCACTTGGGTCTAGTAAAATAGTCTTTGTCTTTATTGCTGTGAGACTCCCTTTGTAGTGCCTTGGTCAAAACACGATCCAGGAAGACAAGTCCGAACAAGTCTGGTCTTTTTTAAAAATCTCAAACTTAATTTCCGAGCAAAAGGTACAGATAGCTGATGAGAGCTCATAAATCCCCTTTTCAATTAAAAAAAGGTTTGTGCTTTCAAACCATGACATCACTTCACTATCAATCCTCACCCCCCTGGTTTTCTTCAATATGGCCTCCACACTGCTTCATCCATGCGGCCTCCGGGATTGAGAATGGTCGGGGAGTTACTGTGGCTCCCGTCGCCGTCCACTCCTCCCTCCGTCTGGCTTGGCAGGTTGGGGTTCACCAGGGAGGTGCCTGTGGAGGCGCTAGTGCAAGGCGGGATCATCCTGGAGGGCGAACGGTCCCCGCCGGGAACCATGGAGAACTGGTAGGAGCCGGACGAGGCGCCGTAGTAGAGATAGGGCGTGCTGCTGGTCTGGAAGGGTCCGCTCTGGCTCTGGGTGGAGCCCGGGTAAGGAGGGGGAAGGTAGGTGTGGTAGTGGGCGCTACCCAGCGACATGCCGGAGGTGACGGGCGGAGTGTAGGTGAAGGTGGCCGGGTAGTGCATCCGAGGACTGGAGAAACGGCTCTCTGTGAGGGAGGAGAGGCCCGGGAACTGACGATCAAACTGACCAGGGAATGGGCTTAGATCAGACGAACCTACACACACACACACACACACAGACACACACACATGAAAACATCTCTTTAGGATCTGACATCATGAGTACAACAGCTATCACCATACAGCCTACATACTTGCACCTCTTCTTTCCAGTTTGTCAGTCATGATTATGTGAAATGTGTCTTTGGACTATTAAGCGATTAGCACTTTATCATATTTAATTGAATATAACAAATAAGTCTCTTGAGATAAGAGACGGTAGTAAACTGAATCGTATGTGATCAAATATCTGGAGCCAGATATGTGTATTAGCTAATTTAGAAAAGACTTTGGCTAATGGATTTTGCGGGTTCAGTTATGAAACAGCATCTGTCTATGAATGCTGTTATATTTGTCAACCTGCTGTTTTTCACTTCAACTCTTCGGTTTTTGAAAAAGTCACAACACTCAAGTCCAGCGCGTGCAATATGTTTACGCCTCTGTGTGAGTGTTGGTGCATGTGCATATGGATCTGCAAAGCTGTTAATGCATGCTAATGTGTGTGTGTGTGTGTGTGTGCGCGTGTGTGTGTGTGAGGGCGGGGGGTGTGTGTGTGTGTGTGTATGTGTGTGAATACTGTATGCACATAAAAAAGCAGTTGGGATGAATCAGGAGCTGCACATGTGGAAACACTTTGAGCAGAAACAGTTTCCATGAGATCCATAATGAGGCAGGGCTGAGCTCTGATGTGGCTCCTCTCCTCGCCTCCCATCGGCTCCAGCGTGTGTGTGTGTGTACGTGTGTGTCCCCGTGCACGCGCACAAGTGAGCGAGAGGGAGCGAGAGAGGGAGCGGGGCCGAGAGGGAGCTGCTCCATCTCACCCTTCGTTCCTCTCTTCGCTTCATCCCTTAAAAAATACCCCAAAACCACTAACTGGCTGTGGCGAGCTTCGCACTGGGCCCAGAGTTTTAGGAGAAAAGGAGGTCCTCTCCCCTCTCGCACCCCCTCCCTCTCCCTCCCCCTCCGCTTCCCATCTCCTCACAGTGGTTTAGTCCAGCCATGGAGTTCTTATCATAAATCACCAGGCGTCTTCCGTGTCACCATGTCTGCTGCGAGAGGACAGTGGGTGGCGGGAAAGAAGGGAGGAGGGGGGGGTTTGCAGTGTTTATGTGCAGGGAGGAATTGTGAAGCTGCGTTTGTCGCTCGCGTCAGATAGCATATGCTGCCAATTAAGGCCTTTTAACTTCCTCTTTCCGCAAGATCTGTTTGATTCTGATAGAAATAGTAGGTGATTGTCTCCACTGTGGAGGAGCAGTGTGATCTCAGACATCTCAGACCGGCACTGTTCAATAAACTTCTGCTTTTAACATTTGGACCTATTTTAGTGCTCAGAAGGGGCCCTGTGATGATGAGCCAGATCGAACTTTATTAGCTTAAATGAAACCAGAGGGGGACATTGTCTAAATACTTGGAGGAATTTTACAAACTCTCCAGCTTCACCTCTAAAATTAGGTGCTTTTACTCGACTGATGAAATTTTGCAATAGCGATTTAAACATTGCAACAACACATGAGCTGCATTGTGTAAAGGTGTGTGTGTGTGTGGGGGGGGGGGGGGGGGGGCTGCGTGGGCATCCAATCAGCTTCTGCTTGTACTTGTCGGTATGTTCTGCGGCTGGATACTGTTACAGTGCAGCCTGGCGAGGTGTCGACATGATCTCCAGAGATCTGAGAGCCTTAGTCACATCACTTAGGAGGCATTAAACGCCGTGCAAGTGGGTAAAGACAGCAGGAGAGTTTTTTTGGCCTGTGTTTATGAACATGCTCACACATGCAGGTGTGTCACTTTGAGAACAAAGCCCGATGTTTGCGAGATGAAAGCTGAAGGGAAAGACCAGCCTAATCAAAGTTGACAAGGCAGCTGGCTGGATTTTAAACCCTTTCTAATGCGGAGTCACACGGCTGCGTCGCGTAATCACTCAACTTCGCTTGGGGCACACACGCACAGAGGAGGGTGCAGTTTTCACAAGAAAACAGAAGAGGAAAAAAGGAGGGTAGAAAAAAAAACAACCTCATGGCAGCGAGTCAAACAGGTGTACGGGGGAGAAACTTGTCTGGCGGCATGCAGGGAGTTTAAAGGAGCTTTCACACTGGGAGAAAACAGAGACAAATTGGAACGAGATGCTGCCGCTGCAGCCAACAGACTGGCTAATGCAATTACCCAGAATTCCTTGTGAGAGGGGTATATCACTATAAAGACACTTTATTTGCAAGTCACGAGTCTTTTTATCCCAGGGCCTGTTATTACCCATACTCCTCTGGGATCAAAAGCTTGGAGTCCAAAAAAAGGAAACAATTGTTTTTTCCCCGTTTTTTTCATTTACTGTCATCTACGCCATCCAAACTCCTCTCTGGAGAAACAGCTGGACTGTGACAACATGCCTCATTCCTCACATTCATTTGAGAATCAGCTAATAGTAGCTCGCTGTTCTAAATTACTGTAGTAAAATTTACTTTTTGTTTTGCAGTCTTTGTCTATGTGCATGCGCATTTGTCTCTCCTCCCTTCACTTCAACTATCATTTAAGGAAATGTATCATCTGGATTATCTATGGAGGTGCAGGCAGTCCTGATGGGACCAGGAGACTGGCTAGATTCACACAGTGGCAGAGTAGTGGTTCTACCTGGCAATCGTCTAGGTACATCACTGATGGCAGGCAGGCCCGTGCCTCGGCTGGACGAGAGAGGGGTGGTGGAGTGGACTGAGGGGGACGCCATGGGACTCAGGTAGGACGGGTACGTCTGTTCGTACGACCACGGAGGAGAGGACTGGGACTGACGAGGGTCTGATGGGGAGAAATGGAGCGAGGGAAGGAAAGGAGGAAGGAGAAAGAGGATAGCGCAGAAAGAGAAAAAAAAAGAAAGCAAGAATAATTACCAAAGGCCCAGAAGCTGATTCAAATGGTCAAATTTTGTTTTTTTGCTAAAATTTATAGCAAACTGACAATAACATTCACAACAACTGTAGACTTTATTAGTGTCTCTTTTTCTCTGTGCTTATGTTTAGAGGTAAGTATCAGTTGGACGCGTTATACAACATCCTCAATAATGACACATCTAATGTTTACCTTCGTGGAGAAGATCTTCCTGTTTGCCTTATAAAACATTGTGCTTGCAGCTGAGGCACAGAGAGCCTTGCTGGCACACACCCAGGGTGTAAACACACCAGCAGACAACCAAGAAAATAACCGCTGCTCACATTTTATTTTGCGTGTCTGTGCTGCAACACAAGAATAGAACATGAATGCTGATTGATTTTGCATGTTTTTGTTGGCTATTTTTATGTGTCCTGACGATATTTATTTAATTCTAATTCAGTGATTCCCAGACTGGGAGTCAGTACAGCAGCTTGAATAATTAGAAAAAAAATAATATATAAGATTTGTTGAAAACGTATGTCTCATTTTGTGTTAGCCGATGGAGCAAATGTAGAGGGTTACAATGAATAAACAGTTCAAACCGTTAGTTAAGATAAGATAATAAAGCTTTATTGTCATAAAATACCATGAGATTAGGAGTGCTAGGTAATGGATACTTGCTGGAGCCAATTAGACAAATAAATGGTGAAGCAGCTGAAATATTTAGCTAAATGTAGTTATGATTACATGGTTGAATTAGATAGACAAATTACAAAATTATGGATAAGTGCCTGAACTTAAGAGACGAATTAATGGAGAAGCATTTGAAAAAGTTAGTTAAAAACATTAGTGTTAAATAACAGCATGTTTAAAATCAATTACAAACACATTTGGAACATGAAGTGAGACAATGATGGTAGATATATAAAATACAAGTGTCATTATAAATTAATTACTGCTACTGTTAACATAAAGCTGAGTAGCTGCCTGTGGTCTAGTCTGTAGTAGTTCTACTGCAGATGTTGGAGAGGGAAGTGTGGAACTGTCAGATGATGATCAGAGAACATTCTTCTACATTCTTCTATCTTCAGCAGTTTTTGAGAAACCTTGGTCACATGATCAACATTATGTGCTAAGTGGAAAATTCAAATCCAGGGCAGTAATTTTCAAACTCTATTACAGTACTTATTAAAGCTCTCCACAAACATTTAGGTCTCCTGTCTTTGACGGTTTTTGAAAAAAACTTGTTCCATCTGAAGTGCTACACATTTACACACATAGACAGACCCATTCCTTCCTATGTCCACTGTGTGGCGCAAGAGAACACCCACTGATTATATGTTCTTTTGCAGTAAATGATGTGACCACAGAATGAAAATGTCACGTAAACTCAGTAACGTTTTCACACAGGGCTTACTTCCTGTTGCCAACAGATGGCGCTACGACTGTAACTGCATGTGGATGTCTTCAGGCTGGGACTCTTATTCAACATGTGATATTTGGGCCAGATTAGACCCGGAACAGTGGACTTACAATAACTTCCTGTTTTAATAACGAAACATTGAGATTCACTGCACTGACATGGCCACACCATTCAAGTTATGGAAAAACCTGGGATAACGTTTCATTGTTAAGGTGTTGAGATTAAACTGATCGAATTTCAAGCTGATAGGTTCAAATGTCTTGGAGGAGTTCCTTGAAGTATATTGTCAAAAAATTCCGTTACAAATGATGTAAAATTCAAAATGGCCAAACTTCCTGTTAGGATAAGGTCATGACACTGAGAGGCTTTTTCGTAGATCTTGATATGATATACATGTGTACTACATTTCGTACTTCTAGGTGAAACACACGGCGGCGTCTGCTTCTTTGAAATATTCTTGGGGGTGCTGTGGAGCTATTTTGTTACATCCAATCCAGTAACCCATAACAGATCGCAACGTCGGCCACGTTTGACGAGTGCACCATCTTTCATTCTCCTCTCTTTAACAGTTTTTTTTAGAAAACCTTTTCAAACTCATCTGCACATGTAGATGTTAAAGCTCTCCACCAAGTTTCATTCACCTATCTTCAATACTTTTTGAGAAAACTTTTGAAGTGTGATGCATTCACTTACCGATTCTAATATCCCCCATCCACTATGTGACGGGATAATTAATGTCCAGTCCAGTGTATAAAACTCTCCACTTGCTGCCACATCGCTACGCTGTTTAACCCTGCCTCAAATGATCCACTAAGTAACACAACAAAGCCATAGAGTAACTAAGAGCTAAATGACCTGTGATGAGCTTCCAGAGGTAGGGACGATCAGGTAGCAGCCATCCAACCGTGACAGATGATGTTACCTTCTAGGACGTAGATTGATAGAGTGACGGAGCAGAGAAAGACAGACGATCTCGGAGGCAATGTCACATACTGCACTGGGCGTTCTGTGGTCCCATCAGGATGTACCCAATCCTCCAGTTGGGGTTTGATATTACACTTTACAGACAGTGAATGTTGTCTAGTTTGTGACTCAGATTGTGACTCAGCCTGTTTGCTTATTCAGTGATTCTCTTGTAGACACTGTTCAGACATGTTTGATGCATATTGCAGATGTCCCAACTTGTTCATTTCATTCTTCTTTTATTCTATATTTGGATTTTCTCTGCAGTTTGGGTGTAAATTAATGTGAAAAACACTTAAAATTTTAAATTCTCTTTTGAACAGTGTTGAATGCAAACATCAAATGTCGGGATTGGCAATCTACAATAAATTTTTAGAATGTTTTCTGTGATAATTAAGAGAAATCACAATATGGAAAATGCATAATTACACATAATTATCAAACTGATTATTTTTGATACTGTTTACTCATGCTAAAGTGCAATGACTCATTTTGTTACTGTTTAATTTTCTTAGAGCTGCACCCTCTCAATTTTACTGTGTGCCCTTTTACCATAATACCGATTTAGCCTGAAATACAATGCATTACACAACATGTGGTCCTCCTTAAAATGGTCTTTTTTCCGCAAAATAATATAAAAGCAATGCCAGTGAACAATAGGTATGTTCATTAAAATGTATAACTACTCCAAAAATACCACAATCTGACAAATAGATCATCAAATAGCTTTAAACAGCTTTGATTTCATGTAGCTCTGACGTCCTGTCGTTGTTCATCAGCCTGAGGTGCCACATGTCCATGTTCTAACAAGATTTCATAAAGCTTATGCACAGGCTCAGCTGACTTAGAACAAGATTCTAAGGGTTCTTATAACCTTACATCTGCGGCGCAAAGCGGAAGAAAGCCCAGGACTGTCTGCACCAGACTAAGATAAAGTGTTTCTGCTGTCACAAAGCTGATAAAGATGGAACTGAAAGCAAGATCAGGACCATTGAGGGATCGATCAAGGAAGAATCCAAGAAGCAATAATAATTTCCCCCCTCTGGTAAAATGCTTCATTTTCAAATCTTCAAAAGCTAAATTTTTCAACCCCCCCCCCCCCCCAAAAAAACCCTTGTACAATGATCTTTGCTTTCATTGTTCTGTGCAGGAAAATAAGGTATTGATATCATTTATAAAATGTAACCTCTCATAGAGGACACACACGTGCAAATGCTGAGGAGTAAATTGGTTTTGTGTTTTCTCGGGGTGTTAAGAAGTCAAGATCAACAACAGCACTCCTGTTCTTTGACACGTCATGAGGGCGGATGCTTGCTTACACCCAATCGTTTCAGGGCCTAAGGTTAAAGCAGAGAATCAGACGCTCACCTGTTATCTGTGTCTGTCCCTGCGGGTTGAAGGAGTTGGCCACTGTGTTGAGAGTTGGGCGGGGGCCTTGAGTGGGAACAGTCACCCTCACCCTCATCCTCTCGAGCTCACTAAGACGGTCTGAGAAGAGACCAGTCTTGGGAGGGTCCTCAAGTTTCTGACGATGCCCTGCAGTCACATGCAAAAACAGTGTTTTACTGATAAGGAGCTGCACCAGTCATCGTTGTGTTTGTTTCTGCTGTGATGTTGCACGCAAACCATATTTGTATGAACGCGAGATGAAGCTCAAGGACAGCAATCAACCCTGTATGTTTAATCATTTAATGATCTCAATTTGTTTGCTGTTCTCTAGGCACAGAGTTTGTCAGTTATCCATTCTAACGCACATTTCATGACTCAGTTCGTCTGTGTGCCGTGACTTACTTGGTAAACATAATTTTGCTCCTAAACAAAGAGTAGGCTTTTGGGACTGGGATGCGACATCCTGCTAATTAAAAAAGCCAATTACCTTGTATCACCTTGCATGAGGTTAAGAGAGAGTTCAGACAGGGCTGTGCTGGGAGTGAGACGTCTGCTTGGTTTTAACTTGAGGCTTCTTCCTCAGATAAACACAAGCTCTCACGCCATCACACCATTATCCCCACAGGAGTCGAAACCTTTGCCAAATATATTTTACCCACTTGTTTCCTGAATTCTTCTGCTGATAATTTTACACCCTTTCATATCCTCAATTTTTTCTACGAGGCGGATGACGCTAGACTCCTCCAGTGTGCAAACACATTCCCCACAGATTGCAAACACAAAGGTTGCGTGCATAAACTCAAGAATGGTGTCGCTTGCTCTGCCTGAGCGAGCCAATTCCGATCGCAGCAGTGTTATTGGTCCTGTTGTCGGAAACCACCGCAAAAACCTACCAGGGACCCAGGTGTGGGCTATAGTTTAGCAAAGGTGGAGTAGAAAGAGACGCCTGTACACACACAGTTCTTTTTATCGTTGGCACAGGTCTGTGTCAGTGGGTCTGTCTGGTCTTGTACTAGTTGCCCTGTAAAGGCGGTAAAGTAAATATCAAACAGAGGAGAGTAGAAACTCCTGCTGTGCTTGGCGGAGGTCCAGCTGGCTCAGACAGAAACACTGAGCTACTTCAGAATCCTGCCCAACCTGCCTGTACTGGGAACAAAGGCCTGGCACTTACAGCAATGGGTGGTTGTTATGGAGGAAGAGGAGGGGGAGATGTCTTCAGAGATGTCATCATTTAGTGAATCACTATCATAAAGATCCAAGCGCACAGAAAACATACAAGGGGTCCTTGTGGACTTAAAGTTTAACATGTGTACTAATGAAACCCCCCATCCCCACCTTTCTCTCTCTCTCTCTCTCTGCTGGTTTCGCTAATTCTCCCTAATTTTCTCTAATGCAAGAAAATAAATTTCAGCTACACAAATGCTTCTATATAAACCATCGGAATCTTCACAACAAGCTATTTTATTCTAGAACAACTGTTTGGAATTTTGCTCTGCGATGAATCGAGAATGGCTGCCGTTAAAATACAGCCGGTGACAGTCAGACCGACCCTGATTTTTTATTACAATGACGTTACTGGGTTGGCATCACGCAGGCAAAATAAACAGACAATCTCATCATCTGCTTCTTTACACAGGTCCTCTGGAATGCAAATAATATCGGCTACTATAAAACCACAGCTTATTGAAGTTTTTTTTTTTTTTTTTGCTATATAACATAATTCATGACCATATTTCATTAATAATATTCCCCCATCGTTCCTGTGGATAATGTGTGCCTCTCGCTGGCATTCCTCATCTCTCTATGCAAGCTGTGCCCAGTCAATCATAGCGTTTCCATTTTCAACAGACTGAATTTCTATTCTAAAAAAGCTTCGGGACACAGTGCGGCCTTTGTGCACAGCCAGTCTCCTAGTGATGGGAATAAATAGCAATGGGAGACCAAGGGAGATGAGGGGAGACAGAGGGGGACAGACGTGAGGGGGAGGAGGCTCGTGGAGAGGAAGAGACCCTGATGACCACTAAATTAAGAGCACTGGATGGGACTGAACCGGTGAGGAGACACAGGTTCTGTAGATAGTGCTGAGCACAGAGAACAGGGAATGGTGAAATGATTAGAGGGTTTAGGATTTCGGCATCTTTGAGGGATATCCCAAAATACAGACAGATACATGTGTTTTTGAGGAGATAATGAAAATTTGGATCTGCGTGACAAACCAGCTCCCTGACAATGACAACTTAGACTTCAGTAGACCTCAGCCTCCACCCTGGACTACCATGCTATCAAGAAAACTATGGCAGCAAAGTATTTTTTCTCCTATAGGAATGCAGCATGTCGACCACCACATTAAGGTCCAATTTACACTCCAAACAGCCAGACCTCAAGCCCATTCGTTTAGCGGGCCTTGACAGTAAATACAGTTTTTCATGAGTTAATTACACCTTTTAGAGGACCACTGTTGCCAAACACAAGACGTCTCAGCTGTTTTATCGGAACCCTAGCGGGGCAGACGAATGAGCCGGGGGTATTTAAAGGAATGGGAAAGGCGGATGATTTCACTGCCGTAGGGAAAGTCCCTGAGATTCCCATCATCCCTGTGAAAACAGCGGAGATTTTTGATAGCGCCTGCCACTTCCCTGCCCAGCCAGCGGCCGGAAACGTGGACAGATTCAGACCAGATGTGAGCAACTTGCACACGCGCACACACACACACACACACACACACATGGAAATGCACACATGCAAGTGTGGAAGTATGCAAACACACGTCTGCATATTCAATCATGCACATTTGCACATATGCATCATGCATACATCCAGTTTAGGGTCACACATGCACACACACACACACACACACACACACACACACACACACACGAAAAAAGATGACTAACGATAAGATAACAGCGCTATAGATAGTATCTCTAATCACACGGTTGCACACTGATCCTGGAATAGTATTATTACAGCCATCCAAGAGACATAAGTCTGGATTCAACTGATCAGATAGCAGTTAGTAAGAGCTAGTAGGCAAACAGACTATAAGTCCATTGTAATTAATGGAAGCATTAGAATGGGTATGAGCCTGAGCACAGAGATCTTTGATGGACAGCTAGCTGTTTCCTCACATCATACCCACATTTTTTTAGCTAGGGAATGGTTTATACTGACATTTTTCATGCCAAGGGTACCTAAATGTTTTCAAAATAAAACTTAATATTAGTTTTCTCGCTTGGATTTAGATGAGAGCATTGATATCTCTTTAATGTCAGCTGGCTACCTAAGCCTATAGCATGCAGACTGAAAACAGGGAGAAAAGTGAGCCTTTGTCTAAAAGTAACAACATTAGTTGCAATAGGGTGTTACTTAATGAGCTGTAGAGATGCTGGTAGGTGGCGTTATATTATTCTAGCTGTAGCTCTCTTTCCAGTCTTTACACTAATCTAACATCTCCTGGCTATAGCTTCATATTTACTGTGCAGACCTGAGACTAGAATCGATCATAATGTCTCTGCAAGGAAGATGTTAAAATTAGTGTGTTTCCCCTATCAGACAGTTCAGGTGGAAACTCTCCTGCCTCCTGACTAAGCAGCCTGACACGTGATGAAAATGCAGACTGCCAAAAAATTCTGAATAAATGGGATAATTTATAAATTTGATGTCGCGTCATGCCCTCTAAGCCCTTCAGTCTGGTTTATGATCACTGGGTGCGACTGGATAAATGTATCTTTGGGGCTGATTCATGCTCATGACGCCTGGGTTGAATCAGCCAGTGTGTGTTTGTGTGTATTTATTGTATATGTGTGTCAGTCATCTCACAGTGGAACAGCCAGTAAAGTCAATGAATGAATACACTGGCTCCATATTTCACGTTTTTATTTGGAGCCCTCACAGTGGCCATGTTGTTTTTGTGAGCGGTCAGAAACAATGAATTATTTCACGTGGCAATCTGAAACTGGCAGAGCGTGGCTTGAGAGGAAACGTGCCGAGTGGGTGACGCCCGTCGATCATGGGGGTCTGGTATAAAGGGAGAGGAGGGAGGGAGGAGAGAGAGAAATGTAGAATTGGGTAAAAGAGGAGAGAAAAAAGGAGGAAGTGAAATAGGGAGAAGAGGGAGAGGGAGAGGGAGATGAGGCAGCTATTGAAGGAGGGAAGGAGACGACGAGAACGAGGGAGCCAGGCTGTCGTGGAGTGCTGCCAGCCGTCTGTGTGGTCCATGCGTTCCAGCCTGGAGGAAGCAAGCCAGGCAAGGGAAGGGCATACACACACACACACACACACACACACACATGCAGCCACACGCAAACACACACACACACACCCACATGCAGACACTCACACAACAATTCCCAAAGGTGAGACATTTATTCAACACAAAAACACATTATACACTCTTGCGTGATTTTGTACAAAGTTTAAAGAGTACACACACACACACACACACACAGACACACACACACACACACACACAGACACACACACACACACACACACAGACACACACACGGCACCTCTCTGCTCGCATTAAAGCGGTTTGATTCACAACAGGAGAGAACAAATCCCTCAGAGATGTTTTCTGCTGGAGCTCGGGGCCAACCATCTCCAGATCCCCTTAATCTTTGTCTCTTTTTTATGATTCACTTTCTGCCTCCCTTTCTCCCCCTTTACTCTGCTTCCTTCCTCTCTGTCTCTCCCCAGCACTGAATGATTTTGTATTTTGCGTTGTAAAGGCCTTGGCACCTCTTCAAGGGAAATTCATAAGACATTCAACTGACTGACTGCCTCTGGAAAGGCCTGTAGTCTTTTTTTGTCCTCTTGTTTTTTTTCTCTCCTCCTCCCTCCCTTTTCATTCCTTTTCCCGATGTTTTGGTGAGTTTTATTTGTCCGGCTCCCATTGTTAAAAGCTGCTTTAAGTAAGGCAGCAGCAGATATCTGCATCTATGAGTGAGAAATGAGTTTTGAGTCTTCTGGCACCCTCTTTTATTACCTGGAAGCTCTACAGAAGTTTATTTCATTTTTTTTGACTTGTTGCTTGATGCAGTCACTGACAAGGAATGATAATCCAGAGACCAAAGGAGTCTCATATGTCTGTACATAATTCAAGGAAATGACATAAAAGCTGGCTTACATCATCTCAATAATGTGGCACAATGAAATTAGCATTGGTGAGGATGTTAGCATTTAGCGCTATTGTAAGAAACAGAGCCCTGGCCTGACAGCAGGGAATAATACCCTACGAGTGCATGTGAAGGCATGCACATGTGATGACACAGTTTAGTGTCACCATGACAGACATGTTAATAAAAGTATGCTCATATTGTTTAAAGTCTATTCCAGAGAGGATGCTTAGTGTTTGTATGCATGTAATTGGGGTTGGGTGTCAGTGCTTTGTGTTGCATTTGATGTAATGCACCATCCATTATCTTTTACTGCTTATCCCACGAGAGGTAAGCTCAGTTTTAGGCCCACAATAGTTTTCTTTGTCTATTATTTGTAAAAACAATAATCCATTTCATTTCTAAGCAGATGACACTCAGCTATGTGTATCAACACTACGTGGTCATAATAGCAAGCTTGCCACTCTCATTAACTGAAAAGATTAAGCACTGAACCTGCAAGAATTTCATGCAGCTAAATCACAACTTGTTTCCGCTAAACAGTATTAAAGTCTGTCAATTTATGTTAAACCTGTGGTTAATTTCAGGACTGATTCCAAACATTTGCTGATGACGTTCAAGGCTAAATTATGTCTAGCCGCAATACAAATTTGTCAAATTCTGGCCTCTTGTGAACCAGACCACTATTACTGGCGATAGCCATCAGGAGATCATCTCCTGGAGATGGCATCTCCATCCAGCCGCCGCAAAAGTGTATTTGGATGAATGAAAGCTCTTTCAGTTTAGAAATCAACTAGAAATAAATATCAAAATATTGCTAATGAAAACTATAATGATAAGTTCTGCATAATTCCTAGTATATGAACAATTTGTCAAAGACGGAATACACAATTTACAAGATGTGCTTCAAAAACAAAACTCATCTGCAAAAAAACAAACAAACACTTTACTCTCAAAATAGTTGAATATTTTCCACAAAATGAGAAAAATAAAAACGTGAAAATCCCCAAATATCAAAGGGACCACTCTTGCATATGTTCGATGTGTTAGCCGAGTTTCATGAAAAAAACATTGAACGGCATTTGAGTTGTTACGCTCCCCATATTATATGCCATGTCAAATCTATTATTGCGGCTATATAAAGAAATATATCTTCAAGTATCGCGCAGATATGTGTGAGTTTGATTATGTGAGTGTCGCAGGAAGAGTTTGGCTTGGCAAACAGGTCTCCTGAACCACTAATATTGTCCGCAGGCCTGTAAGTAACCAGGGCCTCTCCACCAGACTTGTTAACACCCTGACCAAAATCGAACCAAAACACGACCATGTCCCCGAGCCCAGAACCCCCCAGACTCAGCGGCTTCAAACACGAGAGCGCAGAGACAGGCCTGACCGCTAACCTCCACCACTGACGCACAACATACACATGTCACTCACACTCAGTAATGCACAATAACCACTGCAGTATTCCACAGCAAGGCACAATATGTGTGACGCCACAAAATTTTTTTTTTGTCACCTCCTATGTTTGTCATCAATTAAGCATAATGAGAACAGTGGGTTTGGACAGAAAGCCTAGTATATTGTGCAAATACGGCTCAGGAATTATCACTCAGACAGTTAGTCTCAGCAGGCTGCAGCCACCGTCAGGAGCAGCTGGAAGTAGACAGAACCACCTATAAAAGCATATTGGTTTAAACAACCACTCCCTGTCTATTAGCTCAAAATGACATTTAATGAGGTCTTATTAGCTCTGCTCCAAATCAGCACAGTGGCTGCACTGGACTAATGACACCCATAACACACACCCTCTCTGCAAAACATGTCATGTGGGCGCACACATGCGAACCCAGGCGCTAGAAGACAGACATACATGCATTTCCAATCATATCTATTTGAGAAAACAGATATGCATATGTTTCCACGCATGAACACACACAGACACACACAGGAGTTGTTGGTGCAGTGGCAAACCACAGGGTAACCAAGGGCTGTCAACCGATTAAGCACAATGTGAGCCACAAAAACCGAGTTAGCCTCCCGCTAATAACACAGTAGCCAGAGGGACCTTACTAACCACTTGCAAAACCCACACCTACTCTCGTACACTCAAACACACACCTCGCACACACACTGTAAACCTCTGAGGAAAATCATACCACAGATCTTTAAACTAGGTCTCGATATTTGTCGCTCTGACCGTGCAAATTAATTAGGAAAATCTCAGAGCCACATTTTTGGAGATATGAGCTCTGTTTATTCCCGGGTGGTCAAACTTTATCCCCCCCCACTGATATTAGTGAGGTACTGCTGGGGGAAATGACATCCCTCAGGAAGACTCATATGGCTGCCATAAGGCTCATCACACACGCCGACACAAAACGTCCATAATGAGAACACAATCAGGAGAGTCATGAACGGCAAGCAAAAGGGAAAGGTGTCAAATAAATTCAATAGAAGCACAGATAATGATTATTCATTCTAGCTTTTCAGACCACTAACCAGCCCACGCTGAAATCTAGTGTAGTCATCAACTTATTTTTCCAGAAGCAACACTGTGTTTTTACAGAGACGGGCCACAGAGTGCCAGTGTATGTCAGGTTTAAGACAGCCCACTGTTCTTTCTCCATGTGTCTCCATGTGGACTTCTCCTGTAGGGGCCTTGTGTACCACAGGCCTCCTAATTACCCACTCGTTTAGCACAAAATAGAGCTGTAATGGCCAACAAAGCCCCCCCCTCCACGTGTCAATGAAGCGTTCACAGATAGAATCACAGCTCTGGAGACAGCCGGGGCTCTCAGTTTCTCCGTGTTGAAAACCTGGAGGAGGGGAGGCGCGGTTGAGAGGGCACATGTGTGTTTTGCCACCCTAAGACCTCAGCTTAATGACCCTTGAGAGGGAGACGTGTTCTGGCTGCAGTTTTTGGGTAAATTACACCGGCGCTGCAATTCTGGCCACTTAACAGTAAACTAAAGAAGTTCAGGGGGTTACGTATGATGACATACTCTTTATTGCCTAAATTACTGTCCTGAGATTGAAGTTGGAACACACAGACTTTAACTTAAAAGCCTTGCCTTAGAGCACAGTTTGGTTTGAGACAAAAGGGAGACTAATCTCAGACAGTGTTAGCTTCCTTCTCTGTGCCAGAATCCCCTCACCTGATATCAGGTAGTGCTGCCATTGCCTTTAAGCTCACTTCACATGTATCCGAGCTCCCAGGAAGACTTTCTGGACACAAATATAAGACTGCAACTTTGTTGAGACCAAACCGGAGCTTTTCTAAACAAAATTTGCTCCGACTCCCATCTGCTCGCCACCAAATAGCAGGACTTGTTTGTAAGTCATCTGATGGGGGGGACAGCAGATGCACAGGAAATGCTTTTGATCAAACAAAATGGCTAGAGAGCAAGGAGGGATGGATGGGAAAAAAGTGTGGGTGATTGTGAGTACATGTGCGTTTGATGACAAGCATGTGCCTTTGTTGCAGCGTGCGTGTTGATGAGCGCTGAATGTCGAGCGTCTGAGGGTTTTTTTGGCACCAGGGGACAACAGAGACGGATGGCGGTACTAATCCTACTGTCTCCCGGCTCCTCTGTGTCTCTGTGCGCCCTGGTGCCATATGTGACGGGGCAGGCGGGTGGGTGGGTTGTTTGTGATGTGATATTATTCATTGAGACGCCATGAGATGAGAATATGTGTTTTTATGAATAGGGAGAAGGGTTGGGGAAACAGCTGCATGCCAGACCAGTTGGCACTGACGGCTATAGTAAATTTTTTTCCCTCCTCAGTTGTTTTTATATGGCCCATTAAAACGAGCTGATGCTAGCATTCTGCTACCCAATGTACACTCTTTAGAATATTCTGCCTCACTTTTTATTTCTCTTTTCTCCCTCAAACTGTCGCATGGGAGGTTGAGCCACTCTCTGAGTGGGAAACTCAATTATAGGCCTGTTGATTTCTAATTAAAACGGTCACAACTTTTTTCAGTAAACCTTTTTTTTTTGGTTTTAACCTTTTTTATTAGTCCATCACTGTTTCAGCCAGACAGGCTAGCTGCACAGCCACACCCACAGCTTAGTTAAAGGGGCACTCCACTTATTTTGTAGTTTATTTTACCCATTCACGGGGAGTATTACTCAGCCAGAGACAAAGAGTCCACAGCATAATAACTTGGTTATCTATAGGTTTGGGCTTATGACTTCAAATTTCTGTGTTACAAACTGGATTTGCAAGGTTTGAATAAAGTGGGAGGCAGGATGTGTCTAATGACAGATGCTATAGAGGAAATTTAGGATTTAGGCTTCAAAGTTAGTACATGTCTGCTGTGATTTTAACTATTCCTTTTAAAATCTGTTGTGAATCCCGCATACTTTTTAAGTAACATACTTAATTGCTGGTGTACCCGTTTAAAGGCACATTAAAGGAAGCCTTATGCTGTTTGCAGTATGTGTGATCATGTTCCCATGATGTAACGGCATGTGCATGCCTTTGTACTCACTCCTGGGCTCACGCGGTCCGTCCACGGTGACCTTTATGGCTCGGTGGTAAGTGGCCACTTGTGGCGGGTTGGTGAATACTGTGATTGTCAGGGTGAAGCTCTTGCCTGTGGTGACATAAAACAACATCAAATGTAATTCTGTCTGCAGAGACAATGACCCACATTCATCTCCAACCCATCCGCAAGTCACAAGTGTGGTTGTGACTTAAAATAATAGCCAATACAAACTGGGCAAAATCGACTTTTAAGAGGATCAACGGCAGACACCATTGGCTGTTTTAGAGGGTCTATCTTTGGCAGAGCCTAAATGGACAATTGACTGCAGGAGCCAGTATCTTGTTATCCAGAATGTCTCTCTAACGCCGTGTGAGTGGGCGAGAGGCATTTTAATAGTCACTTCCTCTCTCGATAATCCCCAGCAGTTGCTGCCTCAGGGGTTAAGTGTGTATGTGTATGCTCTTATGTGCATCCATGAGGACCGCAATGAATCACAGTGCAGAAGCCGAGTCAGCAGCAGCAGCAGCAGCAGTAAGGTCTGAGGTATTCAAATGCGTTATGTAACCATGGCTACGCACAGGAAACAGGAAGTGGGGGGCAGGCTTGCTGCAGCGACTCATTGGAGCAGCTGTCCGCTCAGTCGCAATGTGTGTCCTTCCATCCTCCGCTTCACACTGTTGCAATGCACACATTGTTTTCAAGGAACTGCTGTGATGACTCAGGGAGACAGCAGATCGTAGGTGCGACAGGTGTTCCACGGATCTGATGTGAGGTGCATGAGGACGAACCAGAGCTAGTGATCTATGACCTATGACCCCTAGCACGTCATCTTTTTTCTTCATTGCTGGTGTCATCTGCTACCTGCGATCTAATTCAAGCTTATACTATCACGGCAACCCCACATACACTATGACACAATCAATATTAACGATGTCATAACTAGTACATGGTTGTTCTCTGAATCACCTCTCCTATATATACTTGCTGTTATCGTTCTGTAACTCAGCCCTGTCACCATCAATCCTTGTCCTGCCTCTCTGTGCATGACCCTAAGCTATCTAACATCCTATCAGTTTGCGCTGCTTGTACTTCTCTCCGTCATCATTACCTGGTATTCATTTCAGACACCTCGTTGTCTGATCTCCCTTGGCTCCTATGTCACTTCCTGTGACTAGATTCTGTGTCACAGGACGGGTACGCACGCAAGGTCTCTACAGCAACAGGTCCAGCCACCTTGCCACCTCTGCTCTCTATGCTTTGTCACCCCTCATCCCTCCTGACTGCGCATCTATATTGTCCCTTTTTGACAGCTCCAACAGAGAAGGAAACTGAGAGGAAGAGTTATGGGCCGAGCTGCTGACAGCGCTTATTACTGTCAAACTTATCATAGGCAACTGCTGTCTCTGAGACAGTGAGAAAATAAAAGTCGCCAAGACAATGTTTCCAGTGAGGGTGAGAGCTCATCCTTGATGCCAAATCTCAAACCATGTGTAAGATGATCCTTACAGACGGTTAATGATGCCAAGTGTCCAAATATTTAGGGAATGCCATTTGTCCCAATAGGAGAGCTCTTCTGCCTCGCTGTCTGACAGCCTGACGACATGTGTGATCTGCCGCGAGGCTGCAGCACCACCCAGCATGTTGATAAACCTGAATTGATTGGGGTCATGTTGGGTGAACAATAAAGGAAGTTTAATAAGGGACATGTTGATTGCTATGAACATTTTCTTATGCAGCTTTGTGAGCAACCTTTGCTCCTTAAACTAAAAATCAAGTCGTTTTACAAAGCATTTCTCTCACCTGGCTTAAAAAAATAAAATAATCAAGGACCCACGTTTTAAAGCAAAGACAGTGAACGCAACATAATTCATGATTCAGACTTTAACAGACGGGCGAAGGGATTTGAGGCCTGAGTTTAGAGATAATCATGTGCTTGATCCAAAGGGAGAGTGACCACTAATCAACACCACTGAACATAACAGCTCCTGTTTAGTAGTGTACAGTGAATGCAGCACAGAGTGTTTCAGGCCTCACCTCGGCCACTGCGGCCCACGAAGCGAAGGTCGTTGAAACGTGCTACCTGGTTCTTCATCACACCTGAGGCGTTCCGTAGCTCGGCAGAGTAGTTCTCGTCATTGCCTGCCATTACTGTGACAACTGTCCCATCAGGTATGTCTCCCAGAGCAACCACCTGTCCCGGGCACACAGGTCAAAGGGTAGAAATTCAGGAACTTGGAAGGACACGGTTTTAAGGGATGACGCAGATTTTACTCCCTCGCTCTCTGACTCGAAATGGGTGAAATAATATCTCCATCTGCAGTATGAACTCTCTGTCTGTGTTCATGGCTGAAGAAACTTAAAAAGAAATATTATAGCGCAAAATTTAACAGAGGAATTTCTTCAGTTTAAAAGCCAAAATCTGATTGAAATGAATCCTCAGTTTCATTCTCAGTTTCACTGATTAAAGACTTCGCCTACCTAATGTGACAGGCTTGTTTTACATTATACTACTCTTCTCCAAGTCATGTTGATGAATGGATTTATTTTCTCCTCACTTCTCAGATGCAGAAACAAATTTGGCAAGGCCTCGTGTTATCATTTAGATTTCTGGATGCAGATGAAAGAGCATATGTAGGCCTACAGAGTAGCGATAATTATAGAGCCGTAGTAAGAAGAACAGTTAAATAACACATATATTTGAAAATGTGTCACGTCTGATTTGGAGCCAGGGTTACGGCTACAAATTTCCACTTTGGAGTGTCTTTGATCCATTCTTTAGATATTATCTGTCAAGAAATTAATAGGGTATTTCCTTTGAATTATTATGGGGCAAAATGTCTAGGCTTCAAAAGCTCCTCAAGAGGCCTGAAACATATAAACAATTAAGTCTATGCTGCTTGTTAAAATAGATCTACTTCTGTATGTGTCATTCTGATCATTAAAGGTTCAGTAGAACTCAGCATGTGGAGACTAATTATAATAATTTAGTGTAATTATTAAAATGGTGGTTATATAACGTGTTACATTGTGAATGCAACATAACATGTAGTGATATTTTTTTTTTCCTTTTCTATAGAAACCTGTAATTAATCGGGATGGAAACAAGGCTTTGATTATGGAGCTATTCAAATAAGCCATAATTATTATATTCTAGTACATAAACTTATTATTGCAGGCAATAAATTAAATGTAGACTAGTTCAGCATTTTATTTTCTCTTTTGAAATTAATTTTCTGAATATATTTTGTCCGTGAACTGACATGAAAATCACTCAGATCACATTCCACAATCCATGCTTGAAATGTTTATAGACGGTAGTTTTTGCAAGTGATAACATCATCCATCAACATTTTTCAGAAACTGTGAAAAACAACCCATGAGCGATTTATAGTAAAATGGGGCATGAAGGAAAAGAATAAACACAACTACAAAGTGCTAAAAACGGCCAAATTAATTGAACTTGTAAAAAGTTTCGGCTTTGAAAATACAATCAAACTTTTTTAAAAATCCATTTGTCTTAATTCGGTGGTTACGGTGAACACGGAATCACGTTGTGGTTTACCCCCCTTTTAATCTAGCAAACACACCACTGAGACGAGACTCACCTTAAAGGCGACAGGCAGCGTCTTGTTGCACCGCCAGTGGGAGGGCAGGACCGAGCAGAGAAAATTGGGGCTGTCGGTCCGGACAAGCTCGGCCGGGTGGTCCGCGATGATCTCGGCCATGCTGCGGTTTTCGTGGGGACGCAGTCTTGGCACCGCCGCCGCTGCGTCCGGCTGCCCGGCTGGGGAGCTCACATCGTTCATCTTTCCTGGGACCGGCTGGAGGCTATTGGACGGCGGACTGAACCTCCGACTGGCGCTGGGATCTACGGGAATTCGCATCACAACAGCGTGGATTATCAAAAAGGGCACCAAAGGCTCTCCAGCTCCTCTGTTTCTTTCCCTCTCACACACTCAGGGAGAAACTCGGAGTGTGCGGCGCAGCTCGCTGAACCTCAGCGCCTCTGCCAATGGAAAATGGGACTTTGTGAGTGCACACCGCGTTTCAACCCCTCTCCACTACAAACTTTAGTAGGCGCCTTCAAACGACATAAAACAGTTCTCTGGCAAGAAAAACAACCCTTGAAAACTTGATGATGTTTTAAATGACAAGTTCTTTTTTTACAAACTTCTCTGGGGGAAGCGTCCATGCGCCATAACGCAGGCGTAGTTGCTCGTGTGCGGATATAAATAACATCAAATATATGTCCGAGCGCGTAATAGGTTATACAGTTACAAGAGCAGCACGTCTAAAATGGAACAGCCGACCCAAATGCTCGCGAATGTTTTGTCTGTCTCCTTTTAGTGTGTAGTCAAAGCGCTGCTCCAGGTGCGTCATTGAAGTCTTTGTGCCAAACTGTAAGTCTCTCACAAAGCCCGCGGGCTAAGTACACACACACACAGTTTTCAAAGTAAAGGGATTAAGCTTTAAAAACACTTAACAGAGCTTTTCATAACGGCGCAATGCATATAAACTTCTCATATATTTCCGCAATGATTCTCGGTCGTGCCACGGGTTTTGTATAGGGTTAAAATGTTGATGAAGTCGGGGGGGAAAAAAAATCATCGCCGGTGAGATGAAGGAGGCGGAAAATAGAATCCCGTTTTGTAGCCGAAAATGCGGTTAGTGTTTGGAGGCCGGGGTTTCCCTTGCTCAGGCTTTTTGTGGTTTATATAGCTCGAGCGCCGAGCAATTATTGCGCTGATGCGACTCGAACACGTGGTGTCTGGAGTCAGATCCATTCCCTCTGCCATAATCTATCACGCCTATATGGACGATCGGACAGGTCTGTGTAATGTCTGTACCTAAATGAAACACACCCGGGGCTATATTTCATGACTTTCTCTCTATCCATATTCACAGTTTCGCACACAGCCAGCTGTACATACCGACATACTACCACCGCTTCCCCGGACAATCGGCGCGCGTCTAACTCTGGGGACGGTCATTTCCAGTCAGCAACACGCGTCAGCCCGTGTTGTGTTGCGACTATGTCCTGACTAAACACGGCATTCGGGGAGCCGAGCCCGGAGAAGTGAGTTAGCCTGCACTCCATAAGATAGGAGTGAGTGAGTCACCGGAGAGCGGTGAGTCAGGTAAAGGTGCAGGTGTAGAGTTTCACTCGGTCGCAGGGGAGAGCTGTTGTGCAGGTGTATAGGTGTTCTACTTTAATGTAAGGTTCATTCACACATGTGGCCGTTCCTTTTAGCACAAAGAATGATGTAAAATCAATTATCACAACCTGTAGTACCTCATACAGCATGCAAAATTATCATACAGCCACAATCGCGTTAAAGAGGCCAGAAGATGAGGCTCCGGGTCATTTCGACAATGCGTAATTACGCACAGCTCAGTGACTTCATTTGAATATCTCACAATAACAGTTGTGGAGAGCAAATAAGTACATCTACTTGAGTACTTCATTTGAAACTGCACTACAGTACAGAGGGAAATATTTAATTTTTTACTCCTCTACATTTATTTGACGACTTAACCTGTTGAAATAAAGATTTTATATACAACATATAATGATCTTAAAAATATGTTTTAATATATATTTATTTAAATATATAAATATATATATATAAATATGTGGTTATAGTTTAGACTACTCAATGGTACACAAAGTAGTTAAAATAAGATCTTCTTTTCCACTGGATTAAATAGGAGACTTCTATTTAAAAATAAATACATAAGTAATAAGACTCCAATAACATAATATATAATAATATAACATTACATTCTGTGTCCTCAATACCTTTGCAGTTTTGTACTTAATATCATGTAATACTGTAATAATTTAAAGTCAGGTATTTACTGTATTGCTACTTGTCCTTAAAAAAAAGCATCTGAATACTTCTTCCACAACTGCAACAGGAATAAAGTTTAAATATTTAACATGTAAATCATGCATTCATTAAAACCATTTTATTAGCCATTATTAGTGTCGTCACACACCTACATAATTACAACTTCCCACTGTTAGCACAAAATCATAAAAGGATAATTTTACTCTTTTATTCTAGTGTTGAAATGTCTCATATTTGGTGGATGCTGCTCTGCAGGGCTGATTCGCCTGCTCCTCCTGTGTCTACTGTAGAGGGCATCATCTACCCTCTGTGAGACTCCATATCTCGCCAGCTCTCATCAGCCACCCCCCCCCCCCCCCCCCCCTCTGCCCTGATCACCCATCAGTCTCCCAAAGAGTCTTTTTTGAGCACCACATCACAGAGCAGCATGTGTACTGCCACTGTGCGTCCCGTCCCTTTTACGTTATTCCCAAACAAGCTTTTATTGCAGAGAGTTTTTAACACAAAAGGCCTTTGATACTACAGGCCCATTTCAAAATAAAAGGGACTTCTGGGAGGCACAGCTGTCAGGTTATTTGGGTCCTCTTGTGGCTGTTGCAGCAGAATTTATGCTATAAAGTTGTATATAGTCTTATACATTTAAAATAAGATTTCTGTGTTGAGAGAGAAAAGTATTAAAGTCTGAGTACTGAAAGTAACTTGAAATAACATGACTACTTGTGTTTCTTAAACATGTATGTATGTGGGTGTGCACGTCCATACATGTCTGTTAGTGTGTTTGTGTGAGGATGTGGGAGGGGTATATATATATATAAAGTCTGAAAGCACTGACACGCATCTGGCACCTCGTCATGTGGATGGGGAGGAGGAAAAAAGAGTGATTGAGTTACACTTCCCCTCTGTGTGCCCCAAACACCAGAAATATGGTTCACATTGTCCAACATTCTCAAAGATCAACTCACAATTCATGGATGGATAAATGTGAATAGTAGTAATTAAATCTATAATAGTGATAAACATGGCCTTGCAGGAACCGTGGAGCCGGTTATTCCAGCAGAGTTAAATTTCAGCTTCGATAACATCACTGTTTCACCGCTGAATACATTTGGCATAATGCGGAAAATATAATGTTGGAGTGGAATTTAATTAAGGAAATGTTAAGGATGAAATAATAACCCTTGAGTCAATTTCATGCCATCAATTTTATCAGTCTAATTATTTTTAATGCATATGTACATGATATAGAATTTTACTTTCGGAACTTTTTTCTATGATTTATTCATAAAAGACACGTCAATGAGTACATTATATAAAATGCACATCCCATTTTTATCCAGACACTCAACATACACTCATATTTTTAGGCCAGCTAATCAGTCTTAAATTACATCTTTCTGCACTCTGTTATTGTCCCATCAGAGGCAGTGGCAGGAAGAGCCTCATCCCAGGCCCCAAATGCCCCCCCCCCCCCCCCTCCACCCCTTCCCCTCCACCCCAGAGTAGTCGTGACTTAAACCCTGACAAGCCCGGCTCATCAAAGAGTGTTTGTCCCATCTGACTCCGCTTTGCTTCTCTGCCGTACATCCAGCATCTGTCTTCCAGCTCTCTACAGGATATGGCCTGCATTCATATAGTAAGGCCTACTGGCTTTATGTCAGGCTGAGGTGGGGCAGCCTCTGAGATTAAAATCTATTGTTTGATGTTCCAGAGATGTGAGGGAAACATCAGAGGAGGTGATAATGTCCAAGAATATGTTAAAAAACAGACTGCTTCAGCGTCCTGGCTTCAGTGTGAATACTGGAACCCTGACGCAGTATTGGACTTAATGGATATCGGACCTATCCCACTCTGCATTAACAGACTTAATATTATGTAGTAATGAATCTAGCATAATCCTGTTCGTTCAGTGCGGCTGCTGCTCGCCTGGTGCACAGCTGGATCGTCTCCCTCAGCTCTGGTATTATTCATCTACTGTGTTACACTGGCTTGGAGTCATTTCACAGTAGGAAAAGTCACTGGCAGTGAAGAACCACAGCGTACCACATTAAACAGGATGTGCATTTTATGATTTATGATAATATAGTCTTTCTGTCGCTCAGTTTCAAAATTTGTGTTCAATAAAAATCAAACTCAGCTGACACTCTCAGGCTAATTTTTCCTGTCAAGATAGCGGGTGTACAATAAAAGTTTCTGTTCTCTTTCCCACTCATCGCAAACACTGTGTGAACCGCTAATATGTAGCCTATGCACACACACATCTATAATGTTGACAGCAAGCTAACCCTGCAGAATCTGTCTTCCATTGTCTGTGCATAACGTTTGACTTCTTTACCTCTCTATTCTTGTTTGACACAAACAAACACACACACTAAGAGGCCCATGCATGTTCATTATAAAGCCCTCATTAGGAAAGATGTTGGGACAAACAGAGCTACTGCTGAAAAGTGCCTCAACAGAATATGCGGGAGACACCCTACATATGTGACTCCTTCATTAAGAAAAATAATAATAAGACAAGAGAGAGACAGTCTCTCCCTCTCCACATATATTTCATCATTCAACAGGAAAAGTACAGTCACTTAAGATTCAGGATTATGGCTACATTTCACAGTGGTGCATTTTTCAAGAGACATAATTATAGCTTTCTTGAAGAGGGCTGTGACGAAGGCCAGGCTTTTTCAGCTCTAACGGGATGTTTCCATGTTTGGCAGGCCACCAGCCAACCGGCACTGCCAGCGAACCAATCAGCAAGCCCACCAGTCTAGGCAGGGGCCAATCCACCAAACCAACCAGGAGGGCAGAAATGCGCCCATAACGCTAACCTGACTGCTGATCACGTGGTTGTACTCGGGCTGGTAGCGGGCCAACTGGGGAGTCAGTTTGTGAACCAGTGGAGGAGGATGACGACGGTCCGAAACTTTACTCCTCATGATCTCATTGACTACATTACAGTATCACATCCACACACTGATCCCAGATCACCGCTAAGCCCTTAATGACTGTTTGTCACCAAGCCCGTGACATCACCATGAACTCTGAGGACAAGGATGGCACGTTCTGCGGTCAGTGTATGTGTGTGTGTGTGTGTGTGTTTGTATGATCCCAAGAAAACTGTTTTCAACCAGTGTAATCCAAGTTTTGGTTTAGACTTTGGCCGTGCCTATAGAGTTTATTGTATTTATTTCTTAATGAGAAAGAGAAACGTCCGATATTTCACTCTGAAATGGCAGAGAGCAGTATGGAAAGAGATGGAGACATGGAGGGGGCGGCTGCTCGCTGCTTGTGGCAGGAGGGAGGGAGGGAGGGTATAAAGACAATTTCCTCTTTGCTCTTATTGCTCTGACTGTCTGCCGCCTACCGCCTTCATGGAGGTCCCTAATTGAGATCACTTGTACTTAAAAATAGGAACAAAAAAGGAACTTCTGTGGGCTGGGAGATGGAGAGGAGAAAATAAAGCAGTAATATGTGACGAAGGCTGCCATTAAACAGTCCCAATGATAGATCTGAGCGACTGGGGCGCACAGAGCTGAGAACTCTTTCTCTGTCTGCCAGGGAACCTTCAGATGTTGACGTGACACACACCACCTGCTGTCACACCACTAGAACTGTGCATGTAAGTGTGTATTTGATGGGTTTCTGCACATGTGTGTGGCTCTTTTGATGGGGTAGGGTGACAGTGCCCAGGGCCGAAGCCAAAAACATGGTAATTCAGTTTTTCCACTTTTCTATGCGAGTGTGTGTATTTTAGTTTGTCTATACATAGCTGCATCCAAATATCCTCATAGTCATCAGGCCAATTTGGCCGCCCTTCTGTGCAACCTGTGTGTTATTAGCTATGCTGTTATTAGTCCTTCACTTTAATTCAGCCGTTCCACCAGTCAAACTGGTCTTTCGCCTTTCCCAGACTCAGCGAGTGTCCCCAAGGCGTACTGGTTTTCTCTACAAACCATCTATCACTCAATCAGGTCTGATCATGCTATTAATCAAACAATGAGCCCCCCTCTTCGGAGACCAGTTTGAAGGATTGGCTTGAGGGAAACGCGGCGTATCCAGGAGTGGTACCGGACCACGGCTGGGAACAGGAACCCCGTAAAGAGCGTTTTTCTTGGACCGAGACCCTCTGTAGGTGCTAAAGACAATACAGACACTCCGGCTAGGCCAACATTCCACTTTACACTTTTCCCTTCCTCTGTGTATTTCACTGGTCTACTTCCTCTCTGCAAACTAGCCGTCTAGTATCAAAATATTTATAGTATATCTGCAAGACATGCTGTTCTCATGTATCCGTTTGGCCCTGTGTTCATTAAGCGAGGTAAAACTAATACCAGATTTATCGAGGGAGATTTCCCTCTGTTCTCCCTGTCCACGTAGTAGGATTGAGGATGATTTATGTGAGGCAAGGAGGCACAGGCGACATAGATAGAGGACTTCGCGGCGAGAAGCAAACAGGCAGCGGCTCAGGCGAGCGCTCGCAGGGGACTATCACCTGTCACTAGCCCATTTCCACTGTTCCTGTGTCGGGACTTGAGGGAGGTAAGACAGGACGGGCATCGGCTGGAGACGGAAGGGGAACGGAAGGAGACTGGACAAAAGGATGTATGTATATGGAGGCAAAGAGGAGGAATTTCCAGGTGCACTGGGTCCAAATTTGATGTACGGAGCCATAGAGGAGGGCCAGATGGAGGAAGAAAAAGTCTGTCATGGATGCTCAATTGCACACAGACATAAACATAGACACTGCAAACCCACGCCTTGAAATGTACCATATACCATATATTTTGTCTTGGAACATTTAAATGTATTATATATACTGTTTGTTTTGCTTGGCCATCTTCACTGACTGGGCATCATTAATTTTACTGACAGTAACTGAGCCCAGATCAGAAACCTAAAGATGAAGTCCTGGCATTGCTTCGCTATAATTTCTGGGGGGTAATCAATGTCAAAACTGTCAGTCAGTCAGTCAGTCAGTCAGTCAGTTAGTATGTCCAGCGCTGAGACAACAGCCAATCAGATAAACAGGAAATGAAAACACACTACTGAGCAGGAACCATGTGCAGCCGCAGGACTGCATCGAGCAACAGCGCTCAACTTCCGAAGGTTTGGACCTTGCTCCTCTTTTCTTTTTCCTGATGGTTTTCTGATCACAGTCCAGCTCGGTACTGCTCCAAAACACAGAGTCTGAACTCTGCAACCTGGAGCTTTACACACTACATCAAGCTCCAAACCACTTAGATGTCAAAACGTCCCTGACAAGGCTCAGAATGAGAGCATTTTGAGAGATCTCCCGTGCAGCATCTTTTGCTCCGTGTTGAATGAGGAAACAAATTAAGTCATAGCTGATGCAGCACACTTAGGGATGGGAGGGATGGGACTTTGCCGAAATCCATTGCCTGTAATTACACTAAGCCTATTAGACTACTGGTCAGTAGTGACTCAAGGTGGGGGTGTGGAAGGGGAGAAAAGGAAGGGTGGATGGAGTTCACTTTCCTAGCGTCCAGCCGGAGACAAAACCAATTCTAGTCATCTCTGGAAATGAAAGCTCAGTGAAAGAAAACATAATGAAATTTGGGGGGAAAAAACATGATTTCACAGAAGATACATGTCTATTGTCTGATTATGTGACCCATGGCCCTGTATTTTCCACAAACACACACACACACACACACACCAAACACACACACACACACACACACCAAACACACACACACACACTTGACGGTTATTCCAAGACAGGGCCTTTTCATGTCATGTCTGCTCTGCCCAAAGCTGAGACCCAGATGACGCCAGCTTTATAGCGCCTAAATTGAGTCTCTAGCAGGGAGACTCATGGACTGCTGGCTCCCACGGGGAACATTGGTTACATCGTAAAAAGCTGTCCTTCAAACACAATCTATTCTGTGGTGTCACGTTATGACAAAGCTGAGAATTTGAATGTCACATAGAAGGAAAAAAACCTCTCTGGCAACAGTTGTCTGGTTGTTTGGATGTCATTTCGGTGTGACAAGTAAATTGTCTGCTCAGAATGTGCTGTCACTCTGCAAGCAGCAGATTTATGGTGAAGGATTTCACAAGAAACGATCATCTCAAACATTTTAACTGGTTTTCATGGCGTCGTCGATCACTCTGATGTGTTCTGGTGTCCTCCGGAGACTGAAAACTGTCGCTAGCAGTCGCAGCTCTCATTTACAGACATTTAAAGAATCTCCAAACAACCCCACCTCCTCGAACTGAACCATTGTTGAAAAAAGTCTCCCGCCAAACTCGTGCAACTTTCCAAGGGCATAGAATTGACACAAACCACAGAACATTATCACGCAGCTCTTTAAAGCATCTCTCAGGTTAAGCAGAGCAGCTCCTGGCAATAAAGAAAACCTTAATCGTACTATAATATAGGTATACAGGGTTAAAAGCTGTAAACATTAAACATGGCAAGAGATTCTTTTTCATCAGTAATTGCCTCACACTGTGAGCCTGATGATTGGGTAATATTTATGATGGGCCCTTAGGGCCTCCTTCCCTCTCAGTCTGTCTCATGTCTATAAAATCTTTTACCCTTGGCTCAACTGTAGCACAGACAAGGTCCCATTAGATCCTGATTGTATATATGCTTTTAAAGTGTGCCCCTATAATGCCTTTAATGTGCACAGGCCATGTGCTTATGTGCGCATATGTATGTGACGTGGGTGTGTATATACAGTACGTGTGAGTAGCAGTAAAAGGGCTGGCTCTGAGACTTTGGTTAACCGGGCTATAATTTGGAGGCCCAGTGAAGAGTCTCAGCAGCCTCTCACTGTTTGTTTACCAGAGAGACCAACTCCACTGTTTCTGCTGCATCTGCAGGGTCCTGCAGGAAAAGGGCGTGTGTGCATGTCTGGTTCTGTGTGTGTAGGTGTAATCATGTGTGTAACGTTGTGAAATTCATGTGAAAGTGACATTTTATAGAATAGGCCAAAAAAAAAAAAGAGGGAAAAATTGCATCGTAAAAGCAATTTGGATTAAAAATGTTGTTAAATTTGCACCTTTTAGGTATATTTCCTTTTAAGGAACCAGTCCTTCCAATTACGCTGAAGAACTCTGACATCCCTCAGTCCCTTATTTCATCTCACATGCCTTTAAACTAGAGCCTTTAAACTAGAGTAAATCACGGTTACATTACACATACACCACCTATTATTTCCTGAAATGGTAGCTAAGTCATAAATAAGAAAACAAAAAGAGCCCAACTTCACAAAAACACCCTCACATTAAAAAGTGTTTGTCAGCAAAAAATGACTGCTATTTCTGTTTGTGCCAAGAGTAATTCTCCAGAGACTGAGCTGCTCGCTTTCTGTCCCAAGTGGGCTTCTTTTTTTTTTTTTCACCAATCCTCCTCCCAAGCAGTAATAAAAAGAAAACAATGCAATTCAAAAGACCGGAGCTCCCAGCCTGTCATTTAGCTGTATAACTTTGAATCGTCTTTGCTCTGCGTGAGCTCTTTTCTTTCACACACACACACACACACAAACACACACACAAATGTTGCTGCATTCTGAAATTCCACCACGAGAGAGGAAGAAAGACGGAGGCAGAGGAACGTTCAAAATATCACTCTAATAAAATATTCCTGCTCCTCTGGGATCCTCCTTTGCTCATTCAGCATCAGGAGAAGTGAAGTGGAAAAGGCCTGTTATTGGTCTGCGTCCAAAAAGGAGAAAGAGAGAAAAGAGAGAGAGACCCATTTCCTTTGGGGAAAGAGAGAAAATAGAATGAACAGCGCAACAGTTGACGGAAAACTTTTAACTGCAACATCAAAATGAGCTACAGATGATTGTAAGAGGGCAGCTGTCGGGGTGAGTGACAGGATTCAACTCCAGACTGAAGCCTGCTGCAGTGAGGATCAGACAGTCTGTATGTATATAGACTTTGATCAGACACGTTGCTTGTCGGAGCTGAATATGTGTAAACTGGAACAGCTCAGGGATCAACATAAAACACAGCAGCTACAAATTCTCAAAAGATGCCAGCCTCAGTCCCAGGAAGGAGCTTTGAAGCAACCTGAAATGTAATGTAGGGGATTTTGCAGTTTTGTAACACTGCTGTACAAGCACAAACTGTTCAAAACTTTTTTCCTTTTTTTGTGTGTGTGTGTGCCAGAACTAGACTCACACAGACGTCTGATAAAAACCTGGCTGGCAACATTTTATTTCACCCCTTATTTTGCATTTATAAGCGGTTCATTAATTCTTAAAGAAAGATTTATAGCTCGCTATAATATAGCTGTAGTTTTAAACAGACATAAGGATATTTTCAACTGTCAACTATACCTTTGAAGCATTCATAACAGTACACAACATTTGTTTATTATATTAATGAATTATCTTTGTTATATTTATCAAATAAGAAATAATTCTCATTATCTTTAACACTGAAGCACAAATTTATGTAGAAATCTTGTGGTCTTCTGATCATTCCAGTTCAGTGAGGCGGTTGAACTAGTTCTAAATCTATTTCTCCTTGAAAACTGAGCAAACACGGTCCACTGATAAGAGGCCATGGGATAAGGGTGAAAGCCCCGGGAGAAATCTGGCTAGTAAATCCTGAATTAATATTAAAAAAAACCAAACCAAAACAAACAATGAACCGTCAAGCTCAACTGGCCTTTATTTGCAAGCAATTTTGAACCTGCATATGAATGAACAGTATAAATGCCTTACTACACACTGTAATCAAATGTCATTAAATATAATTACATATATGTTGCTACCATTCATTGTCTCTTCAGTTACAGATGCTATATAGGGGCTATAATTGGTCACTAATACATTAACAAACAGTTCATACGTCCTAATTTCTGCTTACAGCTACACTATGCACTCCTGGGCAAAACCACAAAGAAAAAAAACAAACAAAGAAAAAAATGAGGTAAACATGATTTATCATGTTTTTTTATATCTCTTTTATTTTAAACAAATACAAGTGAAATAAGTGACAATGTTAAACAATATTGTAGCATTGTCTGTGTGCAGGATACGTTTTAGTGTTTGACAGCTTTTCCCTGGTTTTTCCTCCGGAAAACAGCCGTTTGCTGTCTGAAAGCCTTTTTACAGTGTGCTGCGTTAATGCTGTTCATTCATCTCTGACTGGTTACCACAACTGGTCAGTGCCCACAAATATTCTGCTGACCAGTTCAGCCCTGATATGCTCCCATATATTCTCTATGGGATGTTTAAGATCTGGTGACTGACCAGGCCAAAACAACAACACCAGAGACTCTTACTGTTGTTGTGTGTGCTGATGAATTATCCTGTTGAAAAACTATTGTCTTTTATTTCTGTTACACAACTTGTTCAGGTTTGGTAACAACCCTTTTGGTAACATCTCTCGGTTCTCCAACTCATCAACACCGAATGCAGAAAACATTGCCGATGCCATAACTCCACCTCCTCTGTGTTTCTCAGTGGTGGAGAGGCATTCTGGGTAGAATTTCTCACCTATTGTATGGAGACAGTGTTCTGGAGCATCAGTACACACACAGCTCAAAGCGTGACTCATCCCTCCAGAGGGATTTTGACTTCAACAGGTTAACAAAGTTCAGATGTTTTTCAACGCATTTGAAACAGAAATAACAGCTTCACTCTTCAGACACAGTGCGTCCAAACGCAGAGATCACAGAGATGATTAATGTTTTATCACCTATGTCAGGACTTAAGCTCAGTGTAACTCAACTAGCCTGACAGTTTGGTTAAAAAACTTCAAATCCCACACACACAGACACACTATTTGTGTCTATAGTGTTTGCATGTAGGTCTCTTTTATTTTCCTTTAAGTTTTTTTAAAGACGATCAAAAAATTTCAAACATGCTTATACAGACAGAAGTCACATGTTTTATATTTTATTATTTCATATTTAGCCTCTATTCAATTTAATATAGCGCATTTTTGTGCCCAGGACTGTGCTATAAGTTGTTATTCACTGCTGCGATGCTGCTAAACAGGGGTGTTAAAGTGTTTCCACGGATAAATCCTCTTAACGTTTTTAGATCTCAATCCCAATTATCTGCATGCTTGTCTCCCCCTTCTCCCCCCCTTCTCTCTCCAGAGGCCACTTTACAATTGAGAGCTAACATTTCTAGCTTCAGTCTTCTCCCCAGAGACTTGTCAATATCAAACACACACATTATATTCAAAGTTCAAAGACTAGCATCCCACTACACACACCTACGCACACTCTCCTGGCCCCTTTTGTGTCTCTGGGGCATATTTAATTTCAGTGTCATGCACACATTTGAATACATCTGTGTGTGTGTGCATGTGTGCATAGGTGTGTGTGTGTGTGTGTGTGTGTGTGCCACAGGTGGTGCTTTACTAGCGACTCTGTTCTGATTATTGCGGTGACCAAAGCATCGCCGCCCCATCACATTTGTCATCGCCCTTTTCCTGAAAGCGTGGGTGGGAGGGGAAGGATGGAGGGAGGACATAAAGGGAAGGAGCAGAGAGGAAGGAAAGGGAAGAAGGGAAAGGAGGAGGGCAGATGATGGTAAATGGCCACCCTCGAGGTGCCATATGGGAGGTGGTTTGGAGGAGTCAGCCTTGTGTTGCTCTTACTTTATGCCTCATGAGTGCAAACCGATCCATCCGTTTGTATCATATCTCCGTCTCCGTCTCGGTTTCTTTTCTTCTTCCTTTTAATGTTTGTCACTCTCTGATTTTCTCACATTGTGTCCCTCGGTCTCGCGTGAGAGAATAAACATGGCGCCCCTCTCTTCCACGCTCACATGCAGGCCTCCAGAGTTGACAGACCACCATAAAAGGCTCATGTAGGCGTCGTCGAGTGGGTGGGCACTTTGATTTTCAGGTGTATTTCATCTGTTGTGTTCACACCTCAGCGCTGGCAGGGGGCCCCCCGATGTGTGGGCAAGTAATTTGAGCAAATTAGGAGATGGGGCCCGTGTGCTATTAATGACACCCCATACCCTCTACTGCACGTCCAGCTATTGTTCCCTCTGCTGCACACACCTTTCTTTTCTTCCGCTCCAAGTCCCCAGGTCCCATCTGTGTCTTCTGTTCAACACCCAACCTCAGCCCCTCTGAAGGCAGTGTATGCTATGCACACACACACACACACACAGACACACACACACACACAGCGCACATGGGATGGGGGGGGGGTGGCAGGAGGGGGGGGATTGGTTCCAGGTGCCACTTTGAGTGAGAGCATTAATCAAGCAGACAGATCTTCCCTACAGAGCACACACAGACACACAGACACACACCCAACACTGTACATCTGTACGCTATGCACAAACATACCTTCTAAAAATGAAATCAAATTTCTCCACAAGTGTTTTGTGATTATGACTTGTGAGAAAGTGAGCGCCGATGCTAACGTCTGGAGACACGTTCTAACAAGGTGCACTTAACCCGTCAGACCTGCTGCCAAGCTATTGATCTCAGTCAGGGCTCTGTGCAACTCTTTCATCCTCTTTTACTCATCTTGTTTCACCCTCTCCTTGAAAACGGAGCAAAAATCTCCTCCATTTACAATTTAGAGTGCCTGCTACCTCACATGAATAATCTGAATTGTTTAAAAAAAAAACATACATCTAACACGTCCTACCTGTGCTGCTCTTTTCTTGACCTGCTGGAAAGTAGGTTTAAATATTTGGGAGCTTGGCCTGAGTCAGAGGGGATACCGCATTCCATTACGATTAAACTAACAAGGGGAAAAACCTGCCCTTTTCTCCGACGTGGGCCAGAACAGGTAAGGCCTTGTGTAGGTGCCGCGGCCACGCTCTCACTTACAGGCTGAACCTAAACATCGAGGAGGCTCGACACTCCATATTTCCTCCTTACAGAAACACGGGGAGTGGAAGCAAAGCCACCTCGGAAAACGAGGGGGGACCCTTGACAATGCTTTCCTGTGGTTTTTATGTATCAGGTCCTCCCAAAGCCATCTTCAAAGTTATGATACCTAAAATGATCTCTTAAACGGAGAGAAAAGAGGACATGAGACAGAAAGAGGTGAACGAATCTGGCTTATAATACCGGTGTTCTGTTTCATTAAGGTGAAGCGGTTCCAAGATAGACCAATTTATAAGTGTTAGGTAGTTACTTCCTCTCTAAGGGCTTATATCGGATAACGGTAATTCGCCCAGCATGATGCAATTGAAATGGATGAAGGGCTGAAGGATCTTGTTAAGTGAGAAAATAGCACAGCGCTGCATTAAAAGCTTCACTGGCTAACGCAGTGGCATTAAACTACCTGGTAATTATGGTGCGTTCAAAAATCATGCATGAGTTTGCAGAAAAAAAACACACACATAGTAATTTAGCATGTATCTAAAGTAAACACAGCAAAGATATTTATGATTTATGAAAAGGAGATGTAAGCGCTCACAGTGTTTAACAAACAGGCTTTATTGCCCCTTTGAGAATATTGTTCTTTAGTCTATTATCAACACTTTAAATAGGCAGAAACCTACAATAAGCACAAGTCAATTGGCACACTGCTTTATCATAACAGTGCAATTCGCCTCCGGCTACCGGAGATAAAAGAGGGGATAACCCAGAGTGCCGTGTGAGTATTTACACCCAACTCCCAGTTTGTTGTTGCAGTCTCCATAAAACAGGAGTGAATGTAATCTAACTCGGCAGTCAGACTCGTTTTCTCCCATCTTTCAGTAACTCGCTTAATTTGGAAGGAGGAGAAGCAGCAGATATTTTGCCCAGGAGTTGTTTCTGGAATGAAAATGCCTCACATTCAGGACTTTTCTTCACTTTTCTCATTCTTATTGATTGTCTTTTCTTTTTCTTTTTTTATAATCACCATCTCAGATATAACGGTTATAAATATGCTCTATGCAAACACCTCACACAAATTAAAACAATAACACAATCAGCTTTCACATCCACAGCGGAAAAGACGCATTTCAGGCCATTCAAATCACAGTTTCTAGTGTTCCCATGACACTGTCATTTAAACCGTAATAACTGCCCCCAGCCTTGGAGCCATAATCAACTCACCATTCACTGTTAGTACATATGAATGAAAATACAGACCAATTAATCTATCTTTGATTAAACACTGATCACATTAACTCTCCGCACCTCCCTGATTACCCTCAGGAATTATGTAGACTAATGTGAACCTCCAGCACTAATAAGTCCTAATAGCTGGTGCAGAGTGCAAACACACAGCACCATTTTACTCCATCAATATGACCCTGCTGGGATTAAATAACATGTTTGCCTCAGAGCTACAATTAAGCATCGCTAAATAGAGTTCCTTTGAGCCCGGAGTTAAGGGAAGAGTCTTCTCTGCACAGTAGCATCCAGTGAAGCGCTCAGATTTTTCCCCCTGGCTTTTTCAAATTACCTATTGATGAGTGGGCTTCACGTCTCTCCCAGGCTGGGGGGTGGGGGGTGGGGGGGGATGTCTGGTTCACTTTTAAGATGTCTCCAAGAAGCAGGCCTGTGGTTAGATCTAAGGCAACACTTATGCAACAGAAGCTGCCTTTCTCAAATACATATACGGTTTCTCTGCAAATTATCAGAGATTTTCTTTAGGGAAAGTTTTCCGCCCGGAGTCTTCAGATATTTACCCACATCGCTCCTCCTTGCTTTTGATCGTGTTGATTTGGGTCCATCTGTGTAAGCACTTTTTTTCCTCTATAGCGCATATGTACAACTTTACTGAACGGTAATTGGCCCCAAGGCTTAATTGTCTATATGTAATTAAGTTTGTAATAGAGAAAAAAGGCTTTTAACTGTTCCCCAGAGACGCATGGTGGTGGTTAAGTGGGTGCCACACATGTTGAAGATCATTACGCTCTCCCCATCTGATCTGACAGTCTGAAGAGTTATAAAAAATGTATCTGAGGCAATTAAATGAAAAGTGCTTGATGTAAATGCCAAGACAAATTTTAATGAGCACCCTTTTCTCTATTTGGAATATTTGCCCACTCCCTCAAGTCGGCTCAATTTACTGCTGGGAACATTTGCTCATTTCTAAATTAAAAATGTCCTTTAATACAAATTGACAAACGGGATGGAGTGATGTGGCTTTCTGACTGAAAAAACAATAATTTGTAGCTTGTGTTCTGAGAAAACTTGCTGATGTCGGACAAAATGATCCAGGAGAAAAGTGGGAGCAAGAGGACGAGAAGAATATATACAGTGTAAATTCAGCAAAAGGCAAAAGACTTCCAGCTCAATTCTATCATGATAGTGGAGGAAAATGTCATTAATACTTGGACTACAACGTCTAGATTAGCATAAATAAATATATATGTTAAAAACAGACATCTTTACAATAAATCAAGTATCAAATATCACCATATTTCAGTTTAATAAACAGTCCAATTCAAGCTCAGTTTAATTCAAACTCAGATTCTCTTTTTGTCCAGCAGAATTAAAAATGTTTAGGATGTCAATGTTAGTTTTTGTCAGTTCTGGTACACTACAGAAAACTACATTTATTTATTTCAAATCATAAATATAACAGAAAGCGCTGGTGGTCTTCACATTGCGCTGTCAAGGGGACTTTTTGTGGTCGCACTGACAGATTTACAGCCCCAGATGTTCATAAACAGGGGCAACATCCAGGAGCCGCAGCGCAAAATCAACCAACAACGCTTTATAGGAGAATCGATCAGTGACTTTCTCCACACCTGAACATCTGTACACATCTGCTCCTTCATCCCGCTCTGCCTCGACTGCAGCATGCTTTCAATTTCCTGCAGCGCTGCTCCTCTCCCCTCATTCTCCTGCGCCCGCGACCCCAGAGACACACTGAGAGGTCAGGGGTTAACATAGTAATAGGTGGTGGTGATTGGTGGAGGAGCGCTCACTCTCTCCCAGCTTTCAGTGTGCATTAGGAGCCACCCTGCTTCTGTGCGGAGCAGGAGCCCAGAACAGCTGTGTGTGACCACGGAACGACTTCTTAAAAACATCTTTTAAACATTTGATTTGGACAGAGAAGCGGAGGCTATGGACCGGAGCGGAGAGAGTGAAGGGGGGGGGATATTAAACTGAGCCCGTCCATTTCATGTGTCGCAAGGAATGGAAATGTTTGTTTAAATTTGAAAATTCATCTGGTAAACCTAAAGCATTATTTATTTTGTTTATTGAATTAGATTGTGTAAAGAAGCTGTCACAATAGAATCCAGCAAACTCAAACAGAGGCTGCAAAAGTGGAGCACTGGTCTTCACAGGTCATTGAAAATCATAAAGCTGACACTGCTACTGTTCACAGGTCTTGCATTTTTGTGGTCTACTTCCTATAGATCCACTTTGGGATCCAAGCTGGATCTTACATTTACAATGAATACAAAGAATAAGTTGAAGTGAAAAGGGTTACTTGTGCCATTATTTGTAAATTTGAGGATTTTTATGGGAGCAAAGCACCAAGTGACTAAATAATTATTCAAAAAAATCACATTTTATCTTATTAGTAATTTGTGGAGATGCATTATTGATGAGGCCTTAATTCCAAATTCCGAATTCTCATCGTGGAAGTCAATATGGCATATCGTCCTGATCAAAATGGAATCACGCCTGTCATTTAAATGCTCCCTGGAGGCTGGAGAAATATACACAGATTAATTAAATGGCAGCAGCACAACTGAACAATTTCAGGAAGTGATTACAGACCTTTCTGGGCAAACTAATCAATACCTCTTCCCGATGCACTACAGAGACACCCAACATACACAAGCCAGTAATCCCCACATCTTGTTTTAATGCTCGACTGTAAACTCTCTCGTAGAGCGTCTGTTTACGTTTGTCAAAAATATCACCCATGCTTTTGTTTTTGGTTCCGCAATGGCATCGCTTTGTAAATCTGAGGGTATGTTGCACAAACATGTCATCTCCCTCTTTCAGAAATATTTATAAACATAACGTAGAGTAAATACTGGAATCTCTAAATGCAGCAAATGCAGACGTTTCTTTGTTTTTTTGTTTTCTTTTGCATTTGCGCACCGCAAAAAGCCGGCAAGATAGTTGGGTCTTTCTTCCACCACAAAGGCTTGGACCTTGATATCAGGGTCCTCAATGACCTCAGCTGATCCCCTCCACTCATCTGGACCCAAATCCTTCAATCAGATCCAAGAAACTTACCCCCTTTACCCAAACACCCTTAATTCCTCTATCCAAACCTCAACACCTGACCCCGAGTCCTCCGCATGACCTGGAGCCCCTAACCCAATTCCAGACACACCAGCAAGCGGCGAGGCAGTACTTACCCCAGAAGAAGTTTTGTTGACATGGTGTCACTGTGCTGAAAAGGCTGTTAGATGCCATAGCTGCCTCTGGCTGCAGCAAGCCCCACTTTTGTTCCTCTGTGGTTTCCGTGACCCTTGACTCGTCCTAAACCGAGAGCACGCAGCGTGTCATGAAGGAAAAAAAAAGGAAAAGCCATCCACAAGACATGCTTTTACATATCAACTATTTGGACGACCACAAGTAACAACCAGGTCTGGTTTTATAGAGAAAAAAAAATTGCAGAGGCAAATATCGCCTTTGCGGATAGATCAGATGGTGTCGGACTTGCTTGCTTGGCGAATGTGGTTGGAACGTACTTACTCGCTTAGCGCCGTCCTTGTGACTGGTGCTGGCCCGCGATGATTAACCATTTACACTCCAGGTCGCCCTCAAACACCAACCCCGAGCCGCACGTCTGTGGTTCTGTGGTTGTTTGGGAGGCGAGCAGAGCCCTCACACAACCCAACAGGCACCAGCTTTAAAACTCGTCTCTTTCCTGCCCTCCATGTGCCGTCACTGGAGAGCCTTGGTCACATGCTCTCTGACGTCATCAGAGCACCGCAGTTGAGTGGGACTGCCTACTGTTGTGGCTTTCTTCCCTCTCCTCTCCTCTCCCCGGACTTTTTTCTCTCTCCTCCCTGGGTCCCCTCCTTCTCTCCAGCGCGTGGTTCGGCAGCGTTTCCAGGCTCTCTGGGGGATCGGGGTCTGACGCTCCCATGAGTCAGGAGGCTTCAGTGGGGGCAGCTTGTTCAACCGCCCATGCCTCCTCAGCATATGGGGAACAGCGCTCTCTCTGCTTTGCTCTCCCCCTCACTCTTTCATCCCCCTCCCTCTCTCTTTTAATGCCTCTGACTCTGCTGCCGCTTCCCTCAACTCCTTTAACAGGCTGCTGTGCTGCTCCTGTCTGCCTCTGAGCAGGGAGAGCTGAGCTTGGTAAGATTTGAGGGTGTGAGTGAGGAGCGAAAGGCTGGCTGGTGGTGTGAGACTGGGTGTGGATGTGTGTGTCTGGGTATGTGTGTGTTTGTCTATGCATGTGCAGCAGAAAGAATGGGGAAAGAGAGAGAGACAGAGAGGCTGAGTGTGTGTGAAGAGAAAGCGGAGGTGGTGTGAAACTGCTTATTTACAGAGGAGTGTGTCTACAGAGCTGCTTGTGTCACTTTTGCAGCCTGAACTTGTTCCGTCTCCAAGCTTTTTTTCTGCTGTTTCACACCCGTCACGGAGCTGTGCCACATGCATCACTCATGCCATTGTATTATCACTGCAATAAATGTGTGTGTGCACGCATGCAAACTTGTCCTGAGCTTCACCTGGCTCTCACAGAAGCGACAGACGGGGGCGATTCCTGTAATAGGCTGTAAATCATGGCCACCTGTCTTCTGAAAGAGATGCCCTCTCACTGTCTCGCTACCTCTGGGAGAAGCAGGAAGAACGGTCTTCCAATATGCAGTAGAGGGCAAGGAGCTCATGACACTAAAAGCTCAATTATGCTCCCTCTACATACGTAAATGGATACCTCTGTCCACAAACGGTCTATCTGTCGACCTACGTCTTCTACGTCGACATCGATGCAAACGCAGGAGAGCAGTGGAGTTTCAAAAGTTTCCGCAACAACAAATATGGTGACTGTCGTAGGACGGAGAGCATAAATGGGTCTTAAGGGTGAATCATCACACTCCTCACACACCTAATACACACCCTCACACGTCCTGGAGTTCGTCTCTGATCATCGATTGTAGGTTGTTTCCATAGATGAAAAACTGCAGAAGAAGAAGAATGTGTGAAGCTGGGAGTTCAGTCAGGTTGCATAAGTGGTCAAGTATCACAGTCATCTTGTCACTGGCCAGTGGGCAACCATGACAAAGCATAGTCCCTTGGGCACTTTTTGGAAGATTTGCTATTGCCAGTGGAAACTTTGAATCAATCATTTGCATAGATCTATCATTACAGATTTAGTACAGCCTGTGATGTAAAAGGATAGTCCATCCAAATTACATGAAAATATTTTATTTTCTTACATCTGGTCATATTGCCACGTGTGGTACAGTAGCTTTGGTTTCATTTGAACCTCCATGAAAACACAATGGAGGTGAACAAGAGTTGCTTTAAAAGTCGCATGCCTTTCTAGACTCAATGTCTACATTACAGTAGATAATCAGACCTCACTGTGTGGAATTTGGAACTGCTTTCTACTAAAGAAAAAAATCCCAATGAGTAAATATATCATGGTGTGCGATTATTAATCTTCCTTCTGACATTTTAAATCTGTTTCTTAATTGCTGTGAGCATCACAGGTAAATTACTTGCCTCTATTTTTACTGAGGAGGCAACAAAACTGTCAGAGACATTTCAGCACAGCATTCATTCATTTTCTGTAACCGCTTATCCTGTGTAGGGTCGTGGGGGGCTGGAGCCTATCCCAGCTGACTTGAGGCTGGAGGCAGGGTACGCCCTGGACAAGTTGCCAGTTCATCACAGGGCCACATAGAAAGACAAACAACCATTCACACTCACATTCACGGTCAATTTAGAATCACCAATTCACCTATATTGCATGTTTTTGGTAGTGGGAGGAAGCCGGAGAACCCAGAGGGAACCCACGCAGACACGGCGAGAACATGCAAACTCCACACTGAAAAGTCCCAGGTCCACAGTGGGATTTGAATCCAGGACCTTCTTGCTGTGAGGCAACAGTGCTACCCACTACGCCGCTGTGCCGCCGTCAGCACAGCATGTCATTTGTTTGAACTGTTAAAATGTCAGCATTACAGGCAGTGTAATGACACCCACATTGTGTATTTCTGGACATATATTCATCATCTATAAGAGTATAGTTTGATCATTTGTCTTAAAGTATCTGGAAGCTCAGTAATGTGACAGTAAGTCTAATGCAAAATCTTTGTTTTTTTTTACTGTCAGGAATCATACCATAGCCTTGATGTAACAGATTAAATCAATGTATATCTACAATGTACATTGTATTTAATTAAATCTATGTGAAGTCAATTAACTAATTAACTAATGGGTAATAAAAATACTTATACCTAGAAGGGCAGCCAATAGAGAGCGTACCTCCATACCGAGCATACCGCGATCAGAATAGCTGCCTTTGGGTTTCTGTTAAAGTGAGTGGAAAAAAAAAATCATGGATCCAGCTCTTTAGCCAGATCTACTCCAGTTTTTAACAGTTCCATTTGTGGCACATGCCCCACTCTTCCACCTAGTTTCACAAAAATCCGTCAAGTAGTTTATGTGTAATTGATACAATTGCTGAAAAACCCTTATCTCGCAATTTTAAAGGAAGTTACCAAAATTCATGGGTCGATGCCTGTCTACGGGTTCACTCTAAAATTTGATGATTTCTTTCACGGCAAATTTATAATTTTTATTTATTTTATTTTACCTCTATTTAACCAGGAAGTCTCCGCTGAGTCTAAAAATCTCTTTTACAAGAGAGGCCTGGCCAAGGTAGCAGTCAATCACACATATTAAAATGCAACAAATGCAACATGTTGTACAAAAATCTACAATAAAACAACAACAAATGCTGGTATTGCATTTGTAGTCCTTTAAGTTGACAGTAATGGTCAAAAATGAGGAAAAACAACATTATCCTGATCCACTCCAAAATGGAATGGGTTCTTCTTTACTATTTAATCAAGATCTGTCTTGTACTTTATTCATAAGAGATGTTAAAGAAAAAAGAAATTATCTTGTATCGACTCCAGTCTTTAATGCCCAACACTCCCACCAAGTTTCATGAACATCCATCAAATAGTTTTTGTGCAATCCTGCTAACAGACAGACAGACAAAACATACTTCCATGACTGAGGTAATACAAACATTTTTTGAGTAAATAACAAATCAAGAAAAACTATTTTTAGCATTTAAACATTTAGATACAGAAATAAACATGTTGGCAATGGTGCCTTAACCCTTATTTACTCAACACCTGAAATAAATATTATCTAATACATTTATTTCAGATATGATTGAATATAGTGTTAGAAAAAAAGGAATAAAAATGTCAAACATGAAATACAAACAAATCCCGCCCAAATTCCACGGCACAACAGCATTTCCACAGGTCTTTGCCACCTACCTTATTTTTGTGCAGTGAAACATTTTCCTTGGCTCAGCGCTTTGTAAATATTTGCTGTCTAAAACAGGAAAATGCCTCTTGAGTTGCAGAGCATGTTACAGAATCCTTAGGGAAGGGCTGCTCAGATGCTGCAAACATATACTGGATATCACAGAGAGCACTCAGATTTAATCGATCGTGTCATCCATGAAGTTTACCTCGATGTTAAATATACAAAGAACTTCCTTAATAATTGTTAGACTATATGTTTTGGGTCACCAGTGCAAAAGCAGAGACATGCTGTACATGAGGACTAGTTTGGTACTTGATACTAAGTCTTTCAACAATAACATTTAAGGCCATGTATAAACATTTTAGGTTATTGCAAACGGATTCCTTGCTGTCAGAAGCACTAAACTTTAGGACAGAGTGCAGCACCACTGCGAGTTCCACCAAGCCACAGTAAATTACACACAGTTTGATGGGAATATAATTTCCACAACGTGATTGAATCTCAAATACAGAATGAAAAATAAAGCATAAATGTCAAACCCAACTCACATGGCAGGAAACATAACTTCTTGGGTGGCACGGCATGCGATAAACAACCTTGATGGTGAAAATTTGAACTACGACGATGTTGCAGGCTCAGATATCTCTGCATGAATTCTTTAAGAACGGCACAGATTGAGACGAAAAGAGATGGATGATGTTCTACCCAGATACAGTAACAAAGTTTAGTTAAAGTCGGCCAAATATTGTTTTTAACTTGGCCAACTTTCGGTCAGGTCAGCGGTTCACCCGCCGTAAGACTAACCACAACAAACCGTCTCCATCGCTGAAACCTTGACCACAACCTTTACTTTTGTCTGTAAGCAAGTCTGAAGATTAAATTGACTAACCCCAGATCTACACCGAAACATCCAAATGAAAGGTTTGGATTGTGTTCTCAAAAGTATAACATTTTTGGGACAACTGGCAAACAAAACAGTTCAGATTAAAATGTATTTATTAAATTTATTCCAGCCTGATTGGACGGATTTTAGCGATTATATCGTTAGAGGAGCGACGCGTTTTGAGTTCATGTGAAATATACTGTTTCTAGAGATTTAAAGGTATCAAATCATACTTCATATGCATGCATATAAAAGCATTGGTGGGAGTTCTATACAAGATCTCATGGAAAAAATGTACTTGAGGGAGGAGCGGCCGGCTTGAGCGAGGCTTCATTTTGCTGCACAGACAATTTTGTAATATATGTTCTCCTTGCTGTCAAAAAACGGTTTAATGTGAAGGTAATAATGTTAAAGGCTGGAATATGATGTGAAATATAATATTTCATTCATTACTGGTTCTCCACTGGTGGCCGTATACTACACTTGCAGTGCTTGTGTGTGTGCGGAGCTGAAGAGCCTGGCCATACGCTGAGCTCTGGCCAAGGTCTGCCCTGAGGACTGCGGTCGATGGCCCACCCTGCCAGACACTTTCTCTCTCCTACCACTCAGGACCACACACCTTCACATGGACTCACTTTGTTATCACAAGCTCTCACAGAAACATAATAGAGGTATCATGTGTTGGAACATGCTTACAGTTGCACATGCTATTACACAGTGTGTGTGCGAGCGCAGAGCCGCTCGGTGCCGAAGACTCCTTCCCCAGCTCTGTCACAGCGGATGAGCTGTTTTCAGAGAAAATTATTTCTTGCTACGGATTATTTCTGGAAAAATATTGGAGGGATAATGATACCTAAGATGAGTTAAAATTAAGTCAGACTGAAGCTGTGAGGCTGTCTGTGTTCGTCTTTCTGTGAAAGCTAAAAATGACATGACATAATTAGCCCAGAGCAGACATTACACACATGGAGGTATTACAGTATTAGAAAGGGAAGGGCTTATTAATAGCCCTTTTGGCTCATTTTGTGTACTCTCTCTGGCGAGGAATCAGAATGGGCCAGGCTGGGGAAACAGGCAGGTACAGTGATTCGCTTTAACAGGCGACATCTGTAAAACGCCAAGGTAGTTTACACTGCGGCTGAGCCCGAATTAACGTGCTTTCATTGGAAACAAACACCACTTGCAATCAGCTTCTGTTGGCCACTGAACCGCTGGTGTGAACGTAAATATCTCCTTCCAGTGTTGCTGAGGCGGGACGGTGACCTGCAGACACAGAATGAAGCAAGAGTCATGGGGGGGCTCACCTCGACGTAGTCCAAAACTCATGGAAGTACAGTAACCTAATCTACGCCGTGAGGTCGCCAAGAGGATGTTGATGTTCTATGTGAACAGTTTGGTGAGGTATAGTACGATCTTAATGAAAAGTACAGTAGATATTTTTCTTTTGGAGTCAAGCAGTGGTATCTACATCTTCCAGTGACTTCAGGCCCCTTCTTGTGGTGTCTGGACATGCTGTTTTTGGAGTCGCAGCTTTGAGGGAAAATAAAGTCGGCCTTTAAGTAATAAGGGGAAATGTTTAATATCAAATGGCGCACGCACAACCTAAACACATTAAAAATAGCTCTTGAAGTCGTGATTACATAAAATCGCAAAAAGGAGAAAGTCAGATCATTTGGTGGAGGCTGCGATGAGGAGGCTGTGGCTGACCACCGCGAGACCGAGCCATGTTCTCTCTCCTTTTTTTTTCCTCCCTCCATCCCTCATTTTAATCAAGGGCCCGCTCCAGGAAAAACAGGGCCTACCTACCTACACTGCAGTTCAAACAGCGAGGCCCGCTGAGACCCAAGCGATGATTTCTAAATGTTCACTGACAAGCTGGCTTAATTTGTGCGCTAAGTAGATGGAGGTGGACTTCTATATATCTTCCTTGCTTGGCATGCGTACCACTCTCCCGCTATTTCTCCATCTCTGTGAAACTTCATAGTAAATCTCTGCGTGAAAAGCGTACTGATCCTCCACAAGCCCTGCTGTTTGGTTTATATATACCACGCTGTGTTAAAGGCGAGGACAGGTCCAGCCGACTTCCAGCGGCTTCTTCATACCAAAGGTTAGCTGACCATGACCGAGGGCCTTGTGATGCTCCTGCTTCTGCTCTAACTGGTCTTTGATTCTCTCCACAGCCCGTTCCCAGTGAGGTTGGTACAGTACGTTTGCAGCCGCTGAAACCCTGTCATTGTGTGGTCAGTCGTCAACAGCTGAGAGATTTTACAATGAGGTCGGTGGAGTCCAACTGGCTGAACTGCTAAGTCAGCATTATAATTACAACGCATTGATGATGCAACTCCTCTCCGAGGTCATATGACGCCTCCGGTCACATGATGCCACCGCTCTAGGCAAATGTCAATAACTGTGTGTCATGCATACAGCGAGTGTGAGGAGGAATAAGTTAACTCTGAGCTGGCTGTGACTCAAATCTGGAGGTCACGACAGTCAATTGCAACCTCAATGAGCTTATACATAAGCTGGCCATTATGTGTCTCAGAAACTCAGTTTACTTGCTGCGGAGAACAAAGTATGCCTGATAAAGGCAGACGGCTCACTGGAGAAACAAGCCATTATGAGGAGGAGTTCGTCACCGTGTCACTGACAATGGAGCAAACAAAAGGCTCTGTTGTCTCCTCCAGCCGGTGGGTTATTTTTTATTCTGTGAGGCTTTTGTGATGGATAATTGCCCTCTTCACATGATTTCATAATGCTGGGACTTGTCTTTCAGTCGCTGTGTAACACAATAACATAAGTTAAAAAAGAAATAGGGGATTTAAATCTGAATTTTTGACATTGTTTAGAAGTGGCCGCTTTCCTTCATTGCGGTGTATAATTTTAGAAAGATGTATGAGCAGGACGCTGACTTGAACCAGTCATAATATAGCCTGGAGCGCGGGCATGCAGGCTATAGCTCCCAGAGTTCTTTGGCTGCATTGTCTCAAGATAATCGTTTAAAAGTGCTCACAAAAGTCTAGCAAAGTTTATGGCTTTATATCTTAGTGCTGACTGATTATCAAACTCAAATCAGATGGGAATCCTCCAAGGGGATACCGAAACCAGATTTATACTGGATAAAAAAGAGAGTTTACATTACAGTGTTCAGCATTAAACATCTATATTATGTCTGACATTTATATCTATTTCTAACAATAAATAGCAGTACAATAAAGCTGCTTTGTGGAAGGATTTACAAGCTTATATTTATCACCTGAACCTCTTTTACGATACATTTTCAGTCTGCAGAAACAGAGTATAAAGAGATAGCCTTGTGTTCCTACCCCAAGGAGTGTGTTGAACTGTAAAGCCGTCTGCACATGTAGTCTATGCACGCATAAGAACCCTCAGGGCACTGTTTATTGGATGCTTGGTAGGTATGCCATCTTTTTTCTGAGTCAGCACAGATCAATCTGGGACAAGCCAGCTGAGGAATGTATTTACTACTGCTGGGAAGAAAAAAAAACTGTTAACTTCAAACACATCACATTATAAATCACATTATAATGTATGCTGGAATTTGACTAATCCAGCAGCGCCTGTAACCATCTTTTAAAAAAGAACCTGCATTCCTGTATGTGCCGTTAGAGCATGCATGCAGATTAAATATGCTTGTAAAAAATTAAAGGCTTACTGCACTCCTGGGAGTATTTTAAAGTGAAAGCAAGGAGAGAAAAAGCTCCGTGAAGCAGAGGTGGGTGTTCTGTGTGTGTTTACACCTGATGTGAATTTCATGAACTATGTGGATTTCAGTGGTTTTTCTCATTAAGGTCCTCATCATCAATAAATGTAGTGATGCCATTGCATCAATGTATATGAAAACACAACTTTAAGGGAAAAGTCTTGAACCAAAATGTCAGTAAATTAAAAGACAGACATATTATTAGAAAAGCAAACTTCACAGGTTGAATATATTTTGAACAATAATAAAGCAGCAAACAACTACTTGCTATGTAAAGATATAGTGGAGTAATGGCGGATTGAGTGGAGAATGACATCACACTGACTCACACTAACTGCACCTGCATGTTAGTGCATGTTACTCCTTTCTTGTCCTTTTCCAATATGGCGGCATGGTAAGAAACCTCCTTATAGCTAAACAATATGCTAATATATGGATCAGGCTTTGCAACAATGCAATATTGATTTATATATTGGATCAGCACTCCCTAATTTTACAGAGCGTTGTGTATTCAGTGTTTATTGCAATTTTGAGAGGCAGTGAATGTCATATATTTGACATAAAACTACCCACTGAGCACAGTGATGACTTGTTTGAATGGTATATTGTGTTATCATATTATTTTTATTATAACGCTGGCTTGTAAATACATCTGCGTGGATGTAGTGTTTTACTGCTCTAGCTGTTCGAGGTGGAAAAAAGTCAAAAGTAAAATGTTTACATCTGAAATGTTTACATCTGAAATATGGTAAAGTAAACTCAATTTGAGTTCAGTGTTTGAGTTAAAGCACATTCAGCGTCTCGGTTTCTTTATATCATCACTTGTTTTTTAAACAAAATTACTGTACTATTTACCAATCAAAAGCATATGTACTATCACAAAGGACAGTAGTACCAGTTCATTACAAATCAAAAAATAGTAAATCAAATCAAATAAAAAGTTACTTTAAAAAGTTTTTAAAAAGTTACTTTAGTAGTAATCTATTCCTGGATCAAAAACTCTTTAATGTACTTACATTCAAGGCCGTGCATATTTACAGTAAGTCCTGTTGGTTTAATAACACATAATGTTGTGTAATAAAATAAATCTACATTAAAGTGAATTTGTGTCACATTGTTGGCTGCATAGTTCTGTTAACCAAAAACTCTAAAACACAACATCTGAAAGCATTTTTAATAATGAATAAAGATAATAATTAGAAAATTTATCACATAAAATACTATATTTAGTACATGTGTAACTTATCTGTGCTTTGGGGCAGGAACACATTCAATAAATGTAGTACAAAAAATCCTGAATCCTAAATCAAATTGTGACTTCCAGCAGCGTTTGCCTGTTATAGGAGCATGTTCTTTTAATAACGAACAAAATTAAATGCTTTTGTTCCCTTTTAATCCAAACAGAGCCGTGAACACCAGTGAAAGGAGTATAGCGCCACTTAAATGAGGCCTCCTCCTCGGAGCGGTGCAGTCACATATTGTTGCGTCTCCTGCATGATTTTACAGATGGTGGTTTTGGGATGTGTATTTCTGAATTACAATGACTCCTTTTTTAACTCTCAAAACATTCCAGTAAGATGAAATGCTGGAATCTGAGGCATGATGCTAATTTGAAGACAGAATAAATCTATAAATCTGACTTAGTCTCTTGCCCGGGGCTATACAGTCATGATAATTACAGGTTGACTTTACAGACATGCAGACATCTCTCATCTGTATTGCTAATAGTATAACCAGCAGGCTGCTACGTGCTTACACAGTGTCTAGCAGCAGGGGTGAGCAGAGGTAAGCTGTAACAATAATATCATTATGAAGTATATTGGTTGGCTCAAATTGCATTTTGCTATGACAAAGTTTTCTTGCAGTTTAGAAAAAGCTATCTGTTTGTTGTTCCGCTGTGTGTCAGTCGTAGGATTATCCATTAATTATAATTCATGAATAATTCTAAGATCGCAAGCAGAAAGAAGATTTGCAGAAACTCAAACCAGATGCTCGGCCTGTGTCGGGGCATTAGCTGGCAGCCAGAATTAAAACATATTTGTGAATACACTGCAGTTCTTTGATTGTCCCTCCCCAACAAACAAACAGGCGTCCTCCTCCACGAGCAGCACGACTATCTGAGGAAGATCTAACACGAAGCATAACGGGTGATCCGGGAGGACAGTGCTGCATCTGGTTGTAGTTAAATCCTTGTTTTGCTGTGTCCTTCAAATTCGGTGCCATGGGCCCGACTGCTCAAGCGGAGTTCATATGAACACAAAACCAACATGTGGTGCCTGGAAGACTCCCCACAGAGGTCAGCTTCGGGACTCACCGGCCCAGGAGACAATGGATCAGGATGGGGTGGATGGGAACTCTGGTGCAGGCCATGAAGGGAACAATAGAGAGCCTCAACATTAAGTGGACTGTCAGCCATGTGGGGAGCTTTATCTAGAGTTGAAGCAAAATGTAGGCTAGCTCAGATTTAATCTGCAATTAAAATATGTTCCCTTTTCCTGTTTCTCATTTTATTCCTCCATGAAGTTTTCTCAGCTCACTGGGTGGGCTGGATGGGATCCACACTGGAGACCAATCAGAACAGGTGAGTCTCCCATCCGAACCAATCAAACCCTCCTGTTCTCTGAGACGTGACAAATTTCTAGGAGGAATGCGAACATACCCCCTCCTCTGACATCTGCACCGCCCTGGATTGGTCGGCCTTTCTGCCTCTACCTGTGTATTCGTAGGAGAGTTCATTTTTTATATTGTTTTTGCATGGTCAGACTTTTCCGGGTATTTTTGCGGCCTCCTGTTTGCACACCTGGCAGAATTGTGAAAGTTTGTCTTGGGTCATATGTGTTTACCCACCCCAGGCCCCAGAGGTGACCCCATCACGCCACTGACAGAGAGACCAGCACTTGCGTGTGGCGATTTCCAAAGTGGTGAGGCTTGGAGTTGGGCCACGCTGCCTGTGCTGCTTTTCAGCAATCTGGCCCCGCTCTGGCTGTGCTTGGAGGAGAGGGGTGGGGAGGAGGGGGGCTTATTGGCAGGACCCTGCAATGTTTTCAGAAGCACAGAGTTCTGGCAACATCGCTCAATATGATGGAGAAAAATGCCTGCTGCTAATGAAAGCCAGCAGTGTCTCTCGTATTGGACTACAACCCGAAATGCATTATGTAACTGAGATACCATAAACATTTCAAAATTGTCTCTCAACAAATTATCAGTGTTTATTTTTTCCACATTATATCTGATATTTTTGAACCAGTTTGTAATTGAAGGAACTGCTCTGAATGTAGACTAAATTTCTTTTAAAACCAAGGACATTTTGCCCGTAATTATTTATCTAATTCATTAACAAATGCTCGTTTGTCCAAAAGATTTTAAAAGGGCAAGTACCGGGCATAGCTTTTTGGATGTGGAGATGTTATTTGTAAGGACTTAATTTTTTTATATGAATAAATAATCAAAACACAAAGATCGACTCTGTGGCTGTAAGTCAATGTTAGATGTTTTATTTAGGATGTGTAATTTGAACTCAATCACTGTGACAAAATTAAGATCCTGCCTTATCCAGATGCAAACGCCGCATCTGGTGAATGTTCCTCTTTCACTCGTGTTTTGATAGTGGTGTTTTTTGGCCTGAGCTCAGTGCTGCACCTACAGTATGTATTAGTCAAATATTTATCTTGTTCAAAAAAACGTGGCTATATTGAGATGGGAATGGGGTAAGATGATTTAATGGGCACACCAGAGGGCCCTCTTGGGTGCCAAAGTTTTGCAATTTTGGTGGTCTTCTCTCAGAGATCTGACACTCGGAGGGTAGTTAGGAGACCACGAGATGCCATGATTCAAGACCCACTAGGGGGACATGAAAGAGTGCAGATGATGGAAGGGTCTGGATGGCAATTACTGATAATCAAGGCAAATTTCAAAGGGCGACTAAATGGTTCAGAGTCGTGCATATGATAGATTTACAGTGTTTCCCCTTGGTGTCTTCCCTTAAGTGTTGGAACGGGTCGTAATATTTTTACGTCGGCACAGACATCTTCCACACACCATAAGCTCTAAGCTCTTCTTCATGGAAGAGATTTTTCTAAGTTTATGAAGCTAATCAAAAGCTACATTTGAAATGCAGACGCATCCTGTCCAACTTACATATTTGCTGTACTGCTCACACAGTATTAACCATTCGCTCCGACTGAAATAACAGAAACAAGACAAAATCAGTGTCAGTTTTATTTTTGGAAAATTCTAAATATTCCTCTGTTTGACTCTTAAGCTACAAACCAGCATAGATAATGTTATTTTCCAGTATATTTAGTGAACCAACTTTGACTCCAAATAAATTGATAGAACATTTCACCCTGAAAGCTGTTTCCTCTGAAAGATTCATTGTCATATTTAAGAACTTAAGACGTTTTTATCTTAAATGTCGCACCTCATAAATCACTGTTAAGGTCAACTCTCATAAAATTAAATATGTCATTTGTCTTATTTTATTTTGCTGTGTGTTCTGTGAATCAATATACTCTAGTTCTGCTTTTGCACTTCTTTGCACAAAATGTACTAAAACTTTACTATACAATTGAATACAATTGAAGCATTGAACGTACGTGTAAATTCCTTAATAAATGTATGTTTGCATCTATGTTCTGAATGTATATTTTCATAAAACACATTCCTATTACTTTTCAACACAAGAAAAACAATGACATGATGTTTAAGAAAAGGGATTGCTTTCCATTTTCAGCAGCAGAAACTACCAACAACACTGGAAAAAGGCGTGAGTTTATTAATTCATTTAGTCTATAGTGGAGAAATGAAAGCATACAGAAATGGCGCCAGCCTGACTGGATCAGGAGTCAGCCTTCATTTCCCTCTGAGATTTTGTGCCTGGTGGCAGACAACATTACGTAGTGAAAGCAAAGTTTATAGTGGACCAATCTAAGTGCTGATGATGTTATTATTATTCTATAGCATTACATTGTGCATGTACTTCATAATGCTATATTAAAGAATGCTTCAATTGTTGACTCTGTAACAGAGACGTTTATTCAACTTGTCTTGTTCTGAACATCATTATATTGAAATATGTGTCTAATATTCTGTCGACTAGCAAAACAATATTAGAACCACCTCTCAAAGTAATGCAGGCCAGTTCTACACCACTGCAAACAAGCAAATACACCATTATCTGTATTATCTGTACGTTTTCTGCACAGTGGAAACAAGGAACAGAAAACATTATACTGTTTTTTCTTTTTTTCTTTTTTTTATTCAACACTGGTTAACTTGAACAGACAATCGCATATCCGCTGCTATAAAAACACCTTATGGTTTTTGTTATTGCTTTGGCACTGTCTGAATTATTAGCAAGCAGCTTTGGTACAATCCACTTGTCTTTGTCCTTCGTCATTATAGTTGACTGCGAAGCTGAAGTGTTCCCACACAGCAGACTTAAATGATGAGGGAGGCTTCTTCAAACTTCTGTTTGTCATCGGACGCCATGACCATGAGCCTGCTGCACTGACTGAACTAACAACATCCGGTCCTTCGCTAAAGTTGTCCCTCGGAATTTGAGTCCTGTATGCACACAAATAAGTTCTGCACAAGCATTGGCTGCATTCATTCGGTACACATGCATACCGAACTGAAAGGCCTGTACCGAAAATTTTTGGTTTGGATACATGCACTGTTACACCCCTACTTAAAATAATAAAGGGCGGAGCTTCAACCGGAAATGGACAGAACTTAACAGAAGTTGTCAATTTATCAAGACTGAAATGCATATGGTTTGATCAAAGTTGCTATATTTATTATTCATTAGCACATTATTTACAGAACAGCCTCAGATTTGAGCTTTAGATCAATGTTTTTTATCACATGATTAAGAGAAGTATTTATGGAACAAGTTTTTACAGGCTTGAATGAATTAGCTCCAGTCAAACCCACTGAGGATTTTCTTTCATCAGAAGTACAGATATTTTTCTTGGATGCTACTTATAAATAGTGCATTATCACAACTGGATACTTGTTTCAGAAGTAATCACTCAACCCTACTGCAAACTAAACATATCGTTACGTTAATACATCTCTGACAATGGCAATCAACACTGGACATTATTATCTTTGCAAATGGAGAATTTATGGTTGAGCTGCTGCTTTGGATTGTGTTATATTTCACAACTGTAAGTGATGAAGTGAATCCTGAGTAGAAAAGTAGAAAAAGAGTAGAAATTCAAAATTGTAAACTTAAAAAAATGGATGACAAATAAAGTATACCTCTTGTTTAACCCAACAGCTACTGTATGCATTTGACACAGTCAACTTTAAGACCAATTTATTGACAATTTAGTGTCAACAGCCACATTACTGGGAAAATTAGGTATTCATTATTCTTAAAAAAATAGTGCGTTCATATGTAGCATGATGTTTAGTGATATTTTTGTCTCATTGGTGTTGTCGATCTTCAAAGCGAGGTTTCCAAATATTTTTTTTATTATCTACTAGCGTAGGCTGTGAGTCAGAACTGAACTACTATTTAAAATGTTTTAAATGTCAAAATGATACATGTAGTCATTTATTTCCATAACTTCAGGTGATGAATACTGGCTTGCAGTGCATGTTCATGAGAGCAGTTTCATTACATCTTGTGGTTAACTAACACAATTAGCATTCATTGACTACAGCTGATAAAAGCAAAACATGTGATGGCAACTATTGATGGTATTGATCATAATTCTTAGTACTCATTGATCGTACTAAGGGGACATATTTGCAGCAGGCTGGTCTAAGTGATAAAATGTTATAATTTTATGGTTGTCTTAATGGCACCCTGGCTCAAACCCTGGTCCTGTAAGGTTTAATTTAATTCTTATTCAAAGTCACAACATATTCATTCAAAGAAATGAACATGTACGATTTCCCAGACCACATGTAATCCATGTAGATGTATTCCTGATTTTACCTGGTTACGACATGACAGCTCAGAAATGCTGTTAATATCCTGGGATCAGTTGGTTTGGATGGACAAAACGTCTACTTCAAAAGAAACCCTATTTCTACCTGGTTTAGGAAATGTGTTATGTCATTCCCTTTAATAAATCCACTCTTACCGTGTCAAGGAAAGAATAAATTTAGTATTCTGATAATCCTCTGTGAAAGTTCCCAAAGGTTTCACAACACGGAGGAACGTGGGTGGCCTTGATAAATGACACTTGACATTTAGAACTGCTTGCATTCATAACAGTCATTACATCAGTGTTCCCTAATGGTGGTTCTCATTTTAATGGGGGAGGATTATATGAAAGGCTGTGACGTTCACATTGATTCTGTTGCACCTAATTAGAGTGGAATGGTGAATGGAAGGGTCTCCTCGTTCACAGGCACCACCCATCCCTCCAGAATCACAAATATTCCTCTGGAGCGGCTGTAGTGATTTATGTTGTTTCAGATACCTCAAACCTCAAAATAAATGAGGACATGCAGATCAGATGATTAAAAACGTTCGACAAAATTCAGCATAATGCAAATTTTTCTAATGAGCTTTAATTTTGCGCAAAACTGCAAGACTTTGGGAAGCTCAGGTTTCACCGTATAAAGGCTGTAAAAAGTGACATTAACTTTTGTTGTGAGAGCTTAAAGGCCACAGGGGAGACATTTGAGGCCCAGTGTAAACTGCTACTACAACGTTTCTAAGCCACAGCAGTTATCTGCCCTGACCTTGTCTTATAATGAGGGCCAGGTTTCCCTAAAGCATCTCTGTGCTTCAGTGAGTTCATTTAAGTTTGAATGTGAGCTAATGTGTCAACACTTTCTCAGTGCAAAATGCTTTGAAGACACATTGCCAAGTGTTCTGCACATCAAACGGGGCTAAATGGTTTATACAGAAACGACATAACCCATAACTACTGCATCACAAAACACTGTTTGATCAGATAGCTCAGTCTCCATGCAAAAACAGGCCTGAAGGGAATAGCTGTATTGTCCCACCCTCTCATCTTGTCAGCTGCAGAGAAGAGAAAGACACGCCATCGCAGATGCTTTGTGTGTCATATAATTGCATGAATGTGCCAGTATGATATACAAGTGACTCATCCCCTTCTAACAACTGCCTTCATTTTAATTTCAATTTATTGTCATGACAGCTGCCAGATATAATATCACCAACGCAGATATCACCGTATCTGAAGACACGATGACTACCCACCTATTGAAGGCATGACTGAATCCCATGACTGCTGCCAAAGGAGGGAGATCCCCTGCTACACAAAATAATCCAGATCCTATTCCCCCGAGCAGCCAAGCCCACATAGGCTTTCCACTCAGTACTGATGACTGGGCTCTCTGCTGATGAAAGAGAGCAGAAGCTTATTAAATGTTGCGACTCATCGGTTCATATGAGTAATCTGGAACAGGCACAGAGCAGAGAAATTAATGGGTGAAGGAGACAGAAAAATGATAGAGACAAACAACTGACAAACTTACGTATGCAAGCATCTAACCAAATAGTACATTTGATGGTACGCTAACATGCTGTGTAATGTGCTGCAGCTGAGCAGCTGATTCGCTATCTAGCCTGCCAACTGACATTAGCAGTGCACCTTTCCCGGCTGAATGTCTGTTTAGTTGCTCGTTCAACAGGCTATGCTTTAGGACAGGTTTTTTTCTTTTTTCCATCTGTGTTATGTGAAGATCTGCCAATATTCTATGAGGGCCATTACTGTAGCAAAACTATTTGCAAATGTGTGTGTTTCAGTTCTAAATAAGACTAGATGATTCATTCCCTTGTTTCATTGGGGATGGAGGTGGGGAGGAGTGAGGTCTCTGTCGGATTTGATTGCTTGGCCCAGAGAAGAGATCATCAGGAGGTACCCAACCTTCATTGATTGTTAAGACCTCGATCCTCTCCAGTTGACAGGTCGGTAGGGTTGGCTATAGGTCGCTGCCTCTCTCCTCCACACTTCAGCTGGTGTCCTATCCCTGCTGCCCAATGCAATCCTCCAGTCGACCTACTTATGGTGGGTTGATCTTGCCTTCATATCTTGATCTTCAGAGAGTACAGGGGATGGGGGTGGTGGTGAGGTCCTTCCTCATTGTTGGCCACTTGATTGGCGGGTGTCGTCGTTGTCATAGTTCAAATGGGAATGTTGTCGTCGTTGTTATTCAAATGGGAATGTTGACGTCATTGTTATTGTTCGAAATGGGAATGTTGTCATCCATGTTATTGTTCAAATGGGAATGTCGTCGTCGTTGTTATTGTTCAAATGGGAATGTTGTCATCCATGTTATTGTTCAAATGGGAATGTTGTCGTCATTGTTATTGTTCAAATGGGAATGTTGTCTTCATTGTTATTGTTCAAATGGGAATGTTGTCATCGTTGTTATTGTTCAAATGGGAATGATGTCGTCGTTGTTATTGTTCAAATGGGAATGTTGTTGTCTTTGTTATTGTTCAAATTGAAATGTTGTCGTCGTTGTTATTGTTCAAATAATGTTGTAGTCGTTGTTGTTGTTCAAATGGGAATGTTGTAGTCGATGTTATTGTTCAAATGGGAATGTTGTAGTCGATGTTATTGTTCAAATGGGAATGTTGTCGTCGTTGTAATTGTTCAAATGGGAATGTTGTCGTCGTTGTTATTGTTCAAATGGGAATGTTGACGTCATTGTTATTATTCGAAATGGGAATGTTGTCATCCATGTTATTGTTCAAATGGGAATGTCGTCGTCGTTGTTATTGTTCAAATGGGAATGTTGTCATCCATGTTATTGTTCAAATGGGAATGTTGTCGTCATTGTTATTGTTCAAATGGTGATGTTGTCGTCATTGTTATTGTTCAAATGGGAATGTTGTCGTCGTTGTTATTGTTCAAATGGGAATGATGTCGTCGTTGTTATTGTTCAAATGGGAATGTTGTTGTCTTTGTTATTGTTCAAATTGAAATGTTATCGTCGTTATTGTTCAAATAATGTTGTAGTCGTTGTTGTTGTTCAAATGGGAATGTTGTAGTCGATGTTATTGTTCAAATGGGAATGTTGTCGTCGTTATAGCCCCATACTACTTTGCTTCTAATTGGAATCCAACCCTCTCTGCCCAGCATATCCAACCAAACCAAAGAAGGCAACAAAGGCGGGTCTTTGTAGAATACCAATGGAAAAGTAAAATCCTTATGATATGATTAGTATTCACGTTTGTAAGTTGGAAAGGGGTTTTTGGTTGAAGTCTTTGACTCTTCTGTTGTGTAGCAGGCTGTTGTTGGGCTCAGTGTCATTGTTTGCTCTAATGGATTTATTATTTTGTAATTATTCCAAAATTAGAGACTTGAAACAAAAAGATGTAAAATATGAAGAATGTCCTTTTGTTTATGATGTTTTCTCAAAGGAGAAGACAACACAAGAAGATACAGAGCAGATATGTATGGCTTAGTCCAATTAGATTCATAGTACGTATATTAAATACCTTGGTCTCATTAGTGATTTCAGCACTCCCTATGTTACTCTGTGACTTTGTACATTAATCTGTGGTGCTGTGTAAATCCAAAGGTAGCCTAATGTAAAGAGTGCTGAGATTACATAACCACTGTTAGTGTGAGTTTTGACAGTCTAGTCATATCCTATTACAGTACCACATGTGGACCAATGACAGATGGCTAACGCTTGGTCAACCCCATAGACCACAACACTTGTGTGCAGCGAATAAGGCAATATGCAGGTGTTCAAATAAAATGAACGAGAAGTTATGTCTAGTGAGAGTTAGTTCAGACTTTAGCAAGTTAGGCTAACGTGCTTGTAAACTGTAAGTGGAATATAAATTTTAACTGCAGGATGGGTGCTGCTAAGTTAACCAATGTTGAACAGTTTATCGACAATGCTTTGTGGGCTTCTTGGAAAGGGGGTGCCTTGTTTCAAAGGACTACGACAAGCTGCAGTCAGCGGTATACCACAGAAGTTGACAGTGTATCTCCTGGCAAAGCCAGTTTTTAGGTGTCAGTCAACTGCTACAAAAAGAAATGCCCTGCTTGTAGTCAAGTAGATTCGTTTACTACCAAAATGTGACTATTTTTTTCTTTCTTATTTTGATAAATAAATAAAAGCAAAGCATCTGCATTATGTTGTTGTGAAGGCCAAGGAATGTTTTTTTAATGATTTATTTTTTCAAAATCAAGAAAAATAAGCATCAGATTAATTAAAAATAATAAAAACCGTTCTACATTCTGGGTGTAGCTGTCATTTACAGTTTTATGAATGTACAGTGTTCCTAGTTCATGTCTGGCTACAGCCTCTTTTTTCCCCCCATTAATTCTCCTGTCTTCTATCTACTGTTGCTATCAAAGAAAGGAATAAACTGCATTTATAAGTTAAATTTCAGTATTGCTTCAACTGAAATATCACACTGCTTGTGAAAACACTACTTCACTGCTCACTTGCATCAGATTCATTGAAAGTCCAAATGTGCAGTACATACTTTATACTTACTTTAAAGATGAAGGAATTGTTTCAACATGCAATTTCTCCAACTTCCGGACTAAATAGGTCAGGAAAACCTGCCAAAAGGCTTCCTGCATATTGGGCACATGTGTTATGCCACTCGGCACTGAGTGACATTTGATGATTTCTACGACTCCACTTCCACACCTCTCATCGCTCCCTTGTCTCCATTTACTCTTCTCACCTCCTCTGTCCTCGTTGTGCCTCCACTTTTCTCTCCTCTCCTTTTGTCTTCATCTCCTCTTATCTTGGATAGCGACTGTGTTAGAGAGGTTAATCCTGCCAGCATATGGTTGCCATCGGCGGCAGATCTCCCCATAATGGTGGACGGACAGTGTAGGCTAATCACGATCTTTGATCCTCCATGAAACCCTCAACTCGCGTGGCTCTGATTTCCCCGCATCGCTGCCTCACTGAAATGAGGAGGCCCTGCCGCTCTGGAAGTCATTTTGGGCTTATTACTTAAGCCTCAGTGTATCCCCATTGTCTTTGTAAGCATTGGAAATGACTAGAGGCTGTGCTTCTGTTCAGTCAGCAGTGCGGGTAGTTCCTTTTACTGTGCTGCTTTGTTGGCCAACTTTGTGCCTTCTCGCCCTCTTTCCACAGCAGCCAACTTTTGATGAGAGGTTTAATTTGATGTTGTTAAGGCTGTATGGTTTCAACTTTGCCATTTCTTTGGCTTATAATAGTCAAAGTTTTTTTCCCATGCAAGCTCTGTTGGGCAACGTCCTAAAATGGCCTCCAGATTTATTGGTGAGTTGTTTTTTTTCCCTGTCCGAGCCAAAGCAAGAACATCACTCAGCAGCAATTACTTCAGCAGTTGACAGGGTCGCTGCTCGCCACGACCTACGCACATCTAAGCGTCAAGGTGTCTAGTGATTGACTAATGCAGTACTTTTGAAAATGCACAATTACAGCTTAGGGACAGGTTTTGTGACAGTGTCATCTCAGCAAGGCTGAAACAGCAAACCGACCGAGCTCAGCGTTGTCACCCGGGCAATCAGTGACACCTCAGCAGTAATTAGAGTAAGAGTTATGGAGGGCATCAGTCACGTCGCTGTTCCAGTGACTCATGACCCCTTCAGTGGAGCCTGCACAGACACACAACCACATACACACACACACATCAGTCCCGCCTGTACACACGTGGAACCAGTCAGCGGACACTGAACTTGGCCTGGTCTTAAGTAAAATATAGAGGCTTTGAATGGATGAACTGTTTACAGGGAGAAGAAAGGCAGGCTATCACGTTGCCAGATCTGGAACACATTGATGCTGATGCTACTCCCATTGTCAGATGAGACCAGGGATCTATTTGATATACAACAGATGATTCACAAGATATGTGCAAATATTCCGACAGGCTATAGGCAGATTTAGATTTGTGAAATGTGACTGTACCCAAGGTGTATCTGTGCTTTAAGGCCCAATTTATGCTCAACATTAAAGACAGATATGGAGATCGACTGAGCCTTCTGTACGTCTTCTGAGTTCATTTTTCGGAGAGTTTACTGATGTGGATGAGACGGACGAAATGGCGCAATACCACCGGAAATGGTTGAGGGCAGTGTACAGTAGCTACAGATCAAGTGAGGAACGACAGACATGTACGGAAACAACGAAGAAGAAAAAAGTGAAGCGATAAAGTGTAAAAACTCTCCATCCTCATGTCTCGATGTATTTAATCGCACAGACCAATGCCGAGTTACCTCCGCTTTTGCCGATTTGTATTTACTAGCTGCTTTATCACAACCTGATACCACTGTCGCCATATTTGTTGTTGTCGGAACTTTTGAAACTTCACTGCCCTCCTGCGGTTGTATTGATATTCATGTAGAGGACGTATGGAAGTATGCACGGGTCGACAGATTTACATTATAGAGGGACCATAAATGGGCCCTTACAGTATATGCATCCACTGGCACAGCTAGATAAAGGACCATTTTTAAGTCACTACTTAAACCATAAATTCTGCCACAAATAAAGCCAAAAAAAGGCATAAAATGGTGCATTACTTATTTTTAGTATGAGGTGAAGTTTTCCATTAAGATTAAATTAAAAGTTCTGACAGCTTTCATCCACGTCGCTAATCCTTTTCCTCCAACGGTCTCCCCCAAAGGTCAGCGCATACTGGCAGATATGCTCACCCTTGAGAACCAGAAAGAAGAGGGATGTTTGACGCAGCCAATGTGTCGGTGTGTGTCAGCTTTTCTGTTTCAGCCTGGTTTGAGGCACACCTTTGTGTGTTGCTGTGAAGTAAACGGATATTTTCCTCAAGGATACCTCACAGCAGAGTTTATGTGCTCACCAGAAGCTTTCAGTGCGTGGTTGGGAGACAGACTATGCTACAGACAGATCTCTGGTTTAGCTGTGGGTTTGCCGTCTCCCCCTGCTCCTGGCCAAAAAAAGTATGCAGATGAAAGTTTGGTGTAACTGAGTGATTAAAAGCGGCACGGCATAAATGGCTGAGGTTTGCCATATTTCTCCTGCTGGGTGGTAACCTAATGGCCACATTAACATTAATTCAATTTTCTCCCATCCTGTCTTTTCAGAGACATGCTTCATTATAGCGCGGGACATTCCTGATTTTTACAACACAAGAGTGGGAAAAACAGCAGACAGCACAATTAGAGAGAGAGAGAAAAAACATTTGAAAACAATACAGCGACACAGCAAAGTTTCCCAGGAAATGGGTGGCTGCTCTGTGACTCTGTCTTTTTTTTTTTATCAAACAGAAGCTGTGCTTTATTTTAAAGAGCTGTTTGTGCACATTTTCAAAATGAGAAATGCAGACCATATCCTGTTATTGAAGGTTTGGGTGTCTTTATTGCCTGGTGAGGCAGCGGCACATGGCAGCGTCCCTCTCTGCATATCAGGGTAGCTCCGCGAAGGGGCAGCATGTTTAGTCATACATTAAGGCGAAGGACACTTAAGTGCTACCTGATGTTAGCGCAAGTGTATGTGGACACAGCGGGGGTTTTTTTTTTTAGGCGTGCCTCAGAAAGTATGCACAATAATTTTGCCATTTACTGCGGTCTTATGATGGTGCACTGCCGCTGTTATATTGGTTTGGAATGTACCATTCTATTTTTGAGCGATCCCACTCAGTGGGTTGTGGGCCACTACGGCCACTGGCCCACTCATGACTTTTACAATGAAGCCGGAAGACTGGGTCTAAGTTGCCTTTTTGACGCAGGACATTTTTGAGGTGATTGTGTCAACATTTCTACATCGCAACATCCTTTATAAAGAAATATGACTGATGGAGCAGACGTTGAATTTCACCACAGTGTTTTCCCATATTCTGTCCAACAAATTGCCCTGTTGGGAATTCCAATTCTTATAAGGCAGCTGGAGACTGATACAAATATGATGAAGAAAATGACCTTTTTTCCCCTTCTGATTGCATTTTGACCACAGTTTGTTATAGATCTTAGAAATGTGTACGTCTGAAGAACAATCTTCTGTGCCTGTCTCATTCATCTATGTGAATGAAGCTGGTAATTACAGAACAGAGCAGTTGTGTTTAAAAGGCAATACAGTTTGCAGTTTTTCACATAAACTGTCAGAAGCTTGACTCTGAAACGAAGCAAAATAAGCAATATTTCTGCTGGGAGTCTCTGCCAATAGCCCGAACAAAATAACAACTCCCCATCCAGGCCAACTGCTGTGGCTGCCCTGTTTATTTTTCTGGACAGAGTTCATCGATGGAATTTCAGAATTAACTGACAGACTTAAAAATATTTATTGAAAGGGCACCATAGCAAAAAATGAACATCAGAAAAAAAAAAGAATCAAAAAGGATCCATCATCGCTGGTCGGAGAGTATATGAACATGGGGCAGCTGTCACTTCATTTCCACTTGTGCTAGATTAAATAAAGAGGGAGCTGCAAAAAAAAATAAAAATCCCTCTGTAGTCTGGAGTCTCCAGTCCTCTGGCACTACATTTGACTGACCACTTGTCAAACCAGGAATGAAAGCGGGTACACTGTCATTATGACTCGCCACAAGGCTCCAAGCAGTTATTAATGTAAATAAAAATATTAGACTATATTTTATCTTACATCATTGGAGCTGAGATAGCTCGGAAACCCCAGCATATTTTCGATATTGGAGTTATAAGCTGCCGCGTGATGACTCAGAGGCATGCATGAATATTGATCCATCATGCAGCGTGGGTAATAGTAGCTGCAGTAGTTGTACTGGTGGTATAGCTAAGCTTTAAACCTCAAAATCGTTTCATATGTGAGCTGGCTTTGGTTTGGAGCTTGAATGGGGGAATAATGGGAGGCAGACAAGCTGGGGAGCGCAGCCACACAAAGGCACCGTGCTTCTCTAAAAGGGTCTGGCTGCCAGGCTGTCTTAGGGTGCTGGGCTGAGGTTGAGACTGAGGCTGAGGCTACGAGGCTGCCGTTTCACGTAAGATGGAGCTGCATGGGGGTTAGTAATGAAAGGCCTGGATGGATGAGGAGAGTCAGAGGCATGTCATCCTTTCCTGCAGCCTGACCTTCACCTCGGAGATTAGTTCATCATAAAGAAGTATCAGAAGAGCTTTAGGAACACATGAGAGGAGGCTTGACTGTGTGGGAGGGAGGGCTGAGCCACTGTGGGGATAGCCTGGGGTGAGACGGGACCCAGGCAGGGTGGGGTGACTTGGGGTTGTGGCGGCTCCTTTTTAAAAAGAACCCCTATAATATAGATTCTTACATTATTCAAGCATTCAGTCATGAAAGGGTTTTCTTTTTAAGCAAACCAAATCTTGAATTGATGCTAGATTTAAGTTTGGTGAGTGTATGAAAAGGGGAAATATGGAATTTTCCACTTTGTCAGAGACGAAACAGCAATTAGGAATTAGATGTTGTGGTTTTAGCATGTCCGAATAACCAAACAGGAGCTGTAATAAAGAAATGAAAGGATATCTGCTGGAGTTTGAAAGGGATGACGCAGCTTAAAACAGCTGCAATAAAGTTAAAACGTCAACTATATGGCTGATTTATTTGAAGTGGAAGGGAAGTGTTTAATACGAGACACATGGTTTCAATAGATAGCTTGAGTTCCATGCCACAAACTGCAGAAAGATGTAAAACGGACGGTGCATGAATTGGTCAGTGATAAGTACATGATATAAGACAGACACAGACTGATACCATATGCGCTCATTCTCAAACAAACGCCTTCCTTTGAATTTTAGTGTAGAACAGTATACGTCCAATGAGATTCATCAATTTTAGCGTTTTTACAGTACTGGGATTTGCATGTAAACGTTTTCATAATCTCTCAAGAGAAACAAATTTGAGTAACTAAGCCATATGGAAGTTTGCATCTTTTTTTGGTTTTATCTACAAAGACAGACAGGTGCAAATAAATACACACTGTGCCATGTGCTTCATGGCCTCTACTTCACACAAGCAAGGGTGTCCAAATATACCACACCAAACCTGCAATCTTCGCTCTGTGTCTTGCACCAACACTCAGAAAAATAAATACTATAATATAATACAAGACTGGGACACAAGCTGAAATAGTGTCTGGCAGACCTGGTTTGGTTATAAGAATAAAACATACACTTGCATGGGATTAACAAATGTGCCAAATGTATACGTAGAGTTTGTCTGGAGTCAATCCATACCAGTCAGTTTTATTCTGGCAATAAATTACATTATTGAGGACATTCACCAAACACGGAAAGAAAAAGATTTCATCAGTTAAAATTGTTATTTGTTCTCAGTGTTTTAAGACTACAAAGCTGTTGCCGTCATTCATTATTAGTTCGCATTGTCAGAAGTATTGTTGCGCTGCAGTAATAGAATACACATACTCAGTAAATACAGATACTTTTCCCAATCTGAGGTAGTTCACTCAATGTTCACTCTTTATTTTTGCAGATTCTTTACTCTGCACTGCAGAACTTAACTTGTTATCCTCTGCTATATGAAAGAAGTGAGGTATAGATGATGTAGGAATGGCTTCTGTCTGTCTGTCTGTCCGTCATGTTTCGTTTCTGGAGCATAACTCAGGAAACACAAAACTTTCTATTCACAAGTTCTGAAGCAGTTCTTTTAGCTTTTTAGGGGTTTGCAGTCATTTTTTTGTTGTTTTTTTTGTTTCCATGGTTTAGGCTCACTCAGTGAATGGGATTTGTCTCAAATGAAGGTTTCCGGGGGACAATATTTTTTCCCGAAACTTTATTTACACATCTCCCATGTACTGGAGAGCTGCCTTCTGTGAAATTTCATTTCATTTTATTTATTTATTTGTTTTTATTAATTTTGAAAATTAATTCTTTTTTTCAATGAAATGCACCCGTGGTGGGAGATCCTGAAGATTTCATGCTTGCTGCTTTTCTTTTTCTTTTTTAAAATAACATTTTCAGTGCCATTGTGGAGCCATTTTTCCGTTGATGTGATTAACAATTGTTTTGGACACATTACTGAAATGCGGGATGCTGCTTATTAGTGCAACAATTGAAACATCCACATCAACCTTTGGCTGCCTACGATTGTTTTGCCAGGAGCATATAAAGTGTGATTCTGCAGTTGTGTGCAGGTTGTAAAAAAGATAGTAATTAGTTTATTTGTTCCTAATTTTTTAAACGTTATTTATTTTTTTATGATGTATGTTAAGCATTTCTTGAGAGTTTTTGCATCTACTTTCATTCTAAATTCGTCTTGGACAAAAAGGTCATGAAGACCATTTGTTTTCACTTTCCTTGATTAAATTAAGGCTGTTATTAAAGCTTTAATTTTCCAACAAAAGTTGACAGAGCCCACAAGCTCTTTTCAGCAACACCCTGCTTCACATTCAACACATTCACACCTGGTAGCTACAAAAATATCCAAAGTCATCAACTACTGGCCACACAGCTGCTCTGCTGGAATGGATGAGGGTTAAATACCACGTACAAAGCAGTCTGACAGCCTTTGCAGCCGACTAGCAACTTTCTGAACACAAATTAGCTTCTCCTAGCTGTAGCTAACTTAAATGACCGGTCTGTGGCTACACTGCCTGCATGCATCACGTTTTTCTTGCTGCTTAGAATTATGTTGTGGTGCTGAGGCTTGATTTTAAACTTTTAATGGATGAGTTTTGTTTTCTTTGCCTGTTTATGGCTGTGTGTATTTTTTGTGGCATAGACATAGAGAGATGCAGAGCAGTGCAAGAGAGTGGGACTCTCGAGATAAAATGCTGACATGGAGTTTCCTCATGGTGCAGAGACGGCCTGTGAGTTCGGAGGCGTTGTTGAGACTACAGAGAGACACTTTTCTCGTTTTTGCTCCAGACGAACCGACTGATCATTGGCCAGTCTGCTCGCTTTCGAAAGACAGTTGTCTCTGTAGTTTCCTGATCCGGACCAAAGCCCTTTGTGACTAAACAAATGGAATAAATTACCCAACTGGAGTGAATTATAGATTTTCCCCCTAGAAGTTGCTGGCATTTATTACATTACAAATGCCTTTATGTTAGAAACAGAAATTAAATGGGGAAGTCGTAAAAGTGAACTCTCAGACTTATGGCATCAGCCTCCATTATTATGTTCAACAGAAATGCTCCTCTGAAAGGGTCAAGCATTTATCCTTCTGAATATGTTTATATCATCTTGAAGATCTCGGTTATTAGTTCAACCTGGTGACATCACAGACGCTGTGCCTTCTGTCAGAGATGACTTTTCCTACAGTGTCAAATGGGCTCCAGGCATAAGTCTTTGAGCTTGGCTGCTACATCTGCTCTACATATTCATCCCAGGCCTCTTTAGTTTTTGCCCTGCAAACACACACACCTACACACAAATGCACCACACAGACATGTGCACACTCAGAGAACTGTGCTCACATATAAATATGCACTGTGAGGTAAGGAAGTAAAAAAAACAACTATTTATTATATCAAACTTCAAGAGGAAGGAGGGTTACTGATCTTTATTTAAAACAAGCAAGCGATTCTCAATAGGCTGTGATTTGCTGGGTGTACAGCTAAAAATATGTTCTTATTTCAAACATCCCCGGCTGTCAATACACAACTCACTGGCAGTAGAAGTAGCACTTGTTAACAAACTAATGATTGATGAAAAGTTGTAATGAGTGTTCATGCTACACACTAAGACATACATGATTCATTTTCCTGTATATTCCACTCAGCAAAAACTTGTTTTTGTTCCCATTTTTCACAAGTTGAAATCAAAGATTTAAGAGGTTTTTTTTTCTTATGCACACAAAAGATTTATGTCTCTAAGATTTTAAACACACATATCAAGATGCTGATTTAACAGCATGATTATTGGACAGGTGTGCTGTTGGTCACAATAGAAAGAAAGTCACTCTAAAATGTGAAGTTTTATCAGAGATATTCTAATAGTATAGAGATATGCAGAACGTCCGGGTATGTTGGGGGTGCTCGCGGGGTAGTTATTTTGTTTTGCTGCTTCAATTGTTGTGAAATACCGTTATTTAAGTCGTAGCATTGGTAGCACTCTCTGGTAGCACGACAAGCCACTTTACGGCATTAATAGTCGGTGGAATATCTCTGCTATTACATAAGCAAGATCTACATTTGGCTGTCGAAAATGAAGGTCCTCCTGGTCCTCCTTTAGATATTCTTTTGATTTAATTTAAAAAACGTCTGCAGACTCCGATGAAGGATGTCGGGTTGCAATCAGTCATAAAACCTTAACGGACTAATCAGCATTCATTAGCTTGTAAGAAAAACGAAAGGACATTAGTATGTATTAATTTAACTTCTGACATATAATCAATACTATATTTGTACAAACTAAAATAAAATTTGGGTCTTTTTTTGTCTAGAAGTAGGTGAAAATAATTATTTGAGCTGTTTAGCTCCATTCACTCCCATTTATTTATGACTCTAGTGTCCTCTAGGTGAATTGCAGCTGATTTCGGTACAATGGAATCAATAGGGATTGAACAGGCTGTATGGAGAAGGGCTTTGGTTTTATCAAACAACAAAATACCACAGATGATGCAAGCAATGAGGCAGCGTGCACTCGTCATGCTGGCTGCAAGCAACACCAGGGCTGTTCCAGGTGAATTGAAAGTTTATTTCATTACCAACTCTTGTGTTGTTTCAGAGAATTTTGCAATACACCCAACCACGCAACTACAGACCATGTGTAACCATGCCAGCTCAGGACGTCCACATCGGGCTTCTTCACCTGCGTGATCATCTGAGACCAGACAGGATTGCTGAGGCAACAGTTGGTTTGCACAACAAAAGAATTTCTACACAGACTGTCTCAGTGAAGCTCATCTGCGTGCTCATGATCCATAGTGCGGTCTTAACCTGAGAGCTGTTTCGTTATGAAACTGACTGCTCACCTTCGATGGCACCTGGCACTTTGGAGAAGTGTTCTCTTCGTCTTCTGGTGTACACTTTACCAAGTAGATGGCAGACAGCGAGTATCGCATCATGTGCCATAGTCAAGGTATGTGATGGGGTTATGGTATGGGCAGGCAAAAGTGGCAGATAACGAACATGGGTACATTTTATTGATTGCAATTAGAATGAAAAGAAATACCATGACAAGATCCTGATGCATGATGCATAGCCCCACGTAGAAGGATCTGTACACAATACCTGGAAGCTGAAAACATCTTACTTCTTACATGGACACCAGACATGTCACCAATAAAACATGTTTGGGAGGCAACGGATGGACGTGTGAGCAGCATGTTCCATTTCCTGCCAATATCCACCAACGTCACACAGTGAAACTAACATTTCATAGGCCACAATCAACAACAGATCTGGTTTGTATAACACATCTAGAATAGATGATTTATAATACTATGAGATATGATTCAACCCTAGAAATAAGCATTTTATTTCTATCTTAAGTGGATTTTCAAAACACTCATGACAAAGTAAAAGATGGGCAAACACAGCACTTTGTCAGATGCCAGGTTTAACTATTTTACTGGAATGGCATGTGATTATTTGCCTGTGCTTGCTGCAATGGAACCCCCCAGCTGTGCCAACACAGCAGTCCTTTTGGATGGTGCCAACAGAACCACCCCATACTGAAAGGTGGAGTTGAAAACACTGCAGACCACTGATTGGTCAATCAGAACAACCAGTCATATGGCTGCCTGTAGGATTTCCCAACTCTCCCGATTTCTTCAGCAGTGTTTCATCTCGCTGCCTGCAGACTTTTCTCAAACAAAGCCTGGCTCCTTGTTGTAATACACAGCTACACACCAAGTCGGAAAAAAAAACACAAAATGTGTGTACATGATGAATGTGGAGTTGAGAGAGTGAGAGAGAGAACAAGCAGCAGAAAAGTGACTGTGAATATGAACAGAGCTGGGGTCAGATGATGTCAGTCCTGCAGTAATTTAGCCTGTAGTCAGCTATGGGTAGTGTGACAGTTTTAAAATGCCGCAGCTTCTCAAGATAAAGAAAAGTCTCGTCTTTTGTCTATAACAACCCCGCCTACATTTATGAGTAGTTCCTGCTGTGGAAATGTAAAACAGATCAGAACAGGCTTTAAATATATTTATTATGGCTTACGTACGGTTTCCAAGGCTACAGGACAAAAACACCCCCAAACATGTAAGCACCATACATGGCTCGGGTGATACGACATTTACATTTTACACAATCAGTAATTACAGTCAAACCTGTCCAAGAAGACCACTCAAGGGACTGAAGAAAAGTGTGGCCGCTAGACCAGGTTGGACTGTAGTGTGTCTCCCATCAGCATTGACTACAGTAGTAATCCTCCTCCTCATGGAGTGGCACAACCTCCGAATGTCATCCATTGGGATGACGGTCCACTCTTCAGTCAGAGCTACCTGGAGCTGCTTCTGAGTCTGTGGAGGATCAACCCCACAGGTTTTTAATGGGGTTTCGGTCGGGGCTCATCGCTGGCCAGTCTAGAACTGTGTTCTTTAGAAACTGGACACAGTGCCAGTGTCAGGTCATTCATCATGACTCAGATGATTCCTCGTTTGTTTTTTTTGTTTTTTTTACATGTAAAGGCCTTTTATGGGTGCCAATGGTCTCTGCTGCTATAGGAACCTGTCTCTAAGGTTGAGCCGGCGGCTATGTCGATCCTGATTCTGGGTCGTAATACATGCTCGACCTGGGCTCCATCACTTTTCTTCTGGCTACATAACTCTGGTGTAGAAGCACTTTTGTAGAATGGTGACCATTCACCACCCAAGCAACTTGTCTGCTGGATTGCCCTGCCTACAGCATGTTAATGCCAAAATCTTGGTCATGTTGCCCAGCCGTGACATTCTTGCATATCTTATTATTCTCCTTAATCTGCCATTTTATAGGGGTCAGTCTGTTTAACAAGGGATTTGTCATTTGGGATTAGTTGGATAAAGCCATCATGGCTATTTCTCTAAAAAGAAATGTGTGTTTAGACTCAAGCGTACTCACAAAAATAAAAAAAACCTGCACTACATGTAGCTGTACAACCAATGTCAAACATTTCTCTTAGATTGGGCCAAAAAAAAGTCCCTTACGTTTATCTTGACAACCTAACCTTAATAAAACTACAGCATTCAAAGGAGTGTCTTGTTTATATCAGCAGCTCCTCAGAACTTGGTTGGAATTTAGAAGTCAACATTTCCTTTGTGATTCTCAAGGGTTACAAAAATGAACATGTCAGGTGCAGTGTTTAGTCAGCAGAACGCCGCGGGCTTGAACTACTGCTTTTGTTGACATGAAGAGATACACGTTGTTTACCGGTGTGTCATGGTTTGTTAAAACGCCTCAGACTACCTGCATACAAATAAATCAGCCAATTTTCCAATGAAAGGCTGTCTTGTCATTTACTTTTATGTCTTTTATTAGAAAAGCCATAACTCATCCCAGAGAAATCCCTTTGGTTTGAACCCCCACATCACTAGTAGGCCTATGGGTCAAGGAAAAATCAGCAAACTGCTCCTGAGGTATAATTTTTAAAAAAACCTCAGTAATAGAAAACACAAATGTACAAAATCAACATCACCTCCACCTCCCTTGTGTGTCTAGCACACTTTTTTTCCCCATGTCTGACAATCTAGTCTCTGCTACACCCCATGTTCCCACTGAGTCACATTATTTCCATATTTATGTCGGCAGCAGCCGCTTGCTTTGAACTCCTGCCTCGTTCAGAGGCTGATCCTGTTATGGCTTGTTCCTGTAAATACTTTGAAGTACTCCAGGATTAGAAGATTGTGGACCCAATGAAAAAACAAACAGCTCTTTACACAGATTCATTTTTAAGGCTCCTTAGAACACAAAAAATCATTTGGTAACAGTAGATGGAAGTTTACTCTGTAATTGTTGGTAATTGTGGAGCCACTGTTTATGGGTTTCAACAGAGAAAGATTCTGAGTGATTGAATTTGGAGCGTGTTTCTGCCACACACAGCATTTAGCCTTTGAAACTTGACAACAGCAGGGGTTTGCACACTATAAGCATCCTTCTGCTGACTGTTTGTTCGACATGGGTAAGGCTAGACGTTGAGGTGAACAGGATAACACTGAACATGCGTGCTTGTCGGAGTTTGACAATGACAAGATGGGACACACGAAAACACATTCTGCAATATATATGCAGAGTTAGAGTCTACAGTTTGAGTTAAAAAGGATCCCAACATCCAAACATGTTCACAATGATAATGCTCACATGATGATGTTTAGTACATATCCAGTAAAGTTGCGACCAGCAGTTGCAGGGGTCATTCAGTCTGCAAAAATTTCTCCACCATTTGGAGACCACAATAGCCTCATTTCCACTGCGTAATACCGGTTCAACTCAACTCGACCCTTCTTGCCTTTTTTGCTTTTCCATTATGGAGAAAGTACCTGGTACTACTTTTTTAATACCTCCTCCGTTGTGGTTCCAAGCGAGCTGAGCAGGTACTAAAAGGTCACGTGAAACGTTACAGACCACTGATTGGTCAATACCCAGCACACACGAGTATCCTGCACAAATTAATGGCCGCCACACTCAAAACAGCCAAGCTACTTTACGCAAGCTACTTTAGCGGCCGTAACTTTTTTTTATTGCAGCCGCTATATTGAGCTGTCTTAAACAGCTGATGAGAAGATCACATAGGAGGTGGACGGGAGGTGTGTGTTGCATTGACGATTACGCCACGGCATAATTCACGTGGTGTCCATCTACCCTGAGCAGGTACTATCCCGTAATGGAAAACGACCTGCAGAAAAGTACACGATATCCGAGCTGAGTCAAGTCGAGTCAAGTCGAGCCGGAACTACGGAGGGGAAATGCAGCTATTGTTTCCCCTTGAAGGTGGAAATTTGGCATGGAGGAAGACACGGGTATTAAAAGATATCAACAACAAGCATAAAATACTCAGGATCCCCTGCTACAAGTATATTTCATTGAAGTTGACCGTTATAAATAAGTTATTTAAATTGTCCCTGTTAAGTGCAATTCTTGTTCAATTTTCAAAATTAAAAATAAATAAATAAAATGCTATAAAAATTAAAAGGTACCTCTCCAGGACAAGGGAGATGTGTACATAAAGTATTGAACAGTTTTTGAGTTAAGTCCAGTGACTTTCCAAGTCTTTTGCTGCCCATCTCAACCTTTTTGAGATGTGTTCCTTGTATCACCTTCAGAATAACCATATATTTACAAAAATCACTGGCTTAAAATGTTTGCCAGATCAACAATGCAGATGGAAAAATCCGCTGTGGCGACCACTAATCAGGAGCAGCCAAAAGAAAAAGAAGACGACCAATAAGGTTTTGTTAGGATTCATCAGAAAATTCATGGCCCAGCAGAGTCAGTATGACTGATCCTCTGGCGACCATAGATATCTGGATATCTGCAGCGGATTTTATTGGAATCCATTGAATGTTTGTTTAGTTAGTTATTTCTAGGACTAGATGAATCAAACCCTTGGTAGTTACACTATCCTGATGGTATCTTGGCTTGTGGGAGACTTTGTGGGAGACTTGTGGGTGACGGTGGAGCCGGTTGTTTAGGAGGGGGGGCGGCCAATGGATGAGGGCCTGTTTGTAGTTGGTTACTTCATCTGGATTCATTGAGGTCTTCAGGAGGTGCCTAACCTTCACTGACTGTTTCAACCTTTGTCCTCAACGCTCTCTGGTTGGCAGGCCGACAGCGGTGGCCAGGTCACTGCCCCTTTCGTCCGATTCTGCAGGCTGTAATGGCCGCCCCTTTAGATAGATCAGTCCGAACCAAAATGGTGGCCCAGCCGACTAAAAGAAGAACTAAGCCTCTACTTCTATAAAAACAGACATTCTCATTTTTACAAGGTGGGTAAATCCTGGGAGGTGTTTTACGATATTCTGCCCCCTGATCTTAAGTGAGTGCAGGTGCTCTGTGATGCTCGGTATCAGCGCTGTGAGTCACACAATTCTCTTAAAGAAAAAAAGCTCAATTACACTCAACTACGCTTTTCAAGGGTTGTCCACAGAACACCTTCATCTTTTCTAGTGACAGAGGGCTGAAAATAAAAAAGACAGAGCCGAGTGAAAGAGGAATGCATGGTGGTTGTGGCTCCACATCCTCTTGTACATGTCAAGATATGAAAAGCATTTCTTCTCTCCCCCCTTTCTATGAAAGCCTGTTAATTGTCGTTTAAGTAGTAACCGCAAACGTTTCGTGACTTTTATTTTCCTGTTTTTTTTCCCCATCGTTCTGTAATTGGCTTCTGTTTGTGTCCTCCTCTAATGTGGTCTCTTTACACTCAGCTTAAAAGGATGTATACAAACTCGACTTCTCCAGTGGTGGTGGCACAAATGTTGTAGGTCACGCAAATTATTATCTTTAATTCTGAGGCTGTGAGTCTCTTGATTTCCGCTTGCTGCATGTGGGCGATCTCATCCACTTCATTGCACATTTCATTACATATTTCCTGTCCTTTTGCCACTTGCTCTGTGGTCTATCACCCTTCATCGTGTGGTCTCCCTCTGACCAAATCACCAAGCTGTGTAAATTGCACATTGGGACAGACAAAAGAGTAGGGTATCATTTCAACTACTGTATGCTGTGGTACAGTATTAAATGAATAAAGTATTCTTAACCGAAATAAGACAGACAGATATGCTGTTTATATATATATACACTAATCTGCATGTTTAATCTACCTCTTAAAGTGCCTCCAATGCTTTGATATGGTAGAGTGTCTGTTTACATCATGACAGCCTGTCAAAGTTGCTTTTTATTTGCTGCCCATATGAGAATCTTTTTATTTGCCTCCGTCGCTCTTGGAAAACCTAGAAAATCACTCTTTACACACTGAAACTTTATTTCAAAGAACAATCTTACAAACTTATTTACACTATTCTTCATACGCTGAACCCAGAACAAATATTCTTGGTTTCTTCTCAGCGTATAAAATCAGTCTAATTTGTAAAACAAGCCAAGAAAACACACTAATGGCCAAATACAGATGCACATATTCATGGCTTTTATCACAACAGGCCACAAAGGCTAACCATTTTTGTCGTAGCTATGCGAAGAAGCCAAATAAATGGATAATGCATAGCCCAGAGGTTGCACATAGGAAGTGGAACCAACAGACTTTATTGTGTTCTTTGGACATGTGTGACTTTGCATTCCAACTCACCACCCAAGGCTTGTAAAGATATTATAACGACAAACACAGACAGCGACCGGAATGACACACACACACACACACACACACACACACACACACACACACACTTTTACTGGAAGAGTGACAGAGCATTACAACCGGAGGAAGAAAAAAAAAAACAGCGAGAAAAACAAGTGAGCAAAACCACTCGGGGAGAAAAACACCCTATATTATCAGGGGTGGAGATCTGCCACAAGCACATTCCTGATTCAATACTCACTTCATCCTGAGCTATTTCAATATTGGTAAATACTGAAGTGTATCCACAGGCTAGCGACTGCACTGCACCAGACATAACACCTCATGGGCGAGACATAATACTGCGGTTTTATTGTTAAACAGGAGCGGGTAATTAAATAGTCAGGTGACTGTAGTAGCATTTAATTACTCACGTCTCTATCTATCTATTCATCTATTTATCATCTTTCTATCTATCTATCATCTATCTATCTATCTATCTATCTATCTATCTATCTATCTATCTATCTATCTATCTATCATCTATCTATCTATCTATCATCTATCTATCTATCATCTATCTATCTATCTATCATCTATCTATCATCTATCTATCTATCTATCTATCTGTCATCTATTTATCATCTTTCTATCTATCTATCATCTATCTATCTATCTATCTATCTATCTATCTATCTATCTATCTATCTATCTGTCATCTATTTATCATCTTTCTATCTATCTATCATCTATCTATCTATCTATCTATCTATCTATCTATCTGTCATCTATTTATCATCTTTCTATCTATCTATCATCTATCTATCTATCTATCTATCTATCTATCTATCTGTCATCTATTTATCATCTTTCTATCTATCTATCATCTATCTATCTATCTATCTATCTATCTATCTATCTATCTATCTGTCATCTATCTATCATCTATCTATCTGTCTATCTATCATCTATCTATCATCTATCTATCATCTATCTATCTATCTATCATCTATCTATCTATCTATCATCTATCTATCTATCTATCATCTATCTATCATCTATCTATCTGTCTATCTATCATCTATCTATCATCTATCTATCATCTATCTATCTATCTATCATCTATCTATCTATCTATCATCTATCTATCATCTATCTATCTGTCTATCTATCTATCTATCTATCTATCTGTCTATCTATCTGTCTATCTATCTATCATCTATCTATCTATCTATCTATTTATCATCTATCTATCTATTTATCAGTCTATCTATCTGTCTATCTATCATCTATCTATCATCTATCTATCATCTATCATCTATCTATCTATTTATCTATCTATTTATCATCTATCTATCTATCATCTATCTATCTATCTATCTATCTATCTATTTATCTATCTATCTATCATCTATCTATCTATTTGATGTCAAATTTTGTGGCCATCGTTTGTTGACTTAAAGAGGTAATTCAAATGTTTGTGATGACATTAATAATATATAGCCATTTCCATTTTTATAATAAAAAATGGAAGTTACTGCTCCAGGCAAAAACTAGAATTACAGCCTCGAGGTTGTATGCCACAGTGCACCAGTTTACATTCATGTCTGTCCAGACTCGTATAATATAACAAGTGAAGATGTTGAAATGATTTAATTAAAAGTATGGCATGCAGTTCTTGGTGAAATAGAAGTTAATCATTAACTATTATAAAATATTATATAAAATAACTATTTTGACATGTATGAAGAAGATCAATATGGGTTCCAAAATTTTAACTTGAGCCCTCAAGAACAATTCAGTATCCAACCAAATCTGAACTATGGTCACAATCTCTCTGTCTGTTCCTGCATTTTGGTGTTGAATAATGACTTCCACATGTTAACACAAACTAGTGTGGGACCGTAACTCAACATGGAGCTCCTGTGGGTATGGAAACACTGTGACTCCGTGGAGGTGCAGTCTCACACCGCGTTCGAGTCACATCAGATTTATCGGTTCATGTCTCATCGGAATGACCTGTTCTCACTAATAAATAAGATTGTCAATGACATCGAAGTTGCATCAAAAGTCATAAACATGGGAATCCTTCCCACATAAATAAATAAATGCAGCATCACTGTAGTTACAAGATGTGTTTGAGGCTCCACCAGAAAAAAAAAAAAAGACAAGTGACAGGACAGGGGCACTTCAGGGGCCAATCAGATTTCAGCTGGAGCGGCACTGGCCCCACCCCTGGATTCTCCCATGCACATAGGCATATTTCCTAAAATGTCAAACTTTAATCCATTACTAGATATTTACAGGACTTGAGCAGACAGAAAACATCATCATAATTCTAAAACGGTGGGTCAGGATGTTCCATAGGTTGAGAGCAACAAAATGTTGTGCATTGCCCACGACGAGTGTGTCCAAGTGTTGTGTATATGCAATGCAAGCAGCAATTTTGTCTGGCTGCAGAATGCAGCGTTGGAATAATCCCGGCCCAAATCTGAGCCAAACACATTTTGATTACATTGTAAAAAAAAACCTAAACATTTGAAAGGGAAAAGTCCAAGTCTTGTCTTTAGTAGACAGAGACAGAGCATCATTAAGAGATAGTGGGGGAGAACGCAAGAAGAGGCAAGAGATAGTGAGTGAACAGGAAGAGCGTAAGAGGCAGAAAAAAGAGCAAGAGACCGAGATGCTGAGAGGGTGAAAGGTCACAACCCCGACACGTGTCGCTCGTTGAACCTTTAACTTTTAGCGGGGGTCACTGCCGGGAGGTTTGGAGGGGAAACACTTTATTGTTCTGGGTTACGAGCTCCTTTCCAGTGCTGTTAGGAGCTCCTAAATCTCTCCCACACACACAAACACACACAAACACACACACACAGGTCATTCGGGGCTGTCTGAGCCAGATACTGGCTGGCCTGAGTAGATTTTTCCCCTGGTAAGTCTTTTTCCTCGACACCTCACCAGTCTATTCCTAGAGGCTGCTGAAATGGAAAAGACGAGGTGGGTTTTATTTCGGATCATTTTATGATACAAACTAAAGTACATGAAAAGACATCACCTCATAAACCAATAGAATTCCCTTGCTCATACACCTACTTAATACACTATTCAGGATATTTCATATGAAACATTAGAGCTGCAAAATGCATTCGGATAATGTCATGAAGGGTAATGATGAATACAGAACACTAGTTTGTGTGATTACATTACCAGAGCTGAAACAATTAGTCAAATAATTGATCAGTTCATTAACAGAAGATTTTTATTTTTTTTTAAATTTTCTTGTCATATAAGAAATTAAACTTTCATTAATTTGGTTTTTTGACTGTTGTTTGCACAAAATAGAAAATAGTAGAATTATAAAGTATTTATTTCTACAACACGGCTATTTTCCTAACTCCAGGCACAGTTACAGATTTTACATTAAAATCATATGATGAGCTTATAAAAAGAACAAATAAATGTAGTTCAAACTATCAAACAGTAAAATATGATAAAGTAATATTGGGTTTGATAATAAATCACCCATCACCCACTTGATTTGCAAATGTGAGCATTTTATTTGGTTTCTACTCGAACACAATGCTGACAATAACTATTTATGAGCAGGATTTTGGATGCAGGACTTTTACTTACAATATTTTGTACAGTAGTATTGGCTTCTTAGACCACCACATATTTTATATACTTGTTATCCCCCACCAGAATGAAGTGGAGTGGATTTCCATGGTCACAAATTAAAGTTAGGCTCATTCTGTGAGTAGGATTTGTCTCAGATGAGAGCTTTGAAAATCTTTTCACAAAACGTTATGAGCACCTCTCCCATACTGGAGAGGAGCCTTTTGATATTTTGGCAATTTATTATTTTACTGTTGCATTTCAGTGTATTATTCCAGTCTATTATTCCAGTCTATTATTCAGACCACCATATGTTTGGTGCACCTCTCCCTTATGTGTCTAAAGACGAGTTGCTTCTAATGCATGTGGTCTAGTGCCTTGCAAGACGACTATTGTGGAACACCTGAGACAGTACTGGGACTCTTTGCTGCTCATAGTGGATGATAATACACTTATAGTATTTATTATTTATGGTCATGTATGCCTCATGTGCGTTACACTTTCTTGATATTGCTGCTGAGCATATGAAGCGCACCACTTTGGACAACCTCGTCATGGCATTCTTTTTTTTTTTCATAACCCACAGGTTCTTACATTTTTTGCACATTCTTATTTTACTGCTTTTTATAAGTGCCATTCTATAATGTTTCACACTTACAAAGGGAGTTGTTCTGAAACAGAGTTTTGTTTCCCTTTAAGTCTTGTATATGTTGTGGCAACGACAATAAAAAGGCCTTGAGTCATTACCAATCTATCCTTTTCCTATCTATCTATCTATCTATCTATCTATCTATCTATCTATCTATCTATCATCTATCTATCAAGTTTAGAAGTAGAGATGAACAGTTAAGACATTTATTTAATAATCAGATGATCACATGTCCATTTTCAGTTCTTCCAAACAATGCATTTAAACAAACCTCATAGGACATGTGCTTTTCTAACAATGTGTATCTAAACCATTAAAAACCAGATTCACATCTAATTTGACCAATTTGAACAGTAGGTGTTCCTCATTGATTTATTGTAAACTCTTGTAAGTGTCAGTGCGAGAGGTAACAGAGGAGTGTGATGATGATAACCTCAAATGAATTCTCCTCTCTCCACCCTCCTCCACAGTTTATTAGTTTAGGCCAGAGGCCACTTGTAGCCTTGCAGAGTGGACGGTAATTGTGTGCGTGCTCCTTAAGCACCGACCGCAGCAATAATAGACTGAATTATACAATAAATTCCCTCCAGATGTGCTCCCTCCACTTCCACCCACCCATTCCAATTTGACAGTTCGCACACCCACAATCTGTGCAAGGAGGCCTCTGTCCGCGCACACACACACACACACACACACACACACACACACACACACACACACACACACACACACACATACATGCACTCACTCACCCATATGCACGCTTACAAATGTACTTACACACGCGCGGTGGCTTAGCTGCAGTGTTTGCATTGTCAGATTGTTTCCATACTGGTGTTAGCTTGCTGCGTTTCCTCACTGCTGGTGTAATTACAGGTCGTATTAGCTGATAGTGTTTTGCTAACCTCCTAATAGATGTCCTCCTGCCTGAGGAACCTCACAGAGACTCCATTCAATAATAAGCAGTCTTTCTAATACCCAATACTAGACAGGCACACACATGAACACGCACACACAAAGGCTGGCGTTTGGAAGTAGCCACATGTCCTACTTGATTATAAACAAAGACGTCCACAGCTCACATTTCGATGATGTGTATATCTACGTGTGATGGGATCTATGTGTCTATAAATGTTTGATAAGCATTATAAATGCAGCACATACAGAAAATGCAGTGAAAGTGCATCCTGAGTGAAAACTCACAGCCACCCTGCATGGGAATCTGCCCATCTATTTCGGTCTGGAGTAGGAGGCAGCAGAGGAGGAGGATGAGGACAAGAGGAAGAAAGAGGAGGAAAAGAGTGGTCAGACTAATTATTATGTACACTGCTGCTGAAATGTGAGACAGTTTTCTGCGGGGGTTTTTCTTCCAAAATGTTTTCATTCCAGATTTTTGTGTACTTCAGCCTACCGTCATAGAAACAGGGTTTCATATTTTCTTACGGCTAAATATTGCCCAGCTCTCGGCCAGTGTTGTGCTGATGCAGGAGGATGGTGAGAGAGTGGACCACCAGTTAGATTGGCTGCTCCACTCTCCAACTTCAAACTCTGCCCGTCTGCTGCTGTCAAGATCTCAGCGTCGGCATGCACAGTGCCACCCAGTGTTCAACCACAGAGCTTTATTAACAGCATGAAGACAACAAATAGATGGATAAACAACGATGAATAGGAATAATACAGCTAATCCACGGTGAAAAACGTACTCAGATTATTTGATCTATTATTTTAAGATAAAATTGCAATTCTTCACAACAACAACAAAAAAAAACCTACAATCATCAAATATCATCAAAGTATCAAAATAAACATATGCATTATGTAGAATGACACTAGTGAGTAAAGTGTTATTACATTAGAGGATTATTACTGATACAGAACATGTCAGCAACATTTCAATGCTGTTGTTGGTCAGGTTAGAGGTAATTTGAACAGTTCTACACACTGCTGGGTAGTTGAATTGAGAGCAAATTGTATTTATAATCTAATCATATGTTCTGTATGCACAGGTTTAATTTAATTTATTAACCAGTAACTATAGTCATTAAATGTAGTGGAGTACACGCTGAGATATTTCCCTCTGAAAGGTAATGGAATAAAAGTATAAAGCAGCAGGAAATGGACATATTCAAATAAAGTGCAAGTACCCAAAAAATGTATCAAAGTAAGTAAATTCTTAATTACTTTCCACGACCGGTAATAATAGAAAATGTGTTTTACTGTAGTTGATCGATCAATCTATTTATTTTAATTTAATGTTAATAGAGAGAGACAGGGGGCTGGAAAAGGAAATGGAATGAAATACAAAAAAAGGTCTGTCAATAAATAAAAGCAATGTGTTTATTAAATTACATTAACAATCAAATGACTGCAATTACACACAATTAATGACCTAAATAAAAACACACTGACAACATAACTCTAAACTTTCCATCATTGCCAGAATATAATCTAAAAGTTTTAATAATACATAATTAATAAAAAGTCTTAATTAACAGGCAAAATGTAAACTTTTCATCATTATTATGTGAACAGTCAAATACTAATACAGTATCAAATACAATATTGGGTAAGAAGGCACTTTAGCTATTTAAATCTTTGACTTTTTTATTTTTTCATTGTGTTTATTATGACGTGACGTATGAATAAAATGCATAATTCAGTTGAAAGCTGGAATATTTTTTTCCCCCCAGATATATATTTCATACATTATGCAATGCATGTTGCAAACTTAAAACCTCCATCACTTTCAATTCTACAACTACTGCTAATAAAAATAACACTGCTACCTAAAATGTCACCAAATAAAATGACTCAAATGACAGAGTTACCTCTGTTGCACTGTCACATGGTGATATTGTGTTTGCCAGGTGAGAGGTCGGCTGCGCTAATCAGCAAAGGCAGAATAATTTGCCTGCAGACATGTTCCAGAGCACAACTCCCCTGGTGCTTTGCTCAACCTGCTATCCCAGGTGGCTTCAATGCTTGAATGCCCCTTTTACCTGCTCCAAAGAATATATCCAGAAAAAAAAGATAAATAAAAAAAAAAAAACACGTCATAACAGGAAACAGGAACAGGAAAGAGACTTGGCTGACTTGGCAGAGTCCAGGTGCAGAATTTGGCTTGACTCCCCCCTCTGCTCTCTGGCTTGTGCAGGCGGGGGGGTGGGGTGGCTGCTGCTGGTAGCGGAGGCCTTTTCATCACCAAGCTTCTTTATCAAACCCCTGGGTCTAGTTTGTTCTCCTGTTGCTGCTGCTTGGTGGGTTGCTGTTATAAATTAGACCGTAAGAGATGTGGGGAGCTCCCCGGCGGATCCCTACATGACGACTGTTCATACAGAGGGTCAAGTGAAATATCAGCTACACCATTCGTTTTTTTTTTTAATTACAAGAAGCCGGCTCGTAAAGAGCAGCCTCGGGAGCCACGGTGGTACGGTTTTCTCTTTTTGTGTTTTTCTCTACATCGTGCCTCCCTCGCTGTTCGCTGCACATCTTTCCCATGTCGCTCAAGGATTAATCACAACATTTAGGGGAAAAGATGGTTTGTGTAACAGCTACTACAATTTATTTGACCCATCAGAGGGGGCACACTCACTCACAGCTCTTTGTAACATAGGTCTCCTTCATCCTTTCCGAACTCACTCTTGGAAATTTACTGCTCAAGTTCAAGGTCTGTAGAGCAAAGGGAACAAATTAATTTACAGTCATGCTGACCAGTTTAGAGCATGACGACGTTTGGGGGGAAAGTCTTACTTTTAGCTTAAAACCACACTGTAAAACTGTGTGAAAGAGATGAAATCAGATACTAAAATTGAATATTCTAAAATCTACGGCTCCAGTTTTTCTCTCGATCTTCCCTCGCTGAAGATGCATTCGCTCACAATATTACCTCTAAAGCATGTCCACAATTGCTTATTTGCATCTCCACGAGGATGTTGTTTCTGTTTATTTTTGTTTGAGTGGTTGTCAGGTAAGTTCGTCATTCGGAGCCCTCGTGGCCTCCTGGGTGGCCGCGGCTTGTGCCAAAGATGCCCCTGCCGTGTTTAATCTCTGACTTTTTATTTTGTTTGCTTTGTGAATGAATATGCAAAGCTGGAAAGACCTATTCGTTCTAGTGTGTCCTCATTGACAGGGGGCCGTTCATCCTGCTAGACTGTGGTTGGTCAGGCAGCCGCTCCTCCAAACCAATGTCCAGACAGTGCCTGGCAACCTCGCCTTCAGCCTGTATTCATTCACCTCACTGCAGACCAGTTGGGATATTATCTGGAAAAAGCTCAGGTTGAAGCCACACTTGCATCACAGTGGTAAACTGAGCTGGGAATGACTTATATCAATATTTTCAGGATGTAAAAACTGATGCTTTAAAATTTTGACGTTGTCATTTGGACATTTGCTGTCATCTCTCCTAACAGCTCCAGCAGCTATGTGCTTGCTTGTGCATGCATGTGAGTGTGCGCCTTTATTTCGTTCCTCCTGTGCAGCATCCACAAGGCCTCTAAGAGCAGGCCTCACCTCATCTGGCAGCCATTACCTGCACACATGCTCCTGTCTGAAGGTTGATCTGCCGGGTTAAACAAATCCAGGCAGTGCAACGCGGCCCGCCAGGAATCAGCTCCATACATCAGCTGTGAAGCAGCAAACATGACAGGGTTAGAGCTGGCTACCGTTAGCCGCGCGCTATCAGTGATCTCCCAACGCCAAATATGCTAGAAAACGACAAACTCACTTTAGTTCAGGTGCTGGTTGTGGTGATCAAATAAAGTGAGGTATGTGGCTTCTGTTGAAGGTTTAAGCGGAGGGAAAAGGCTCTTGAGTTTCCCTGTGGATAGAAGTGACACAAATCATTTCTCATGAATGAAGTTCCAAACTAAGCAGCACCAGGCATATAGTTTCCGCGTTGAATGTGGAATTAGGCTAATTATCTGCAGCAATATGGTTTATCCAGCATTTTGGTGTGGGGCGAGGCATAAAGGCATGACTGCCTCTCAGCAGGGATGGCACAGAAATGACAATTTGACCAAGTTTCTAGAGTCTGATTCAATTTAATTTCCAATCAAAAGTGCTTGAGATTCCATTTATGTTTATTACATTTCCCGTTTCTCACTTCATTACTTCAGGATTGAAACTGACAGGGTAATTATCATTTCATCCTAAATTGATCCCAATCCATGTGGGCTGGCTCCAAACGCAGAGACTGGAGTAGGGGAAATAGAGAGATGGAGGAAAAAAAAGAAGCATTTTGGGAACATTTGGCGATGGTTCAGTCATCTGTAAGACGTATCGCTTGAAGGGTGGGGAGAGATGGAGGGAGGGAGAAAAAGGAAGGGGAGACGTTTTGGAGATTGCGTTGCGGGTGTTCCCTTGATGTCCCCCTGACAGGAACCAGATTGGGAGCCGCGCGGCGTCGGCGCTTTGGCTTTTTATTCGTCTGGCTCCGCTGGGTTTTTCCTGGCCTGTGCAGGCCCGGTTCTGAGACGCTGTGGCCCGCTCATGGAGCCAGCCTGTAGTTTAAGTGAGAATAACAAATGGTAGAAAAAAATAATAGGCCTACAAAAGGAAATGGAGAGGAGCAGCACAATCCTACTATTGTTCATGGTAGCTAGGCAGAAAGTACACTCGAGCCACGTCTTTGGGACATTTTACTGGCTCTAATAAATAGTGTGTGGTCCCTGTTTTGGAGAGGTCTGCCAGACTGACAGATATGCGCTACAGTAGTATTGGATGGTTCCGTATCATGTATTTTGAGTTGTGGTACTTGGCACAGCTCAAACGAGACCTGTCATTCATCATGCTTTTGCCTAGAGAGGTCCGGCTTACTTATGATGGCATACCGTGTGCAATATATATTGAACAAGTAATTGTAAAATCATCTGTGGATAGTGGTGGACAGAGAGATTTCACCTCCAACTCTAAGATCTCACACATTAAATAACACAAAAATCCTCCAATTTGACTGGCATGTTTTGACATTAAGTGAATTCAAGTTGCAAGTTATTCACAGTAGACTCTACTCTGAATCAAATGTTTTATTGATTTTGTGTCATGTAGCTTAGCAGTAGGGGTATGCTGCATGATGCTGAACATCTTTGTGTAGTTATAAGGCAAAGGATTTATTTCAGAGAGTGTCTAGGCAATAAACTCTGAGTCTGTGCTGAGGCACAGTGGGGAAGTTCGACGATCTTGGTATTTGAATCCCATTTTATGACATTTTTGTATTAAATTACTCCATCAAATAAAATTTAAATCAGGCTGAGAGCGACGAGTTCCGCATTGCACATGACATTATTCCCAATTCTTCAGATTTTTCGCATTTAACATTATTAATCCTGACCTTGCAGCACATGCACACACACTCCTGTCCCTGGCTTCTACTGTGTGGGGTGCAGAAACACAGTTTGGTCTGTGCTTAATCAGTTCTGTTTTTAAGTGTTCTCTGCTCAGTTTTCCAGCACAGCCCCGTGAAAGAAAAACGTCTGGTCGTGGGTGGCTTAGCTGGGTCACTGAGCCCATAGAGTAGAGCATTTCATAAGAAAGAGCCCACTTAATTCTGAACCATACATCGCATTAGCTGATTTACATGCGGACAGCTATCATTTTGTGAGGAGTTTGACATTGATAAATGAGGTGTTTTACCTAATAGGTAATAAAAACAAATTACAGGTCTTAAGAGAAAGGATGTTCTTCATTTGGCTCTGTTTTCTGTCTCTTCAAGGCCAAGGGCCAGATTGTTTCCATATGATTGTAGCCTTCGTTTGTTGAGGCTACAGACAGAGATTAATAACAACATTTTCTGATGACTGATCCATACTTTTCCTTGGGGTTATTTAAAGAAAAAAAACAGTAGGAACAACTAGACATACAGGATAAATGAGTGTTTTTAACTGTATTTTAATCTGTCATTATTATTTCTCTCCCCGCTATTTTTATTCCCTTTCTTTAAATAACCTTTTACACTGTTTACACAAATAAAATGTTATTAATTGCAGGAAACTTAAATCTCTTACTGTCGCTGTAAAAACATGAAATGGAAACATTACTGATATTTACGGTGCATCCTCCCCATCGTATATTCAGAGCAATACAAATGTTTCAGATTAGCAGGGCATGTGATGGCGATGTTGTCACCAGAGGGCTGGAACAAATGCGTTAATGCAGTGATTATGTGGCTGCTGCCCTTGTTCATGATCCGTCAAATATGCTAAATTCCAATTAGTGAAATGATAAACAATGTACTTATGGTCAGTTGGGATCCACACAGTTTTCACGGAGGGTGAAATTCTGACATACAATGTGAAAAGACAAATGACAGACCAGAGACGGGAACAAATCAGAGCTCTGACCAAAAGTTTTTTTTTCCCAAAGAGAAAATATTAGCCCAAACAGTACTTAGTAGGTGAGGGTGTGTTATTCTTAACCGGTTTGAATCACTACTGGACCCTGTGGGTCCCACAGAGCTCGTATATAAGCTCTCTCAAGTTTCTTCAGCTAGGCGTGAAAAGGCTTCCCTTCTGCTGTAATGCAAGTCTGACAGAAGACAAGTCTGCCTCTATTCCCCGTCTCAGTGCAGTCAAACACAACCCAAAAGGATGAGGCAGCCACATCCACAGTCACACAAGCCGTAATGTTCCTAAAAGATCTTTACATTACGAGAGCAGTGAGGTGTGACCAGCTTTACATCTACAGGTGGCAATAAATTAGCATGGCACACAGTGGGACTTATACTTTATCAAAAGCTGCACTCATGTACAGGTATAATATGTAATGAATACATTGTATGTTTGCCATACTGTACAATAGAAAATCCATATGTGCATGTCATGTAGTTTGAGAGGCCTGAGGCATCGCTTTCTAACCTTGAAATTAGAGATTTATGTTTTGTCACAATCCTGCAATCATCATATAGAGAAACAAAGACGATACTTTCCCTGTGAATTGAATTTTGCCGTTCTGCCTTGCTTGTAAATGATGCAGGCGTATGTAATGACTGCGTAGTCAGACCGAGGTAATTTTAAGTGCCACGTCCAATCAGCACTATCACCACAAAGTATCACAGCTTGGAACACAGTCACTCTCTCTCTGCAGGGCCTTCAGCCGAGGTGATACTCGACCGCTGAAACACAGTAAAAGTTACCGATATGCAGCATAAAGAAAGGGTGAGGAAAGAGCAGGGGGCAAGGGGGATCGGGGTGTAGGGGGTGAGTGAGTTTTTGGATCCTGTGGTAAGTGCCAGAGGGACACATTTTGTTGGAACACAGGGTGTGCTGAGTGATGGGAGAACGGCTTCAGCAGTGTTTAGAAACACCAGTCGGCCAGTCTATTGCCTAGGAGCCTTGGTGTCTGCGCTGAGCTCTCCCCCCCACCGCTCTAAGTAGGATGGTACATGCAGCCTCACTGCATACCACTCCGCGCGCCGCTAAAATTAGCCCCCCTGGAACCAGATGGAATTCTAAACAGAATAAACTTTTCTTGACTTGATTATATTGAGCCTTTCCAAGCTCCGACATTAAAAAGAAAGAGAGAAGGCAAAGAACGAGGGGGAACCTTAGAAGCTAATTGCCGTGGGTCTGGCGTGCACATTGGGCATTGTGTTGAGTCGAGACGATGCAGTAATGCCGGAGCCTTTCCCCGGGCCGTGTCTCCCAAAGGGGGAACTGTCACATCTTCCATGCGTTTGTGGTGGGCTTGCAGCTCCACATGGACTGCATGTGAAGCCGCTAATTAAAAGCAAGCGATCCGTAACTGTCTGGCTCACCAGGCCGTGCTCATCCATGTGGCCCCCATTGGCTTGCATACACCCCACCCCCACCGTCCCACCCACCCCGACCTCTGACTAAGGCTGTTAGGCCTCTGCATGGGAATGATTTTAGCACATAATTACATGACTCCTTTATAAATCAACAGCAGCAACAATACAGTGTATTTAGTAGATTCAATAAGGATTTTTTTAGTCATTGTTTTTAGTCACTCTCTGCAGTACAAAAACGCTAGAATGGATATTATAGAAATTAGAGACATACAATCTGGTACCCAATAAATTCATACCATTTTGCTTTGATTCATCAGAAAATCATCTTATTATTGAAAAAATACTTTTATCCCCTCCATCTGTCCATCCCTCCATTTTGTCGAAAGCATATCTCCATAACCATGATAATTAGTTTAGCCTTTTAATATTTAGATTTTCCTGCAAATCTTATTTTTTGAGTTTTCCATGGAAAGATGATTTTTAAGGTGAAGTTTGCTCATCTTCCCTAAAGCATATTTACAAAATAATATCCACTACTCTATGCTCACAATACTGATGAATTTGTTGTACATTTTTTGGGGGATGACGTGGTGGAGATGGGGCTGAGGGGGTCATGTCATCTACAGATGACTCTAGTTCTGAAAAGACATTAATATAATTTTGAAGCTGTAAAGGCAGATGCAGTAAAATACGACAGCAAACACTTGATGAGTAGATCAAAAATCCAACAGAGACCGAATGTTGTTTTTGTTTACAACAAACTCATGTTTCAATAAAAATGTAAGTCAATAAAAACTGCTGCAAATCTCACATCATATATAGTATGCGTACTTTTCAGTGAACAGTTAAGTTGGCTACTTTGCTGAGACCCTGTTCCATTAATACCTATGGAAATTTAAAAAATGATCTGCTGATGAAAAGAGTCACAGTCAGGTCACAGAAACTTAACATGTCCTCTTACTACTTCATGTCTTGAAAAGTTGTGGGCTCACATAAGAATGAACTTAATACAGCTCTGATAAGGCGTTAGCAGAGTGAACATTATTAATACAAGAGTTTCCATTCACTTTTTCAATGCACATTTTCAATTTGTGCATCAAAACGACTGAAATGTGGAAATGCTGGTTAATCAATACAAGCAAAATGACAAAGTGCAATGGAAACAGATTTAACAAATAAATCATGACATACATGCGCCTTAAAAATCAACTACAACATGCTCCACAGGACAAAAGAATCAGATCTGTGTGGAGCAGTGAGACTGTGATGATCCACAAATTAATCCATGAATAATGAATTCCATATTTCTATCTTCTCCTGCTATGTTTTAATGATAAACAACTGGAGGATTAGCATCAACAACTGTTTTATCTCAAAGAGTCAGCTCCTATTAATCAATGATGGCGGATGGAAAGCATGTTCGTCTTTTGATTTTTGCTGATTTTCTTGAAATGTGGTTAAATCTTGTACTATATTTGGATGGAAATTGTGGATGACACCATTAAAAAAGAAATACTATAAAATATTTATACAAGTAATGGATATTACTAAAAAAAACAATAAACAGCAGAAAAACAGGGTTTGATTTTGATGAAAAATCTTATTTATTACAACTTTAATGCTTAGTAATCTTTTAATTTTGCAAATAAAAGTGTTATTTCTACACAATTAGTGGACCGTTTAAAAAAAATATTGTAAGCTGTAAACTCTTTCAAAAAATGAAAATACATTGTAAGGTAGATGATCGCTGCAACATTAAAAGATGTGTAAAAAGAGGAACCTGAGGTGCATGTGGAAAACAACACATTCCTTAAATGAAACAATGGCTGGTTCAACATGACTGGTAGACTGGATGGAATGGATCTTTGACCCGCTCCATACAGTGACTTTGACTTCCAGCATTTGTTTGTTTCCACAAAATGACGGCTAAAACCCCAAGTCCTTCTCCGAAACCAGAGTCTCACTGCACTCCAGCAGTCGGCCACCTACAGCACAGCAGAGATGAAGATGAGGGGAAAACCCTCCTCTATCAAAGGCTATCGTGTTTATCAAACGCTGATTTTAATGCTTTTTATCATGGCGATTAGCATTGTTTAGTAATCAGTCAAACTGAGACTTCCCCATGTCCGTGTGAGTGTAAACACTCGCCGTCTCAACACAGCTTCATTTGGCTAAAGACAGGACAAAAATGTCTCTGTGGATGTGATGGTATATATTTTGCTAAAGCAGAAGCATATGATGCAATGTTAGTGTTTATTGGGGAAAAAGCAGTAATTGTAGTATCAGTTCTATGTGAGCCCTGACACATATGACCACCATGAATCAGCCTTTTCTCCCTCTGAAATCCGTCCCATCCCGTCACAGTTTTTCCACCACTCGCTGGCTTAGCTCTCTGCCACAAATTTTATATGATCCCCTCTTTCAATAACCTCAGTTTGCTTTGATTACTTTAATCACCTTTGAATCTAACCAATTTTCAGTTTGCGGTAGCTTGGCACGGGCCTACTTGGTTGCATGTGCGTGATTGAGGTGAGACATTGAGCTCTGCTGCATGCAGTAGCTCATTTGAGCCGGGGCTGAAGAGTTTCCTCGACAGTAGGAAGGAAAACCTATGGGAGAGAGAGAGAGAGAGAGAGAGAGAGAGAGAGGGTGGTGGGGGGTGGGTGGGGGTGGTGGATGGAGGTGATGTGAAGGGAAGGGTGAGGCAGCGACCCAGACGGTGACTTGGCTGGGGTCAGGTGTAAACATATGCACAGCTGGCGGACAGATGTGCTCAGAGGAGAGCCGGTGACCATGTCTTTAGTTCCTTCCTCTCCGCTCACCTGATGTTCATCTAACTCAGTGAGGAAAAATTGCACGCATGTAAAATAGTGTGCAGACATTTTGAAAATGCACACAACGGTTCCTGCAATGCAGACAGTCAGAAAAAAAAATAAGGGTTAGGGCAAAGAAATCAAAAGATCTGGTTACTCCAAAAGTGGCCTCTGCTCCTCTGTTACTTAGCTAGTCAAGCGAGTGTGTGGTCGATGAGAGAGAAAGTATAACATTTCCCATTTTCTACTTTACTGGAGTGGTCTGGGAGACTCATCGGATGGGATTTAAAAGAGATCTTTCAGCGCACTGACATCCACGAACACACCATGATTACATTCCTTTCACCCATCGCTTTCTTTTTTTTCCCTGCCTTTATTCACTACGTGCCAGGCCAAAAAGGACGGACAATTTTGTGCATTTTTGTGGATTTTCTGAGACCCCTAATCAAACTTTTAAACAAATGATCTCATGATGTAATGGAGTGGAGAGTTGCGAGCAACAACAAAACTCTACCCTCTGCTGCTAGAGCAATAACCAAAAGTTTACACCCCTGCAAACAGTTTAAATATTTACCAACCTTAGTAAAACAGTCGGGGATTATCCTGTATTGTTATAACACTGAGAAAAGACTCCCATGCTTTCCATATTTTCTGCCGATTCCATGATGCTGAAAATAAGGAGGGGGATCAGATCGAAATCTCTTTGTACATAAACTACCCATTGACTCACTGTCTTCCTGTCGGAAGGAGCAATTAGCTCTCCAAGACAAAGATCTCAGACATGTTAAATGGTGAAAATAAATAAATGTGGGTATTGCTGTTAGACTTTAGGCCCTGTTTCAATTAGAGCAGAGGCCGTGGTCTGCGTCTCTCACTGAGCTGCTGGCTCCTTCAATCTCTGCTTCTATGGGGACTTTTTAATTGCTATGTTTTAGCTGAGAGGGAAACAGAGAAGGGAAACGTACTGCATTCATCTCGGCCTCCCACTATGCTTCACTCATGAAGGCCCGGGGTGATTTGTCTCTTTAACGCGGAACGCCGTACAGTGAAGTACAGTGCTGCTCAAACAATGTATTCATTCTTCCCATCATGAATGGAGATTTTCTTCCACGGGTCTTTTTTTTTCTTTCTTTTCGGCAGATTGATTTATGTGACATAATTTATTATGACCAGTCACCCGGACTCCTTCGGTTTCAGCAGGTAAACTGATCTCGAGATTTGCCGAAATCACAACACCTTCAATATAAAAGCTTTTGACAAAGTCTGCACTCGATATTCATCATTAGGTTAGTGGCTGGCATCTGTTAAGCCTTATATAACTGATAAAAGTAGTCTGTGGCTCTTATTTTAAGTATTGCATTCCTTTTAAAACATTCCACACAATCTGTTAAAATTGGTTATATTTTCAATGAAGTGTACAATTTCAAATTCCTCAGTCTCCTTTGCTTTTTCCATATCCAGCTGATGGCAGCCATGTCAGCTATCAAAAAGGGGAGTCTTGCTTGTAGAAATGACTGATGAGCGATGGTTGCCAGATCTATGTGAGTGCTCTCTATCCCAGCATCCAGACATTTGGGTCGTAGAGAGAGGGACCAGATACACACCTCCTGATCTCTCTGATGTCAGATAAACAGTTTTTGTCAGCATCTGTGCTCTAGCTCTATCTATCCGGTCTATTCATTGTCCTCGGGCATCCCATCAATCATTCGTCCCGACCCCAGATCTATCCTCGCGTCTGCATCCTGCTGGGACGCGACGTTTAAAGGTCCCTTTGAGAGAGGGATCAATGTGAATTTTCTCTCAGATGAGATAATATGATGACGGTTACGCTATTTCCAGGCATGCCACAATCTTTTTTTTTTCTTTTTTTCTTTGCATCTCTCAACACCCATAATAAGCAGCGTGTGCCTCCCGCGACAACGGTTGTACCTTCTACCCTTCCCTCTCTCTGTGCGTTGCGTGATTACACACAGACAGATGGTTTGAGTTTGAGCCCTGTACGCCGTATGCTCATATCAGACAAGCTTTGAATTTATCTCACATCTTAATGGGCGACGGGGTAGACAGGCAGCTCGCAAGCTGCCGAACCCTTCCTCTTGCCCTGTTTATACCGTATTTATTTGACTGGATTGAAGGAATGGGGCAAAATGGCCCCTGTGAGAAAGAGACAGAGAAAGTGAGAGAGGTAATGAGCAGCCCGGCATTTAACTGTTAAGACTGCGGTTGTGAGGGCTGTCAAACGCTTGTCTGTCTGATAATAAACCTCATTACAGGGTGATCCTGAACAATCAAACCACCTCTCCTTTAGGTACAAAGCCTCTTGTTGCCTCTGGAAATATTTTATCAAAGCACTTTTTTTCTCAAACATCCAGGCTAATAAAAGCAATTAATGGTTTTCCTTGCCCCCAGGCTTTTGTTGAAGCTTCACACATAATCTCGACCCTAAAGACCATGGAAATATATTGTGATACTTGCGGTCATATTTATTTTAATGTTAGGCCATCGCAGTAGTTGCAGGATCACATTTCACTACAGTGGCCCACTCACTTACTGAAAGATAAACTCCTTTTGTTGATCTAAAGTGGTTTGCTTATGCGCCATCAATTGGTCGGTCAGTCAAGCAGCAGTTTTGGGAGGAGAGATGAACGGCTCAGCAGAAGTGGCAGGGGGAACAAAGGCTGGTTTATGGCGTGTGGCCATCAGACAGGCTGCATCAACACTGTCATCCACTGTCAGGACCCAAGAATAGCGCGGAGGGCTGAGTCAGCCTTGCAGCAGCTACCCACAGCTAGGGGAAGGGAAGGGAGAAATGTGTGTGTACTTGCAGGATGGACAGATGCAAAGGGAACGGAGAGAAAACAACCTAAGGTTCTTGTTAAAACGAGATTGTTAAGGACCCCTGCTGTTGGATTCGCTTTTTGCTATTCACCGTTTGACTCCACGACTCCACTCTTGACCTCGTAGCACACAAACACAAATGGGGAGCTTGGTCTCCATAATGGCCCTGTTTACTGGAAATGCTGCTCAGCAGGGACAATAAAGACTTATGATGCATACAAGGCTCCTGCCGACCTTTAGTGTTGTGGCCTAATATAACTCCCATACCCACACATGCACATGTAAACTGCACACACGAATGCAGAGAGAAACAGATGCCAAACAACATACTGACGTCCTTTATGACTCAAAAATAAGATAAATCAAGATGCAAAACTTGACTGGCCTTTAATTAAGACAGAAATCAAAATTTATCTTCGTCTCAGTTCAAAGGTTTAATGAAAAAACACAGTCAAGATTGAGAGGGATGCGTTCAGGAACTTATTATAACACCAACATGTAAACACATCATTTATGGAGCTACTGTTTATAGCAACTGGACCCAGTGTCGTCATCAGCTTGGGATGTTGTGCGGTAAAGGGACGAGCTGTTTATTTTGTTTATCACATCGCTCTCTCGACTGCCTGCGCGTGCGCGTGTGCATTTTCATTTGGAAGTGATCTCCGCGTGTTTTTCCTGTTGCAGAGCACAGAAACGTGTGGTGTGGAAGCTCAAAGCTCTCGCCCACATCAAGAGAAACCATCCGGACTTACAGCCACAAGCTCCCCCCCCTCTCTCAGGCGTAATAACAGAGCCATCAAATAGCCATATTTATAATCTCTGAACGGGCCAATTTTAAAGTGGTCAACTCCAGAGGTATAGGAATTGTTGAGAGCAATTTGCGGTTTTCATACTTAAAGAGGCACCATCCCAGTGGCAAATGAAATAAAGTCAGCATCCTTTTTTCCATTTGTCATTATGAAAGCTGGGTCCAATTACATCTTTGGCTTTATTCAGATATCACTTAAATATTATGTATTTGAATTGGATTGGACAAAAACGATTTTATTCGAACTCTCCTCCATGTTTGTGTGACACAGAAATCTGAGCATTCTTTCTTTATCAAAATGCAATAATGAGATTGCACCAGTCTGATTTGCATAGAAACTTGAGATTAAATCAATTGATCAAATTCTTCCCAACACACCTGAGCAGCCGTGTTCATCGGCGCTGAAACACCAGCTCTCAGAGGTGAGGAAAGCTGAACTCGAGCAAATAGCATCTGGACTAGCAACACATTGTGAGCAGCAGCAGATCAGCATACATGAATTCATTCATCTGGTCATTATTAGGCCGTTATGGAGCCAAGTACTGCGGCCGGGTTCCAGCATCCTGTCACTAGCCGGATCTGACACTGATGAAAAATACAGCGTGTTTCGATCACCACAACATTAACATTCTGTTTTCTCTATATGTTATCGAATCACTCCCAAGTGTTGACCTGCGTTAATGTGGCGCTGTGTAACTTAATTCACCCCTGCTTTTTGGTGTGCTGTGCTGTTGCCTTTATAAGTCATTGTAATAGATGTGTGGCATCTATTTAGCACTTAAAAATGAGAAGATTCAGCCAGTTACAGCCACTTAAGCTATTTGAGCTACTTTTCATGTAGAGTTAAAAACATACTGATTGGTGATAAGATTTTGGCAGACGGTCCCTCTAAAAGACACAGCATCAAGGATAAACTGTGGGAGCCACTGTAAGGCCTCTACCAATTCATTTTATTTATTTATTATTTGTGGTGCATATTAGCAAACAAAATGCAAATTTGTAAAACAAATGAAAATTGCCATACAGTGAATCTGGGGTCTTTGGGAGCCCTGAGGTCTGAGTCTTGATAATAAGCTCTGGTTAGAAAAAAAATGAAACCCCCCATTTATAACAAAATCTAAATATATTTTTCGAAATTGAATGATCCTGATAAAGAAAAAAAAAACCTGTCTTTGGCCAGAGAAATATTTGATCAATAAAGGAACTATTCAGTAAAAGCAATGGTAATCAATATGGCAATCCAACAAAATAGGATGAATATCTTGGGGTGTCCTGGTAGCCAAATGCTTCAAGTGCTTCCCATATGGCTGCAGAGTCCCATGATGAATATGCTTAAAGTTGATCATTGTGACATATTGGCTACATGGAGGCCTTATGGCCTGACATAAAGGGGGGTGGGGTAATAGCACAGCCTGTATTTTAGAAACACAGACGTCTGCAGTTTTAAATTACACTAGCATCCACATCTAATGCTTAAATCTACATAAGAACAGTTTTGACCCAGTGGCAAATTATTCACCAATTTTCCTCTGACCTGAAAATGACGGATCTACCTATGTACATTGTTTACTGATGCCGAATCCCCTCGGACCCCAGGGTGTTTTGACTGTGTGATAAGCAATGCCAGACCCACATCTATCAACTCCAGCCTCTTTTCATCTCTCTGTCCTTATTCTTTTCACTCTCTGCCCCAGAAGGGTTGTGCTCATGCATGCCACCATCATAATCAGCCATTCTGATATTCTAATGAGCACCAAAAAAAAGCATTATTCGCACATGTGCAGATGACGACCAGAATACATCAAGAGACAGCTGGCATGAAATTGGCCCCTCATTTTGTTTTACTTTGGAAAAGGGTAGATTGAAATTGATAGAAGTGAAGCATAAGGAAGAAACATTGAGGGAAAAGAGGCCAAACAGAGGGAGCTCTAGTGATGTGAAAACACTGCCAAATTACACCAATGTCTGAGCAGGAAGGAAACCGGGCTTTATACACTCCTCAATAACTTCCTGTTAAACATCCGCAAATAAAACTCACAAAAGAATTACAAAAAGAGTCTACCAGAGACCCAGTGTCATCTAAACACTGGCTGTGTATTTATGTGACTCCAAATGTAGGAAGCTGACCAGCACTAGGTTCCTCTGAGCGTGAGCATGCTGCATCATATAGACAAGGATGTTATCAACTTGGCAGCAGTGATGAGAGATGAATGGCGTCCCACGGGGGCCGCCTTAAGCCCCTGCACATGTGCACAGGACTACCACCCACTAAAAATATGACTCCTGGATACTTTTCCGACTTCTGACTCTGTCCATAAATCAGCAGCCGGACAGCAGGGCTCGGACTTGGCAGGGTATCAGTCGGGCCTCCGGTGACTAGGCCTGTCCGTCATCCCGCCGCTGCCGCCTCGAGCTGCTTAATTAATGTGGCAATTGAAGGCTGCATATCATAATGAACACACAGCCCCCTCTATCTGCACCTTCCTGGGCTTGTTATTCTTGGTCCCCGTCAAGGATATGTCCCTGTGTATGTTTGGATATTTATAGGTAATGGATCTATTAAAATGCATGAGAACGAATTAAAAAACAAATAAATGCAAAGGTGCTCAAACAGGCCTGGAATGTTTGGAGAAGGGATTTTCGGTTTGATGTGTTTTCACAGCGTAACTGTCGAATTTATCACTTTCACTTTTGTTGGTGTTACTCCGTCGCCTCATTTCTTCATTAAGAACACACAGGCTGTTTCTGCTCTGGAGATTTTTCATTTTTATGAGGAGTCCTACTCGCTGTAGTGTAAAATGTGCTGAGGAAGCGGATCTAAAAGAGTTAAGCAACCGGTCCAATGGCTCTTTTCAAAGAGGTGAAATAAAAGGTTCACGTTAACTACAACCAAGTGATGACAGAGAGCTACGTGTAGCTCTTTTTCCACCATTGAACAGACTGCACTGAGTATCTGAGGGGTATAACTCCTAGGGCTCATTGCTCAGCCTCATATGGTAGTGTTTCTCTGAGGAAAGGGGGGAACTGAATCAACCTGACAGCCTCAGGTAGAGGTTAATGTGTCTCCATTTGTAACTCTTTGCTGTGAATAATGCCACCTCCCTTAGTTATAGGCTTCATAAATCATGTGCACAATACTCAGTGATTCTCAGGCTGGAGACAGTCTGATTTACGGCAACAACTTCTCGCAGACCTCTCTTCCTTTATTGCCCCCCACCACCGCCGCCACTGAAGCAACTATTCCCTTACCTCTCTTTTTCTCCCTCTCCTCTCTTGGTGTCTGGACTCTGACTTAGCACCACAGCTAGCCAAACAACACACACGTACAAAGCAAAAGGATCTACTCTCAGGGAGGGCTAATAGGATGTGACATCATTTACGGCTGACTGGGGGTAATGTGTGTCATGTCAGCTCTCGACGGTGGGATGTTTTTCTGTGAAATTTTTCAAACCTGCCACAGAGATCAGTTCCAGAACCCAGCAAGTCCACAAACCTGAAGGCCGGAGAGCCTGCGCCCTCTATCTGGTCGCTGACAGTGGAGGATCTCGCTCACAAATCATCCGTTTTGATCAGGTCGACCCCGGCCTTGGCTGGGGAAGTGAACTTGTATATAAATTTGGCCTTCCCTCCCTCTGAATCATGTCCCAGGGCTTTTGATGGCGATGTAGTTACATGCACGTAATGCACTTTCCAGATCAGCGGAGATAAATCAACATACTGTATGTCAAGTCCCACACTTGAGAGGCATTCATGAGACTTTAATCTGTAAATTTGAGGTACCTGCTGAGATTATATACACGTCCAATACTAATAAACCTGCAGCACTTTCAAAATTTTCTCGTCCAATAACTAGTCAAACACTCGAGCGTGATTTTTGGCTCGGACCATATGTCATTTCTCAAGCTTCATGGTTTTTGTTGTACTGGGAAGACCTTGAGTGAGTTGACTTTGAACCCCAATCCAATTTCTCTTTGCAACTCGAAACCATAAAGAGCCATTTTTCAAGAGCCTTTGTTTCGGTTATTGAAGAAAGGAAGCAGTCTTTCTTGGATATGTTTGTAATCTAAATAGTATATCCTTTGTTTTACAAAGCTTCCATTTGTTATGGCGTCACGTCTCTATTTCTGCTGTGAAGTCGGGTTAAAACGTTTCCTTGGTTAGCTTTGTGACTGTGGGTGCGAGTGTGTGTCTCTTTGTATCTTAGCAAGTCATAAAGAAAGCTTTGGCATAGTCATTTAGTCGTTTTCAGTACTGGAGGAGCGAAAGGGGGCAAACCCAATAATCTTGTTTGACATTTGGGAGCAAGGGCAGCAAGGCGATGGGTGTCCCACGATGCAAGTGCAAAAACAAACAGCATGTGAGTGTGTGAAGGGGAGTGGGAGGTGGTGTTCACCACATTCTGGAGAGGCGTACGCTCACATACTCTACATATATACGCAGACTCCTAACAAGCCGTGTGTGTGTGTGTGTGTGTGTGTGTGTGTCAGACTTTGATCCAGTCCACTTCACACACATGCGTATTATGACAAGCACAAGTTCTCGGTGTCCAGAATAGTCTCGCTTTCTCTCTGTAGTTCTTTCCGTGCAGGCTGAGGGGTTCTAATCCTGTTAAGACCTGTCAGGACTAATACATAGACAGGTCAAACTACCGCTGCTACCCCTCCGCCGCCGCCGCCCCAACATCAGGGGTGTTGACACAGGAGAAAAAAAGAGAGAGGAACTGTGCTTTTGATTTAAGTGGTTACTATCAAACCGTCATGAGCCATTCTTGACTATGCAGTGAAAGTATCATCCATTCCTTCTCTATCAAAATGACCTATTGTGACCATCTTGATAGAGTTCTATATTAGATTATGTGTAATTCAATTTATTTTCAGTAAAACATTTCATTGATTTCAAACCTCCGTGGGCTTAAATTGATGAGTCTCTGCTGCACAATGTATTAAAAATAAAGACCATTTTCAACTGTGATTTCACACTTGTCTCTCAAGCGTTCAGCTTAGTAGTCAAGTTTTACCGCAATGCACAGCAGTGGTCCTGTTTGGCCTGACTTAAAGGACACGGGGATCTCTTTATGACAGCTACTCTTCACTAATGGCTCCTTCTTCAGAGAGGCTGGACACATAATACCTTAAGCAGCAGCGAACCAGCACTGCCCAGTCTTGTGCTTGTGAGCTGTTGAGCAGACAGTAACTGAGCCCATATATGCATTTGTTCATGTATAATGGTCTGCTCTGCCCTTATTGGTCATCGCACGTTGACCCATGGGACGGGGGTTCACACTGAGGCACAAGCTATAACACACAAACACACGCTGTGGTTTCTCCTGCGGCTGCTGGGCTCATTCAGGCTGACGAGCATTAGCAGCTCGCCTGCTTCGCTGGGCTCCCCCCCCCCCCGGGGGATCGCACAGCGTCGCTGGGCACTCACATCCTTGGCTGTGTGGGCACTAAGCCAGCAGCTGGAGCTGAGGGCCTGGGGGACACATGGAGGGCCAAGGGAGAAATCTGAGAGGAAGAAAGAAAAAAAAATGTGGATGTGAGGAAGCAAGGGATAGAGGGAAGGGGAGGAGTGGAGGTTGGTGGGGGTCACCTATCACATAGTTTATCATATACAAAAGTTCCAAGTGTGCCTGTCATCCCGGAGGCTGAGGCAGGGCTGAGAGCCGAAGAGTAAATGTCTGCGTGCTGATGGAAATGAGGTGACATAGGCTACACTATGGCCTTTGTGTGGAAGCTTTGGAGGAGTTTCCCTATCTTTATTGTGATCTCGCCATGTAAATCAAATATACTAAAGATGAATGGTATATATTCGGTCGAAAAAACAAACAAATGTACTGAAATGTGCTCATGTATAGGATCTATTTTAGCCACCATGAAATGTGCTTCCTGTCTGAAATCTATTATTCTAGTAAAACGTCTGTGATTCAGCTTTATCCTCTATTGTTGTGGGCTCCCATCAAGAAAAAAAGAAGAAGAAGCTGTGTCATCAAGTTGGAAGCTAGTGGAGGGCGCAGGGAGTAGATTAATAAAGTGGGAAATCTGGCTGGTACTCGAGCTTGCCCTCTGGGCCTATTAATGCCTTCTTTTCCTGGGCACACATCAGCACATTTAGGGCATGGGAGCTGAGGGAAAGGAGACATTGAGAAAGGAAATAGATGGAAAGATAGCAATAAGGGCAGTTTGTGAGGAGATAGACAGAGAGCCTCAGCAGCAAGCCTGACTTCCTCAGCATCCCTCCTCAGTCTGCGTGCTGCCAGCCCCACATAAACACGTTGGACCAGTGGAAAGTTTCACTCCTCTCTGGAGAGTCCCCTTCTCTCCTCGCTCAGTTTTTTTTTTCTGTCTATCTGGCCCCTCAACTTTCTTTTCTTGTTTTAGGAAAATTCCGCTGGTGGTAATGGTGTGCGCCCCTGCAGCCCTAACGTCTTCCATGTGACCATCACAGAGGCAAATTTCCAGTTTGTGTTTGTTTTAGGCAAACAGATCAGTTGCCACTTCATCCATCTAGTTTAGCTCTCTGTCCATGAGGTTGATGTTCAACCAGACGCATGCATTGGGCGTAGGAGTTCTGAAAGGCCACACCTCAGCCCCCCAAAAAAAAAAAATTCCCCACCCCCACCCCAGACGATGATCTCCGTCTTTATTTCCACCATCATGTGACAAAGTCTTTGAAATCCGGTCTGAGGCCATGAGGGAATGGGAGATGGAGGGACAGACATTTGCATAGGCTAGTTAAAAGTCACCAATTAGGAAAAAGGCCTCACACATACAGTAGCTTAGACCTTGCCAGGGCTTAATCTCAAATCAGGACAACATCGCCATCTGCAGGAGAGCAGAAGGACTGAGTCCAATCTGGCACGTCTGAGGGCTACAAAACAATGCAATTACTACAAAATGAGGAGTAATAGTATATATTTTCATATCTACAGGCTTTACTTCAACCCTGATAGCACAGCTTAGGGAAAAGTCAACTTGACTGTCCTGTTTCTTGGCCTCCCTAGCTGCAGGTGGCGCTCTGATTCCATTCCTTGTTGATGACTGCGGTAAGAGTTGGATGATGGCCTTGTTTGTTTAACCAACAGTGTTGACGCCCACCCACAGGTGCCAAAGGTATAGTGAGTAGCGTGCCAGCTGTTTGCAAGCCACAGCAGCCCCTTCACCGCTTGGCTTCACCCTGCTTGACTGATCTCACAGTAAGACAGGAAGTGGTTGAGTTACCCAGCAGCAAATTTTGAGGTTTATAAAAGACGTAAAAAAAAAAAAAAATCCAAGTGCAGTTTCCTCAAACTCAACAGCTAGGCAGGGTTAAATACTCATCAGTCACTCTTTCATCATCATTAGTCGGCATTAGGACTGATGTAGACAAACAGAGATAACAGAGGAGACATGAGACATATCGTTTTTAAAGTTGGGATTCTGTGGCATACGTAATTACAGAGGTGAAAGGCAGGTGTTCTAAGTTCATGGAAGTGTGCTTGCCTTGTAAAGTTGGGTTCATTACACTATTAATCTGTTGCTACCTGTGTCACACCAGGGAACCACCCACAGCGACCACAAGCAGGCAACACATGCTCACTGTGAGACCAACAATCGAAAAACGTTGCTCACGCTATCAGTCATCGCTCTGGCAAGCAGACAAACAGTGCACACATAGTCTCACTGCAGGGGGAAATACCTTTGAATGCCTCATGATAGCATAAAGCTGCATTTTACTTGAGATGTGAAATCAGTTCGGCATGTCTAGCATTTGGATTTCATGAAGGCTTACCTTAGCATGGCCTGTCTTTGCCAAGAAGTAATGGGAAGAGGGGCTAAGGTAGGGAGAGCTGGCAGCTTTGCCTGGCTTGTTATTGCCAGTACAACGAAGCTCAGTTCACACTCAGCTGTGGCATATTTGAAAAACTTCAAGAAAAGCGGCGAGAAGGGGGAAAAAAAAAAGAAGCTTTTAAATCAGTTCCACTCTGCAGTAAATTACAACCCTGCATTTTTAATTTCCTCTCTCCATACAATGTTATTCATTGGCATCCAAACCAAACATGGGCCCCTGCAGCCTGCATAGCTCTGCAGGACAAACTGTCCTCTCATGCAGTCGCTACCTGTCAGGGGTGCAGGGGCGTGACTGAAAAAATGCATTCCTTGATGCAGAGCTGAGAGGTGTGTGGGGTGGAAGAAGAAGGGGGAAAAAAAGGAAAAAAATAAGAACAAATAGAGACTAAAACCTCGAGTGTAGATTTAATCTAACAAAATGGTTACATGCCCAGAATTTGAGTTTAGTGGTTTGAGATCGATCACTGATAGCAGTCATTGCCAATCATCTTAATATGCTGGATCAAATTGAATACTGCGGACATGTGGTGGCAGGTTTTCAGAAGATCCAGACCTGCAGTTAAATAAAACTCCAGATTCAAATCTATTAAACCATAGAAGATACAAACTGCTGCCATACCAAATGCTGAATTTATGGACGTTGCATATTAATTTTTCAAGGCCATAATATCTAAATTACACGCTAAGATCGGAATGTGCATACCCAAACATGGTTAGTCCATTTAAGCTCTTCAAACCACTTTAAAGAGACAGACTTGTCTGCTGAAATAACATTAAGCTCCTTATGCTATCATAGCAAAGCCTCATTTGTTAGCATAACGTATCTAAATACCATCTGAAAACCATGGCTCATTCTGATTAAGCAGGGTCTTGTAACGGTGTTACATTACAAACAGATCTCATATCCGCTCCAGCATGTAGGCAGCATTACCCTACGTCTCCCCTTTGAGAGCAAGTGACCTTCTAGTCTGGAGTTACATTTCAAGTTGCACCGAGCAGATGTTTTATCAGCTCTGAGACTGATTTTGTTTTACGTTGTCTGAGCCTGCAGTGAGGGTCGGACGTCGTCGGATTACCATTATGTAGGAACAATTTCATTGAAGATGTATTTTACATCGACAGTATCTACTTTTGTTACGTTGTTATGAGTGTTTGACAGCGATGTCGAACAGGTTTCGAACACGAAAGAGGATATGAGATCTCGTTCAGTGAGCCAGACAGCCAAGACTCACCAAGGCTAAACCTGCTAATTCAGCTGTTTCTGAGCCACACAAGGTGATAGGATAGAATGCGGCACCTGGATTTTGCTTTAAGAAGCCTTGCATGTCTGTGTAATCAAGAGACACAGCAAAGGCAGGGCTTGAACTTCTCCTTAGAGTTAGCCCAGATCACTGTAACATAATCATGTCATTACCCCTGGGCCATGCTGCCACATTGTTGTTGCGGGTGGGACACTCTGGATTTTATTTCAACAGACTTAGCTGACCTCTGCTTCATGGCCCACCAGAACAGGGGAACTACAGAAGGCTGTCCTCCACACTGGCTCTCAGCCTAGCCAAACATTTTAACTCTCATAGACAAAAACAAAGTGTTTCGCCCCCCCCCATTGCTCCCATTTCTAAAATATTTTTTTTTACAAAGCATTGAGAAGGCATGTTTCTGCTAACTTTTTGGTCTTGCAATTTTGTGCTGCTGTTGCAAAATCCTGTTAAATTCCTCCCCACACCCCCTCCATCTTTCTGCTCCAGTGTTGATTATTTTGATTTTTGTCTTTCCTCCTAAATGTGTTATTCATCCTGTTCCGTGTGTCTCCAGGCACACTTCAGAACTGGATATAAAATAAACAGACGCGTTTTCACCCCTGTTGCTGGGCCCTGCATATACCTGTAACAATAAACAGCTGGGTCTCTGGGCTTGTTTATACTCATCCCTCGCCGTTTGTGGACAGAGGCACAACAGGAACTAGACTGTGTGTACAGATTTGCTAAAGAGACGCCCACTATGAAGCATGGGGTTGGTGGACGCTACTAGACCATGATAGAGCAGAGGCTGCTGGCAGGTAGTGTGCACTCTGTCTGGCATAGCTGAGGTTTACCTTGGAGGGACACCAACCATCTGCATGCTATAAGGACTAAATTGCCAGCTTGATGTCCAGCAAGCGAGACAAAACTGTTCCACATACATGAGTGTGTGTGTGTGTGTCTGTGTGACTTTGTGCATGTATGCATAAGACCGTATAAAAGAAGCAGACAGACAGAAATACAAAGCTGGGTCATTGACTGTGTACTCCATCTTTTTTTTTATTGTTCTACAGTTTCCATCCCATTCTGCAACACGCATCTGTTAATTTCTGTCATTTTCTATTTTGCTATCTCATTTTTAGTAAAAGCTGCTCTCATCAATATTTATGTACCCCCCATAATGGGGGTGGTGTGGCATAATGGGGGGTCCATTATGCCTGCTAGAGCATAGAAAGACAGACAGACATACTCCATTGAACTACGATTAATATAAACAGGTTTGGATGTGCAACATGAGTGTGCATCGTTATGTGTTTAAAACAACGAAAAGAAGGAGAAAAAAACAATGAAGAAATAAATAAATAAGAAGATATGTTAATAGATCAATAAATAAATAAATGTGCTCCTAAGTTCTATGGAGCCTTTTAGAGCCTTTCATCTCAGTGCTGTTTTTAGAGCCCACTTTTTGTTCTGAGACAGTGCACAACTCAGCTAACGCCATAGTCACTAATGCAACATTGCTGTTATTGCACAATGACACAACATGCATTCTCTCACATAAGAGCACTCTTGGCAATTTTCATTGGCATTCAGGTCTCTGGGAGAAGAATTGGCTGCACTTGTGATTGTGTATAATACATGCATTCCATTTTGTATCACAGTGAGGAGATCGTCAATTGTTGCATCAATGCTGCCTGGACATAGCACACATTACGTTGATGTCACCATGATGATGAAGCTTTACTTGGAACGACCTCATGCTAGATTAAGTAACATCACCTCATTCCTTGACCCTGGAATCATGTGTTTATGATTTGAGGTTTACTAGTTATCACAAAAAAATGTGGGGCTCTATATCGTGATGTTGAAGAGGGCGAAAAAAAAATATACACAAAGTGCATCCTTAGCTGCTCCATCTCAAAATTAAATGAAATCCCAAGGTCCACACATCCACATCCACACAAAATGTGATCAAAATTCATTGACAATCATCATATATTATTATATATATAATATTTTGCAGAGCCTGCCCAACGCATAAGTGAAACAAGCACCTTTGGGGCCACAGGGGGGCCACAGGGGGGCCCAGAGAAGCACTTGAAATGTCCCACAAGTGATGTTTTGTTTTTGTTTGTTTTTGTTTTTGTGATATATCATGTAAATGGTAATCATACAAAAACAGATTTAACAGAGTAAAATTACATTAATAGAAGGACTAGATGATACATTTAATAAATCCCTGCTGGCTGTGTCAGAGCTGGTGTTACATTCATGCACACTGTATTTTGATGCAACCACAGTTAGTTAGTCAGACTAACATTAGGTTGGTCTAATAGGTAGATCAGATTGAGACACCTCTCTGACATTTCCCCCACGTCAATGGATAGATCATGTTAGAGGATGGATTAGATTTGCATAGGTTGTGGAGCAGCTGTCCAACCAATTAGAATGCTGCTTATGTACAGCGTCATGAATTATGGCGCCTCAAAAATGAATGAAGAAAAGTAAAAAAGAAAATTAAGACAGGGAGCAGAGATCAGGATTCAGGTGTTAGCTGTTCTTACAAGAGAGAGCAAATAATTACATTATTTTCATAGACAGTTTCTCACAAATCTGATAAAGCTTGCCGTCCCCTCAGGTTACTTGCGCACAACAAGAAGTTTTGCTTGTAGATCTCAAACAGATAACAAGTATACATTAAAAATATTAGGTGTAATGGTTAGTATTTTCTTGATACTTAATTTAAAAAGTACAAAAAATGTATAAATAATACAATATGTATGTATTAAACAAAGGTAGGGGACTTACTCTCCATGCAACTAAAGATTAAAAAGCGCTTACTGTGTTGGAAAACCCGGCATTTATTTTCAGAACATAGTGAATAACTTAATGCATTACTTTAGTGAAAAACAAGAGGGAACAGTTGGTTAAGAATTTTACACAAACAGATTTTCACAAAGTTTATACAAAGTTTCAGCATCTTATAAAACTCAAAGATGTTTGTCCCTGGGTAAAAAAAAAGGAGCATATTACCATTACTGTACTCTTTTGATTGTACCCCTGCTTTCTTTTTCATGCTCTCTCTCTCTCTCTCTCTCTCTCTCGCTCTCTCTCTCTCTCTCTCTCTCTCTCTCTCATACGACACCATTCCAAAGAAAATGTTGGGACATGACTAAACATATAATGCAATCATTTTGGTTTATTGAAAACTGTTTTATGAAGTGTTCCTGAGTCCATGGAGTAATATCCTTCACACAATCATGTGTTTCACATAGTGGTGAACATCTACCCATCTTAGCCTGACAACAACAGAACCTTTCATTCCTCTTTCAAACCCAATCATGATGCTATCTCATGTTGAGTATACAGTATGTCACGTAACAACAATTTTTAATTGAGCAATAACTTCACAATTAAGTAATTATGTGTGCTGCCTTGATACTATATTGTTTGTAGGCCTATGTGTCATCATTGGGTGTGTGCATTGATGAGTTTGCTGAGATTTAATGTCTGAGGGCCCAATGCTTAATGAACCTCTTATTGAATGAAGGTTTGTTTACTACAAATGACACCACACACACTGTGTACTCAAACACACAGCCAAGCCACTGAAAGTGAATATCAGTCTCAGCAGCAACAATCTAGAGCAAGGAATAATATAAATAAATAAAAATGATAATAAACAGCCAGTAACAGGCCCAGGCTGTGTGAATGCTGGGGAAAATGATCATGTTGACAGCTAGACAAAGCTGATGAGATGTGGCAATCGACAACATTGTTCACATTTGGGATTCACTCACAATTCTGCATGCCCCAGGGCAGATTTTCTACCTAGAGACAGCAGAGGTGGAAAATCTGATTGGCTGAAAACTCTAACATATATGAGCAGCACTGGAAACAGCTCAAATGAAGAGAAAGTGATAATGTAATGATCTTAATAGACTGATAGGAATGAACTTTGTAAAATGCATATTACATATGTTTAATTAATTTATAAAATTATCATTTCGACAGCCTTTAGTTCAGCAGAGAAGGCTTTGCTGGCCCTAACGGACCACCACTGAGTTGGGATTATCGGCTGGCCCACACACAACCATCAGGGTTTAGTCAGGTATGTTATGTAAGTTTCATAAATAATCTTCCCAGTGTCTCAAGACACAACACGCAAGACAGGCGTCTTTAATTCAGCTGACACAAAAATTAAAAGCCTTCATTACCCTTAAGTCATCCTGGGAAAACAAACTTTAACAACTCTGACAAGCACAGCATGAATGTCGTTTGGCCAATCTCCAGTCAGCTCTGGTTGTTCTGATTGGTTTTCCAGAAGGATGTAGGACTCAAAAGTGTGGCAGCTGCTTAAAATAAAGTGACAATTTTTAATGAGGTTTCAAACCTCAGCGAGTCACTGCATCCTGCCAAGCCTTTAGTGATGGCATACATCCAAACCCACGCTTTTATCGAACAGGACATGGGGGAGTGATCTTGTTCAGCTCAGTGCCATTAGGAGGCCTGAATGCAGTCAACCATTTTCAAGAGTTGGGTTTCCCACCAGCAGGAGCTTTTTATATGTGCCATACGTGCACATACACCAACATACGTTTTTTTTTAAAGGCCCTCCTGACAATCAATGGCATCAGAAAATCCTATAAAGTCCTGCTAAACTTAACACGGTCAAGCCAATTTGTGAGGTCTCGCCAAAGCTGTTTTAATGATGATGATAAAATCCTAATGAAAAACACTCTCTGGAGGCTTTGACTTCATTGAACGTGGGCAGCATCAATTCATCTCGTCTCTTTGATCGTCTCTCTTACAGTAAGTTCTGTCGACAAAATGAAGCGCAGCTGAAAGAGGTGTTCAGTCACACACACACTGAGAGAGAGAGAGAGAGAGGGGAGCTCAGAGACTAACAGGAAATGCAATTACTGTCTGTCTGGGCACAGCATTCCTCAACAGTATGGCCAATTTCACAGCAATTTAAGTGAGTCAACAGGTCGTAAGTAATCATAATGAGCACCTTAATGTTTTCGCATGGAGCAGAGCACCTTTTGTGGTTTTATCCTTTGGCCATTTGATCCTTCTAATCATCTACAAGCTATTTAAACTGTACACAGGGGCTGCGGGCGCGTACAAGTCCCTGGAGGAGGCCCACCGCCTCCGTGTTTGTTGAATACTGTCATTTAAACACTGTGTCAACAGGGATCAGGTTCCTCACATGGTTTCTCTTTTGCTTGCAGGCTGGCGCCGTACAGTAGAAGTGGACACCTTGCTGACATTGTGCTGTCAGGACTTGAGGTAATGAGTGGATATTTTACGCTGCAGGTCTTTATGGTACCGCACCTTTCTGGCTGTGTCTGACAGGTTATGGTTGGATTTTTGTAGGGGATAATGCAGGAAAATGATGTAAATACTATTTTTTAAATGAATGGTTGCTGGGAGGATATTATACCCCGTCTCTTGATCAAATAGTTATCCACAATGAGAGAAGTATGACCCGGGATCAGTGGATTTATGGGTTTCTCAATCACAATAAAGCTGCTTGAACTTTACCCAAACAGAAATGCTGGAAAACTAAACCCCAAAATGGAGCAGTAGCAGAAAATCACACATTTATATTTGTCTTTTAACATGGCGTAACATAACATTAGCATGACTCTAGGGATGATAATGTCATCTGTCAGTAGGTCGACTGTCTTGGTTCATAAGGTTCACATTTAAGTGAAATATATCAAGAACAATTGAATGGATTGCCATGATTTTTTGGGACAGATATCTCAGACTCAGGGTGAAATATTATCTCTGGGGATCCCGTGATTTTTCATCTTGTGCCTTCATAAGCTCAAAATGTCAGTCTTTCAAAAGCATGCTTTCTTCGTGATATTACAATCGCTTCAGTGTGTAGAATTATGTACAGTATGTGCACAGTTTGACACCACAATGCTGCTTTCACATTCATCTACTGAAAGCAGGGAGTTTCTCCATGTTCAGCGAAAATCTGATTTTAAGAGGCGGGCCTATGAGCGTGATTTGTGACATCACAAATAGTTTGGAAGCCAATCCTGGTCCATTATTCAGCATTTAATATTATAATAGTGTGTTGTGAAAACTTGAATCCTCCAAGATTGGTTGTCTTGTTAGCTGTTGTCACAGACATATCACAGACATGTCACAGACATATCACAGACATATCACAGTACACAAAACAATCTAGAACCTTATCAACCATCATCAACCATCAGATTTGAAATTTCTCTTTTGCCTGCTTTTGCAGCTTTTGCTCATATTTTAAAAAAAAGAGAAAATGAAATATACATTGCATACAAATACATTAGTAACAGAAACACAACTGCATTAAAGAAACACAAGTTCACAGGCACATACATGTACACTGACAACACATAAGTAGCGGCTGTGAGTGCAGGTTGTCTCTACATACCCCGGTGTGAGTGCCAAAATGATTAAACAAATACCCCCTTTGTGCGCAGCGGCCTTGATTAAGCTGAGTTGTATGTCCCTCTGAAAAAGAAATACAGGAAAGTGCCTTTGGTGCCAAAATTCACTTGCCCTGTTAAAACATCACTGCTGTCAAAGTTGTTTTTACTCTCTCAGATGGAAACTAAATTTATCATGCCTCTCCTGAGCATTCAGGGTTTCTTTTTTTAAACAGAATGAGCGTGATTATTTATATTAAGAAAAAACATTGAAACTTTATCTGCATTAGTGGTCACAGAATGATACCGCCGGTAAAGTTCAGCAAGAGATTTTTAACGGTTGCAGGATCTTTAATATGACACAAGCTCATTAGTGAATAAGATCTGACATATAGAAGCATAAACAGAAAACTCATTAAGGAAAATGTCTTCAGTAATTCATTGTCATTATTAAAATCTAATATTCAGTTAAAATTGTATTTGTATAAATAAACAATATACAATATTGAAACAATCTTTATATTAATATATATAAATATTATATAAATATTATGATTACAATAGTATAAATATTTATTATAATGTCATATAACATAGAGATATTGACATCTGCTGTCTCCTGATATTGTACTGAGGTCCACAGTTACAATAACATTAATAATTTAATCAGAATTAGCAGATTAACTATTGTTTGAACATTTCTGTGTGTAATTTCCTCCAACACTTACCTTAATGTCTGAATGTTATGTCAGAATAAAAAGAAGACTAGAGGAAAGTTGGCCCAACATGTAATCAACTATATATATATATATATATATATATATATATATATATATATATATATATATATATATATATATATAATCCATTAAAGTCAGTAATATCATACATGAAGTTGTACAGTGTGAGTGAATGGAAATGAGATGAGCAATACTGCTCTCTAGTGGTCATATTCTGACCTGACTTGTTTTAATGTTTGAGTCATATTTAAGCAAATATTCCCAGAATTCTCTGGTTCCAGCTTTTCAAATTTGAATATTGGACTGAGAGTAAGACAAAACAAGACATCTGGAATGGACAATGTTCACCTTGTTGAACCAGGTCATACAGGCCTACACTAAGTGTATGATGTCTCCTTCATATAGTCTTAAACAAATCTTTACAATAGTCTGTAAGGTTTCTTTCATATTTTAAAGCTTCAAGAAAGCAGGAGCTGATTATCCGAGTAAAATTATTGTCTTACATGGTTTCATGCAGGCCGTGTAGATATCCATATATGCCTAAGCAGCATCTCCTGACTATTTATCAGTGAAATACTATATATACTATATATCTTTCTCTAACCTGTTTGAAATGACAGATCACTGCGTAATGAATTATTCTTCCTTAGAATTCTCCTGATTAAAAAAAAAATGAAATGCAGCCCTTTTTTCAGATAAAATAACATGTCACGTGCAATAGCAATAGCAATAGCCAAACGAGGGTCCCAGAATGCTGATTAAACCCATCAATGCCAGATAAATCTCTCTGTATTTCACATTAAACCAGAGTTTTTAAACTTTTAGTCTGTTTTGCGACAATCCCACACCGCCACAGTGGTAGTGATGCATTTTTTGTCAAACAGTAACAATTGGTTTACCAGGAGTTCAGAGTGGAGCAACCATAAGGACTGAGTTGGGAACCACAAATAGCAGATGGTGGAGTCTGTGTCGTCACATTAACAGTATTTGTATAATTACTCTAACTATCAGACGTTTAACACCATAGATTTACTATTCACACATATCCTCACAGAGCTTTTGAATGCATTATGCCAAGGCCCCCTGGGGAACCTGCATCATTGAATTGAAGCTTCATTTAAAACCATATCTCTACATGTAAACAATACAAATTAAAACTCTGTTTTCAATATATAATTCATAAGAGATTTAGCTGCTCTTATTCGTCTTCCTTCATCCTGTTTTCTTTCATGTTTCCCAAGCAATTGTGGAAAAAACCCTTTTCTTGACACTGCGTTCCTTTTGAATCGTAGCAGGCCTTTTTTAATAAGCAGATAAATAGTGTGCAAATAATTACCATGGTCATTAAGGCCAAACTGAGTAGAACACACTACACTGAGTGGGCATCGTAGATTCTGCTGGAACGCTGGTACTCTGTAGAGGATCAGTTGAACATAATTGGATTTTAGAGGTTTGCTGATATTTTTAAAATGATCCACCTGCCAAGCAATGAACAATGTCATTAGTCAAGGCACCTAATCAAAGCCACCAAACTTATTCTGAGGTCATTCAGACATTATTTCCAATGAAATTCCCCTCATCCATCCCTCCTTCATTATTGTCTCTCATGTCCACAGCAGAACTAATGTTTTGGTCCATGTTTGGTCTACAAGGACAAATTTTCGCTGCAGTTTTTGCGCCAAATATCATCAAAATCCAGGTATACCAGCGATTGAAAGAGCCACAAAAGATATTTATTGTTAATGGTAGAATGTTACCAAGAACACTGACCCAAGAACAGTACTTGAGTACAAATTTGAGGTACTTGTACTCATATTTTCATCTCATGCCATTTTCTATTCCCATTCCTTTACATTTCAAAAGGTATATAACATTTTTGCATACAAAACATATGAAAATATACAGTTTAAACAATTAATCAACTGACAGAAAACTAATTAATAACTATTGATAATTGCTTCATTCATTTTTCATGCAAATTATTTCATGCTTTCAACTTCTCAAATGTGAAGATTTGCTACTTTTCCTTTTGAATTATTTTGATTTTATTAATGTTGAGGTTTGTACATTTGGTTGGATTAAACAAGCAGTAAACGAAGGAAATAATGAGATCATTCATCTAAAATGAAAATACACATCAGTTGCAGTTCTATGCAAAACAGTTCAAATGAGCTCCACCTCAATGAGCTACAATAAAAATAAAGTCCTGCTTAGACAATACAGTAGTGCATGAGTTATAACAATATAATGATATATAATGGTTAAACTGTCACAGGGGACATATTTCTGCATTGAGTACTTTTAATACTTATGTACAGTTTTTTATCCCACTTTCATACTTTTACTTTATTGACATTTGAGTATTTGTACAATGCAGTATTAGTACTTTCACTTCAATATAGGATCCAAATACTTCCTCCTTCACTGTTGATCGTGGTCATTCCAAACCAAATAGCTGAGGGCCTCATGTCATGGATTTTCTTGAAATAAAAAATTTAAAAAATCATGCTTTAACTCAAATCTGATCCTTTTTAAGTTGTACATTTTTTAAGTTTGGCCCTCAGAGCTTAATTTAATCATTTTTGTGATTTTATCTATTTGTATTTTAAGTCTCACCAATTGAATATTTTTTGGGTTAAAATTTATACTTAACATCTATTTTGAAAGAGGATAATCTGCAACATTCATGTAGATTGTTGTTGCAGAATATTGCACAGCAATGAACACGATGCATACCATCTTTCCTTCAAAGTGACATGCAGCACTCGATGGCGATTTCATATAGATACCCACAGTATATATGATTCCTTCTCTCGTTGCTTTGAATATCAAGCTAATGTTTAACCTGCCAGTCTAAACTGAGGACACACTGATGACAAGTACAGATTTTCCATAACAAGATGTAGAAACGCAGATCCATATCACAATTAGTGATGACATTTTCATCTTCTATTGACATCAATGTGGATCTATTTATAGATACCGTGGTCTTTAGGAGTGGCCTTCAAGTTTATCTGACAGTGAGAATACACAGATGAGATGTACTGCCTGTGTCTCTCTAGGCACTACCTTTTCACCTTTTCATGAATGTCAGTCCTGTGATTAATCCCTCTTCTGACAGTAAATACGTGAAAAGAACAAACTCATCTTTTTGGCTGCTTTTCACACACCTTTCTGGTACAGACTGTCACAACTGACTTTAATCTATAGCCTGCTTCACATCCCATCTGATATCACATCATGCCATCTTTGCTGCTGCAATGCTGTAAATTTCCCCACTGTGGGACTAATAAAGGGATATCTTATCTTATGTTATCTTATCTTATCTTTCCCTTCTAATCCTCTTTTATAGCCCCATATCTCCAAATTAAAACTATACTCCAGACTTTCAACCAGACAACCCAGGAGCAATAAACAGGCAATGTGCCAACATAAGAACATAGAAGTGTATTATTTGCTGTGTGTTTGGACGGAAGAACGTCAGTCTAAAGTGCAGGTTTGGCGCCTAGATTGCGATGCCTCCAGCAGTCACTAGAGAAGTGAGGTTATTAAAGACGATGCTGATCAACCATATAAGGACTGCATTTCTAATTATCAGAGAGCATATTGTTGTCATGATTCTCATGAACCCAATCCCATGACTGCATGACCTGTGAAATCAATAGTCGTTTTATATTTTTGGCATCTTCTTTTGACAAGAAGTATTTCTCCTTATATATATAACAAGCTCCTGGTAAAGCGAATAGGTGTCCACAAAGCATCTCAGCCCTTAAGGTGAAAAAATGTTAAGAGCATGGCGAAACTTTTAGAGTTAATGCAAGAAAGGAACCTGATCACAACATGCAGCGAGATATTTGGCAACTGGAAAAATGCAACACAAGCAGTGACTTGGATATGTTCTATCCTTCAACTAGCAGAGTGATCATGCAACCAAATATACTGCAGCACCTCTCACTCTCTGCCCTCTCACTTTCAGCTGCAACACATACCACCGATTTTCACACTTTTCAGAGAGCATATCTCCGCCAACAAACCTGAACAATGAGGAAATAGTTTCCAGGGTATTTCAAAACAAAATTCTGAATTTGAAGATTTCTAACAAATATACTATTTAACATTGAGGCACGTCGTTTTACTCTGATCCGTCTTCGTGCGTTACCAATTCCTTCACTCTGGAAACCTACTCCTAGAATTTGGAATTGTGCAGAAAATCTGCTGTGGGACATGCAGAATTGCAAGTGAATCCCCTCTGTTGCAACAAAATGCATGCTCTACCTATAGCGCAGTTATCCACCCACCCATCGCTTCAATCCTCGAACCCTGCAGTCTACATGCTCTGTGTGTGAGTGATTGTGTAAATGGTCACCGCTTCTAATGAGCATGTGGCGCCGTACTCGTTAGTCTCTGTGTGTGAATGGGTGAATGCTGGCTTGTGCTGTGAAGCACTGTGAGTGGTCGGACTTGAAAGGTGCTACATACAGTAAGTGTGTGGGGGTCACTGCTTTTAAGGTTCCCATGTAGAAAATATGAAATGTCGACTGAGTATGTATAGAAACCTCACACTGACAGCATTTCTCTACCTCAGAGACAATATGTGTGAAATCAGATTTTTTTTTTTACTGCCCTTTTCACACATAAAGAGGTGCAAAGATCAGTCTAATAAATGTGGAAAAGGTGTGGGGTAAAGACATGCTGCAGGCTATATTACACAGGGTCAATGGTTCAGCCATCCCAGAAAAACTGCAATGTGAAACACACTTTATTAAACTATTTATTGCATATTTAAAATATCTACACTGCCCCTGCATGTGTGTGTGTGCCTAATCTTGTAGAATTACTAATTCTAAGCATATTTAAAATGTTGGGATTTATTAGTAAACGAGTGATAACTGCACCTATGTAAACGGAGTCATTCTCCAAAGAGCTTCCTGGTTTCTCACACACAAACACGACGCAGAAGTCCACCGGTTACACCTATACATAGAAAGTCATAATGTTGAGTTAGATGATAAGAAAGTAAGAACAGTGCATGTCTGGTCATGCAAAATAATAGAAGGTTAATTTTTCATACACAGTTTTGACATGGTTTAATGTATGACCATAGCCTCATGAGGTACATAGACACATGCACATGACATGCAGCTGTATTGTATGTTGTATGCCAGTGAGACAGGTCCACCCTCCTGTCACCTCAACCAATCCACAGCTTCAGCGTGAAAAGCAGTGATTAATTAATGATAGATCCAGAAAACAATATAAATCCGGACAGATACTGTCAGTGAGGAGAGGGAAGACGAATGTGTATGACGAGAGTGTGCTGAGAATCTTTTTTTGCTCAGAATAAAATACAGTGGTTTATGTTTAGAGATGTCAGCATGGCAGACATAGGCTTTCCCAACCAGACCACAGTCTGGGAGCACGGAGGAGATGTTTGTTTTTCTCTAGGATTGAAGTTGATTCTAACTGACGGGACAACCCTGTTCAACTTTCCAGCAGTGAAGGAAACAAAGGACGACTTTTCTTGGTGATGAGAAGCGGCGCCATTTATTGACTCACACAATGTAACCTATATGATGCATTTACTGCCAAACTGACATCTGAATGCTAGCCTTTTCCTTGGTCACGTTTTTGCTGCTCGCTTGCTTTCACTCACTCAACCACACTGACCATTATACACCACTCCTGCATTAAACTTAAAGCTCATCGTACTGATTTTTTTTTTCCACTGTTGTTCAGCTTTCTCTCACTTCAGATCAGATGTCTTATGTGGGACTCTTCTGTTTGAAGGATTAGCAGAAATTAGCAGCAGGATGGGATTTAATCTGGTTCACACGTCTATTTTTAGGGGCAAATGCAAATAAAATGTTTGCGGTGTCAAGCCCTGTCTGATGTTCCTATTTCAAGATAAACCCCCCTCAGTAATATAGTAATCATTTTCCATCTTATTTCCATCATATTTACTTCTTTTACCAAAATGAAGGCTCCAAAAACACTGTTGTAAGTATAGCCTAAATGAGTTTCAAGTAACTTGGCATCTGATGAAGTCATCTAAGGGATAAAAGCTGTTTCTGGGCATGAATCACTTTTTCCACACTGTCGACATCATTTTGAGCTATTACCTCTGGCTTTTAAAGATCCAGCCTAGTTGTATGTGTGTGTACATGCAAGTGTTTTTTGCAGGAGCATGGTAAGTAGTCACAATCTCACAACCTGCATTAGCAGTGGATGTGCATGTGTGCATTTGTGTGTGCATGGTGGTGTTTTTGTGTTGTTGCTTGTGTATACAGTAGGGTGTGTGTGTGTGTGTGTGTGTGTGTGTGTGTGTGTGTGTGTGTGTTGGGGGTGGGGTCACTTTACCGTCCATGCCTGTATATTAGGTGTCGGAAGTTGCGTCAAACAGAAAGAATATAGGGGCTTACAGAGGAGACGGTAAACAATATGACTGATATGATAGCACTGTCACAGCAGAATAATAGCAGAGGGACTTAAACATTGCCTGAAATCTTCCTAAAAATGTAAAAAATAAGCAAAATGAGGAAACCAATTATGAGATGCACATCTATTATGTATGTACGGACAGACAGACAAGGCTAACCCTATATGTCCACTATGTAGAGGGAATAAAAAAAAACTTTAAATGGCATAATAATGAGCAGTTTATGAATATTCAATGGGACATTCTTGGTTGGTCTGCCCTCCTCCTTAGAAATCCATGGACACCATCAGAGTGCATGATTTCAGTGTCAGATTGCCTGTTTCAGTTTTACGAGCCCTAAATTAATACGGTCGGTTTCTTTAGCTTTAGTTCTTATTCTTAAACCTTTAAAATGGATTACATTGTTTTTAATGTGGTTGTAAAGCTTGTGTGTTTAACACAAGATCCTGAACATGGTCTATTTTTGACGCTCTGACATTGTATTTGAATGGAAATGATGACTGTCTGATATTGCGTGGCATGTCAAAACCTCCTCCAGGTCTCTGATAATTCTCTACCATGCTCGCTGTCATCAATTCAAGCTATGTGGCACCACCACCCACCAAACACATGATGGTACACGATGTAATGATGACCAACAAGCTGAAATAGATGAAAAATCTGACTTTAGCAATGCAATTGAATTAACCTATATTCTGTTGCCAATAATCAGATTGGTGAATCTGATTGGTGAAGAGTTCAGACAGCTGGACATAAAATTGTGTTTTTTCTCAATGCAAAACTGAGCTCATGGTTGTGGCCCCCAAGGCGCCGCTGCAGGGGGTTGGAGATCTCTTTCTCTCCTTGGATGGCTGTCTCACCTGCCTCTCCACAGAAGTCCGGAACTTTGATTTCATTCTGGACTCTACCCTCTCCTTCCAGTCCCACATCAAGTCCAAGACAAAATCTGCTTTCTACCACCTCAAAAACATCTCCAGACTCTGGCCATCACTTCCTGACTACAACAGAAACCCTCATCCACTATTTCATCTCCTCTCATTTGGACTATACTGCAATGGAGTCCCATTCATGGTACCCTGCAAGGTCCTGGACAGGATACAGTATGTCCAAAACCCAGCTCCCAGGGTTCTCACATGCACCAAGTCCTGGCACCACATCACCCCAACCCTTACCCAGCTTCACTAGCTCCCAGTTTAGTCCCGCATCCAGTACAAAATCTTACTCCTCACCTACAAATCCCTCCATGCCCTTGCCCCCCAGTATCTGACGGACCTTCTCCAATCCTATATCCCATTCCGAAACCTACGGTCCACAGACATGGGCTTACTTTCGTTACTCTGTAGAGTGGCCCTGGGCACCTTGAAAGGTGCAGTACAAATTCAAGTTGTTATTATTATTTATTAACTGCGGAAACTCTGTCACTACAGAGATGAGCGTCTGAGATGATGAGGAACAAAGACACACCTGCAGAAAGATGATCAGATACCTGGATACTGATACACTTACATGAATAACCAGTTTTTCATCTTCCATGTAAATGCCATATGATGAATGTGATCACTGAGCATAGATCTAGAGGAAAATATGCTGATGAAATGAGATGCAGTCTGTTTTGTTATAGAGTCATCCAAGATAATCATGTCTGAACATGGATACTGAACAGAGAGAAAAGTCACTAAAGGTTAGATAACCATGTCAATTCCCTTCCTCTGTTGTCACTTTGCAGGCCCTGAATGCTACGTCTGCACTTGGTCAATAGATGATCCAGTGCCCTTTTAGTGCATCAGTCCAGACAGAGGCCATTGTGGGGAGAAAAGACTGATCAGCTGTCATTGGGGAGAAACATTCATTCAGCAACCAGGCATATCTAAAATTGCCATACAGTTAAGGTAACACTACTAAAAATAACAAAGTTTGCATTCATCAGATTAACTTTGAATCAATTAATACATAAGAAACTGTCATGGTCATGTATTTTGGTTGCCTGTTTCCTGTTTTATTTTGAAAGTCTGTTTTCCATGTTATTTCCTGTCTTATTGTCTTATGATCTGTTTTACCCTTTTGGCTCCTCTTTCTGTGTTTTGTCCATCTGTGTTTTTAGTTCCAGTTTAGTTCCCTTTCCCCGTGTTTGTTTGCTCTGTCGTGTTAGCTTATGATTAGTCTATCCTCCATGTTTTCCTCTTCATTTTCCCTTCAGTGTGTGATCGTCTCCACCTGTGTTGATTGTCTCCTCCTCCCTGTGTCACCTGTGTATCATTCCCTCGTTACCCTAGTATATTTAGTCTGTGTGATTCCCTCTGTGACTGGTCAGTTTGTCGTCAATGTTGCGTCAATGCCACGTCTGCGTTTCCTCTGTTTGATCTCCTGCTTCTAGTGTTCCCAGTGTTCCGCTTAAGTTTTTGGTTTTGTATTTTGTACTTTGTATTTTTGTACCTCCTGTATTTTTTGCCTTTTGCCTTTGTTGTGATTTTGGACTATTATTTAATTAAATCCCCGCACTGACTCTCTGCTCTGGCTGCTGTCTGCATCCTTGGGTCCTGTTTTTGTACCATCCATGACAGAAAGTACATAATGGACTTAATGGAGTAATTTAATTCAGCTCTGTGAACTTTACTTGCAAGCTACAGTGATTATCACTGACATTCTTTGTGCAAACCACCTTGAAAATCACTGACTTTACTATCTGATATTACTATTCACCCCCACACCTTATTAGACCCCCAAAGTCATGGTTTCACTCTGTAATTTAGTAACCTTTCATTTGACTTCACTGTAACCTTGCCAGCAGTTTTTCTCTGTGTCAAAGGGCAAAAATCCCATTCCTTATCAGCGATATTGTTATTCAAGTGGTCCAAGAGAATATTACACTTCTACACACCTTACCCACTCTGGTTCCTGACTTTAGAAAATGTGGCCTGTGATGGAAGTCTTGTAATTCACGCTTGTCATTTCAGAGACAGTTCTACAGATGTACATGGGCGTGCATCTTCCTTCTGATGGAGAAAGCCTGATTTTGTGGCAAAGTGGGATTAATGTCCAATGACTCCTTTTCCAACAACGACATTTCAATCAGGAGAGAATTCATTCTGAGAGAATGAATAATATTTAATAGCATGTGCACAGTCGAGGTGGGAAATGTGAGTCTCTGGTGATTGGGCCCCATTGTGACGTTGTCGTAATTTTAAGAGGAGATGAGCTCAACCTGGTCAGTGGGTATGATGAATCGGTCAGCTGGTGAAAAAGATAAGAGAGATAGAGAGTTGTGCATGGATGAGCATAAAGAGAGTCTTCATATAGTGCAAGAGATGTGTGAGCCCATCCAAGCTCCACACAGAGCTTCAGTTTCATTATGTTTAATGTCATATGGTGCTCCTATTGAGGAGTGGAAAAGGAGCATGTTGACAAGCAGAGGGAAATAACATTTGAGGGGGTGCAGTAGTGTGTGTGTCTGACGTACATGCAGCTTTCACAAAGTCGAAAATGTCCAATGTCCTTTTTCATGCTACTAGTGGTCAGTTTGACGAGATAATACTATGGTGCCCTCCTACCAGAGAAATCAGGTCCTTTGCTATTTCTTGCTCTCACTGTCAAATTAGGGTGAAATAGTGTGTCTGGACCATCGTGTCAAAGAATGTCAGCTGCGTCTGAGGCCTGAGGCACTCTGCCCTCGGGCAACAATTAACTGGGGGATTCTTTGAGGTTGGAATTGAGCAGAATTGAACAGCAGAGACAGAGGCGTAAGGGTTTTTCATTTTGTATGTTCAAACTACCTCTTGAAGCTTTAAACTTCAGAAACAGCAGTGAAAAAAGGAAGCCATTTGATTTTTTTTTTTTCAGGCATAATTACTTGCACATGTTCTCCTTGTGAACTTCCGTGCAGATTGAATTTCATTTACATTAAGCCACTTGACATGTTATGCAGCTGTTCGTTTAGAGACCTAGTGGCTATGGCACTGATAGGCAAGTATTAAAACGCACACAAGTATAAGGTTCCACTATCCAGAAAAGGCAAACATGAATAAAAATTGTCCAGCAATTGAAATGCAAATAATGCAAATAATTATTAAAATATTGATATTTTGTATGACTACTCAACCAGTAAGAAAAAACAAAACTTATACACTTGAACAGTTAGCTTATCATCTTGCAGCTGTCATATTTAAAAACATGATTCTCTCTGTATCTTTAGTTCATCCATAATCATTGCAGACTCACCAACTTCATTTCATCAGTCTCAGCAGAGTCATCAGCCGCCACCACCACCACCAGTGTCTGTACTCCATATCTTCGATCACAAAAAAAGAGTCTAAGACTTTCTGACAGACTGACTATGACATCATCTGCATTAATTAAGACTTACCTTTACTTCATTCACTTGTTCGCTTCGTGATTAACATATGATTTTTAATTAAATCTCTGTAACTAAAGGTCCACACACATGCACACACTCACTCTCCAACCATAATAAAAACAAAACAACATCAACAACTGAAACAATTTTCCTTTTCACTTGCTAGTGCAAGCCAAAAAATAAAAAATAAAAAGGTAACTTCACTGGTTAGCTTTTGATGACAAATCCCTGAGTCTCCTCTGAAACACTGACAAAGACTGAGGAACGGGGTGATATATGATAACGAGAATGATGAGAGGGGCCGGTTGGCGGTAACAGTCCAGACGAGATGAAACTTGAGCGAGAGAATCCAAAGTGTTTCCTGGTTCTCTTTGATATTACGCGTTTCTTACGTCACTTTACTAATCTCATTGGACCTTTACTTTTAAGACTGACTTAGTTTGAGCTATAGAATACCATTACCACATACAGTAGCACTATCACATCACTAACATGCTAATCACATTTAGTATCTGAGTTGAACATGCTAAATCTTGATGACAGTACAAAATATGCACACAAAGCAGCATTTACTTAATCTATGTTTCTATAGGTCCTTTCAATGTTTGTAAGACTCTGCATCCACCACAGTGGTGCATAATTACTCTGCAGCATCTTAATAGATTTTTTAAAACTTTCATCATTAAAAATGTATATCCATCCACATCCGTTCATTACAGTATGTTGCTTGGTTGATATTTCAGTTACAGGCCCAATACACAGTGGCTATGGTTAACAATTTCTAATATGAAATGCTTTATTAAGTTAAGTTAGTAATTAGTGCCTACTGAGCACTGGTTAAAATATTAAGTAATGTGAAATGAAATTTTTAAACTGGGCTGCATACTTTTCAAAATACATTAAAAACAATGCAACAGCTCACAAAATATCAACTTGCTTCCCTCTCAATATAATGCATAATTACAAAATACTATGGCAATCCACCTCACATAGTTCACTAACAGTACTCTCAGCATAACATTTCACATATAACACATCTCAAAAACAGCAATAATTAGCTACATACAAAAGCATGCTAAAAAACAAATGGTCTCCTTGGCAAGTATATATGTGACCATATTCACTAATATGATCAGATTCCCAGGACTGTAAATTGAAGGAAGTCCCATTCTCCAATGCAGCTGAGAACTATGTGCTGCCCCAACTGAAGGTAATAACTCTTAGAAAAACAACAAAATATAAAAAGAATAATAAGCCATTGAAATGCTACACTTATTTGGTCTGACTTAAATCTAATAATATATTATTTTGTCATATAGGCAGCAATTTCCAGGAAAATATCTGATAAACCCAATGTACCACTGCGCACTCCCAGCATTAAATGGATTTCAGGTGAAGTCACAAAGTGGAAATTTGAGCCAGAATAAACAGAACAAGAAGTAGTTAGATAGGTGTAGGCTTAAGGCTACCTGTCTGTCATGGTGTTGTGATTTTTTGTCCTCTAGTGCCCCAAAACATCACTTGATACAACTTAAAGGGTCGATTAAGGAACCAGACCCAGTCAAAATCAAATCAAACAGATTTTTTTCCAATTGCAATTGAAATTTGTTTGTGAAAATGTCTTCAGCCAATCACAGTGCAGTGAACAGAATTCACATGCCACATGTTTTCTACATAGATGGCTCTACCAGTCAAAAGGACAATTTCAATGCTACCAGAAAGACATTGGTATTCAATTCCCCTTCTATCATACTGTTCATACCATATTGAAGGGTGCATGTGTATTTCAAGTATCTGTACTTGTTTACTTTATATTACCATTACATTTGTCAAGGGATATAAATGTTTCTACTTTTAAACCTTTTTGCAGTTTATTCCATGACCAAGGTGCTTTGTATAGGTTTCTGGCCCAACTTCACCTACTTACAAGGTGCATGGAGAAGGGAAAAGGCAAAAACTCCTCACAGATCCCCGCTGAGTACATCGTTACCTCCGCTTTTGCCACTTTTGTCGCCATATTTGTTGTTGTCAGAACTTTTGAAACTTTTAACTTCTCTGCCCTTGTATCGATGTCGACATAAAGGATGGACGTATCCATTTACGTACATAGAGGGAGCATAAATGGGCCTTAAGATGGGTGCATGAGCTCATCTCTCACCAGACGAGATCAACCAGAACCCGAAATCTCTGCATCCCTCAGTGTTTACCTGCTACCTGGAAGTTGCATCACACACATTTTCATCTTTTGCGAGAGTACTGAGGTATGCAAAGATCACAAGCTCACATTTTTGGAGGATGATGTAAACCCACAGTGGCAGAGGTCAGAGTAGTATAGTTGTTAAAGACACTGGAGAAGCACCATGAATCATTATGAATGCATGAATCCTTCCTGGGGTGACCATGGATGTATAAGATTAAGCAAATCTCTCGACGGGGATGGTGTTGTTCAGAGATGTCACTAATTATTTATCTATCTATCTTGGGACATACAGCTGTCCTGGCCAGTGCAGCTCCTTTAAGCTGAACCTGCTTAAAGCTCCATTACTTCATCTTATAATCATGCCTGAATTGGCAGCGGTCATGTTGCCTTTACTACAGCCTGGGCATAACCAGCACCGTAACTCTGGCTGTGATTGGGATGGCCAGGTACCAGGTGACAGGAAGTCCATAAAGAAAGGTAATCTCACATGTGATCAGAGCAGACCAGCAGTTCTTATTGAATACCAGTAAGAAATCAAAGGTCACAGGGAATAATGCCCAAACAATGACCTATAAATCTTTCATTTTCTCATCTATAGTGAACCTTGCTGGTGTATCGAGAAGGATTATCGATACGACTGAACAATTTACATAAGACAGAATCAAAAAGACCTTACCCAATTGATCTTTACAACCATGATTTATTGATCTGTGACATCTTGACTAATTCCCCGTCAAATCTTTGTTAAGCTTGTTGTACAATCCTTTATTGTTGGGGGTGCTGACTTCTTTCATCCCTCCAGTCACTGTGGGATTCATTCTTGTCGGCCATTTGGTTTTAATAGGATCCCAAGGAAGCAGTACACACTGCATGGTCTGATGAATCAGAGATACAACTGATACCATGGCCGAGAAGAAAAAAAACATGCAAAAAGACGAAACACTATTTGTGTGTATATATACACATATATACACATATATACGCATACGCACACTTAAAGAAAACACACAGCGTTCAGGAAACACTCTGCGTACAAACAACAATATTAAATATTCAAATTCACTGTAAATACACACAACACGTTCAAATACACAACCATGCTACAAATACACACAACACATTCAAATACACCAACAAGCTGCAAATACACACAACATAGTCAAATACACAAACAAGCTGCAAATACACACAACACAGTCAAATACACAAACATGGTGCAAATTTACACAACACAGTCAAATACATACAATATAGTCAAATAACCACAACACAGTTAAATACACAAACAAGCTGCAAATACACACAACTCAGTCAAATACACAAACATGCTGCAAATACACACAACATATTCCAGAAATGTGCTGCAGATACTACAACACAACACTTTGCAGTAGAAGGCTTCTTGTGCAGTAGCCTCTCAACCTGTGAGTGTTGTAGCAGCCCACATTGCTATAATAGTCTAGCTGTTGCCACAGGAAGCATATAAAGGTTTGATAGGTTAACAATAGAATAAATAACTAAGACATTTCTTTATGTGAGGAGTACACAAAGGAACTCATCCACCCCTGAAACATATAAGATGCTTTTTAGCCACAATGTTTTTAATTTGGAGACACGATATAAAAGGTGATAAATGAAGTTAAATAAAGCTAAACATCAATCTATTGAAATTATTTATTGAATTTATTATTTATTTAAATTAGTGAAAATCTGCTAATCCAAATAGATAGTGCAAAATGTGCTCTACTGACAATATGTTGTAGACAGTGGATGAGTTTGAGCACACCAAAGAAGCACCGGGTATCGCCATAATGGGTCACAGTACGGAGACTGAAGTGGTTTCTGGTCCAGATGTTCATCATGTCTTGTAAAACCATATATGCATACTTTCATTACCTCATCAAAAGCACAAAATCCCTCATCTACCACATACTGTATGTCATGCTGCAGATATTTTCCTCTGTGACCTTTCAGTTATTTGAACTATAGAAAATATCTAATAAAAAGAAATGTCAAATCACACTTGCATAAGAGCCTGCTGTGAACAGAAGAACAGTGTGTGCCAGTTTGCATCTTTGGGTTGTAAATGCACAGCCGGATTTTATCTGAGTGAAGGAGGCGTATAGGTTATGAGGCTGAATCTATGTGGTTATAGCTGATCAGCACATTATTAGGTACCTTTGTACAGAATGTACACATTTATGCAACCTATTATTGTGAGTGTCTGACGCAGCCTGTATACATCTTCCCAATAAATAACCTCTGCAAAACTCAAAGAGCTTAAAGGGAGAGTTCACTCCATAATCACAAACACATAGGCTATTTTTCCTCTTTAGCAATGTTGTTTGTTTTTGGAGTAATCAGCTGTAAAGATGTCATGCTTCTGTTGAATATGTGGTACTTTGTTTGTGGTGCCCAAAGCAGAGCCAAAAAGATATTTCCAGAACTCCGCAAAAATGTCTCTGTCCAAAAATCCCAACCTTGTTAATAAAGGTAAAGCACAGATGTTTGTTTTGAGCAGTGTCATGAAGGAACCATCTTCTTTCTACCAATAACTGTGCAGAAGCACATGTGCATCTACTCATGGACAAGAGAGTCATGCACATGACAGGGTGGGATCAAACGTTGATGGCATCCTCCTGTATAACATGATTAGCATAATTAGCATAGAGCTATAAGTGGCTCTGGCCTCTCATCCATGAATAGATACAAGTTTCCTTCTTTCCATATGGAAAGACAACATGTCCTGTAAGCATAAGCAGCTTATTAAATGATTATTAAAGGTAATTATGCGGAGTGGAGCTTAGCGTTAGATCGAACAGAGTGATACTGGTCATAATTACATCACCTTATTAGTATTAACCGATCAACCTTATCAGTGTGTTACCAGCTGACTAATAACCTCCAGCCATATTCATGCAGATCTACAGTGTGGCCATTATAACCCTCTCTAGTATCCCTAGAAATTATTTTCACCCAGATAAGTTTGCATGGCAGTAAATGTTTTCTTAAGCACCAAACAAAACCCAAACCAGTCAACCCATCCAAATTCAAAGTAGATCTATGCTCAGGTGTGGCAAACAGGCTACGTGTTTTCTACTTTCCTCTCTTCATTTTGTTTTCCTTTCCTCATTCTGTTCTCTCATTTTCTGCTCCTTTGATTATTTTCTCTCTCTCTCTTCCCTCTCCTTTCCTTTGCTTTACACCGCTTTCTTCTCCCCTTCTTTCTTTTTCTTTCCTCTCCTCATTTAGTTATTTTCTCCCCTCATCTCCCATTTCGCTGTCACGCAGATGACATACAGCGATACTTCCCAACACAACCCAACTACCAGATTGGACCTGACTGGAAATATCCGGATGATATTCAAGGATGGACTAACATTTTACACTTCAGTGAAAACAAACAGAGATCATACTATCCAACGCCCCAAACCAGTACCACTGCACAGTCCCTCAGTCAGTTATCTAATCACATCAGATCTCATGCACACACAAAAACCAACAACAACATAATCATTAACAAATGAAATTTACTCTGTCTACACTGTCAAATCTAGCTTCTTTCAGATCAGAATTGTATCAAAGATGAGGACTTTCTTATCAATCAAGTCCGGATTATTGCAACTTTCTATATTTTGGTATCAACCAGGCCTCTTCACAGTTTATATGGTAGAGAATACTGCAGCCGGACTCCTATGCAGATGTTAAAAAGGGAAAATAACACATCTGCATGAGCATCTTTTCACTGGCTGCATGTTCAGTAAATTAAATTTCAAAATTCTTCTGTTTCCTATTGAAGCCCTTCTCTTGCTCTGAGCTATATTGCAGACATTCTATCCCTATATCCTGATGACAACTTTTCAAAAGCCCTTTTTGTGTTCTACAGTGATATGCATGAATCTGTATGCATGTATGAGTATGTGTACAGTATTTATTTATGCAAATATTTTAAGTACCTATGTTCACATTTTTTGGGAACGAAAAGGAAGAACAGCAGGATAAAGAGAAAATCAAGGCAGAGGACAACGCTGTTGAGATGTCAGAGGACTTTGATGGCCAAATGCATGATGGGGATGAGAATGAAGCAGGTAACTTCAACTGTGGCCTGTTGACCATGATGAACACCTGTTGATCTCATTGTAACTCACCACATGAGACACCACTGTACTTATTTGGATGTATGTTGTATAAACCAGTGGATGGTTCTTCTTTGAATAATTTGCAGATGAGGATGATGAGTCATCTAAAGAGGATGAGGATGAAGCTGGATAAAAAGATGGGTGATCTGGGTGAAGGACAGACAGACACTCTGGATGAGAGAATGTGGGGGGAAGAGTCTGGCCAGTGCATGGACCAGGTACAGACCACCAAATGACCAGGAGGCCTGTGTGAATGCTGAACAGCTGTGAATCATGATTTCAGTCCTGTAGGCGTCACCTTTAACTCTCACTGCTACGTTCTCTCAGGGTGAGTCACAGCTGGTGGCTAAAGATGACAACTTGGATGCTGCAGACCCCAACAATGACAAGGAGAACCAGGACAAAGATGAACAGATGAAGGAGGAGGAGAAAATCAATGAACAAGGAGATGAAGTGATCACAGATGTTCTTCCCTGCACAGCATCACACTGACCTGTACAGGTCAACGACCACTCCCTTCACTTTATTACATCAGATGTTTCCAACATGTTACAAATCCCCTCTGATTATGTCTTACTCTTTCTGATCTGTGCTCTTGCTGTTTTCCAGCGAGAGTTTGATGAGAATGAGGTGGACCCCTACCACGGTCGGCAGGACAAGAGACCTGAGCCTGAGGCCATGGATCTGCCCGACGACCTCAACCTGGATCGGGACGATGAGCCTGAAGATGATGGAGAGGGTGAGGATGAGAGTGAGACCTGCCGCTGAATAAACAGACCCTGCTGTGATTGTTTTAGTGAAATGCATGTGACCGTTTCTAATCCTCTTTTTCAAGTTCATGAACAAAACTTTGTATCCGACACAAAGGAGACAAGAGTCCATGAAGTTTTTACTGCAGTGATTTCAGGTTTCACAGACCTAAGTTTAAAATGAAGTTGTAACCAGATGACGTCAAGATGTAGCCATGGAAACACTGGAATCCAACATGGTACAGAATGACATCCAGCAGCCAGGAGCACTTTGAAGCTTTTCTGAAAGAACAGCATCAGTAGGCCTACATGAACCTGGAGACATTGAAACACAATCAGAGCATCTGTCCTGTTTTATTTTGAAGTCATCAAAGTGTTGACTTCACTAAGAGCTGCTTCCTGTCTCTCATTTCATGCTGCTTGGAACAATATTACTGTAAAGAAACAAAACAAACGAAATGATGAAGGGGTCATATAGGGATACCCTCATCCTCCATCTGTCTGTACATACATAGCTGGATATAGTCTTTCCCCAACTCCTCCAGCAGAGATTATCAGAGAGTGCATACCTCCTCTGCCAAGAGAATTTACAAATCCTACCATGGTGGCACGACACTGACTTTTCTTACATAGCACTGAAAGAACTTAGTCAGAAACATCATACTTTTGCCTGGTTCTGTACATTATTTGATTGTTTGTTAACCTGAAGAAATGAAGGTGTTTGTCAGACAAAACAGGCAAAATGAACTGTGGAACACATTCCCTCATTGAAATGGATGTTTGTTTAGGCATTTAAACCAGTTCAGTCTTGTGACTTTTTCCTCTCCTCAGAGGAGAATCCGTTGGACATCGATGAGAACGCCACAGCCCTGGATCAAAAGGAGGACGGACAGGAAGAAGGAGATGAGGAGGAGGAGGGAGCAGATGAGATGGAGGAAGTCCAGACAGACAAACCAGGAGAGGAGAGCAGTCAGCAGCCTAAAACTGAGGAGGAGGAAGAGGGGGGTGGAGAGGAGGAGTCTGCTGAGAAAGATGCAGAGGAGGATACAGAGGAGAAAGAACAGGAGGCGGCAAGAGACGAAGATTTGGCTACTCCAAAAGACAAAGGACACAAACCAAAGGTGTGTATGTCAAAAAACTAGTGCACATGTGTAATGAACACACACATGGTTTTGTTGTTGTGTCACTGTTGGGACTGCTTCCAGGAGCAGGCAAAGGAGGAAGGAGCAGGTGAGGATGAGGAGCAGCCAGAGTCAGCTGAGAGGAAGGAGCATAACACAGATGGTCAGACTGGAGAGCAGATACGGCTGTGGAGCTGGCAGGAGAAGCGTCAGAGAGAGACCAAGCCAAAGAGGTTCATACTGTGACTCAGCACATTTACACCAAGATAAACCACTGAGGCCTTTAGTCATTGTGTTACATTAGGCTGCAAATGATGCATAAAAAACATCATTTTAACCAAGACGTACTGTAAAAAGGTGTTTGAGCTCATTGACCTCTGAATCTGTTTTTGATCGCTGATGTTTGACTCATCATAGCGATGAGCTCTTATAACAGTAAATAAATATAACAGTAAATATCTCCATCTTTCTGGTTTCTAGGAGCATGGGAGTGGAGCTGCTGATGCCAGCCAATCAGAGGGCCACCAGTCGAAGCTGACGGCAAGAGTGGCTTCACAGAAACAGACTCAGAACAAGACTCAGGTAGAACGGATCAGTCTCAGTCTTTTTTTAACAAATGTATTGATTGAAATTTTCACAATGAAAGGATATTTAAACTTCCATCCAGGAAGTCTGAATGTTCAGGCATTCCCATAGACAGATAACAATGTGCCCTGTGTTCCACATTTAACACATACATCACGGACATTTGAATCAAATTTATTTAACAAGGTCGGTGTTATATAAGTTCTCATTAAGCATTTGTATTGGATTCATTTAAAACTGGAATGTGTGTCTGAGCTTTTAAACAAAACTTCTGACAGTCCTCCACTGAGATTTCACTGTTTAAGTCCTCCGCTCTCCACCCTTGTAAAACATTCAGAGTTTGAAAAGTTAACTGTATTGGGCAAAGAGCTAGCAATTAGCCACCTAGCAGAGGACACGACCATCTTCATGAACAATAGTAATCAGATTCCAAAAATCCTTCAAATAATCGATTCTTTCTCAAGGGCATCTGACTTGAAATTAAACCTTAAAAAATGCTAAATACTACCAATTCACAACTCCCCTCTGACAGCATTTCATGACATGCCTGTTAAAACAGCCATTAAATACCTCGGCATACATATTACAAAGGATGACAAGGTAAAAATGCAACAAAGATCTGATCTGATAATTAATTTAGAGCTAAAAGCTGCCCAAATGTCCATAGATGGATATATGCTTAGAGATTTTGACTGTCTCTTAGAGGAAATAGGTTAATTATAATGATTTTCACCTTCCCATTTTCACTGGCTCAGAAACAGAATACAATGGCAGGTCATCTGCTAGCAAATTTGGATGAATGGGCAAGAAGCCAATATGTGTACAACGTATGTGGCAGTCAACATTGAGATAACAAGCACAAACAAACTTAATCATATTATTATGAATGTGTTTTATTCCCTTCATTTAAGTGCACATTTCATCCATTAATTGCATCATTATTGATTCACTACACATAGCCCCGGCCTCCCTTCTTCTTTCTACGTTTGCGAGATGAGGTGGGCGGAGGAATCACTGGGGTCTCACTGCTCTGGGGACTTTGGATAGATTGCTCCTGATTGGTGGGTAAAGAGGCTCTAGACCTGATTGGAGCAGAGGCTTCCAAGGGTGGATCCAGGAGTGGATGGGCACTGTCGGTTAATGGGTAATCAACAGCTGCAGCCAGATCTGCCAATCCCATCATCTCGTATTCTTCGTAAAAGTCTGTTTGTAACGACTTAAAGATCCATGCACACTCCTGAAGAAAGAGAAAGAAGGCACAGAAACAAAAAATGACCAATGTGGAAGTGATAAGAGAACAAGGTTGAAATAGGCCTGATAACTGTAGTCTGTGTGCTCATTGTGTATTTACCTGCAGGGTAGGAGCCTCTCCTGGTGCCATTTCTTCTTTAGGGAAACGCTTCACCAATGCCAGAACAGCCTCCAGTCTCTGGATTGCATCTTCCTCTGCATCCAATCTGCTCTGCAGCACTTGTGACTCATGCTTCAGAGAAACAAGTACATCTTTTTCATGATGCAGATGTCTGGCTGACTGCAGGAGGTGGTAATAAGAAAGAGGAAGAGACACTGTGAGTATCTGATGGACAAAGGAGTAGCTGAGTGGTGCTAGAAAACTTCTAGAAGCCATAATGACAAAAAAAGAAGATATTTGGCAGATATGTTTGGTTCCCTCATACCTGTAATATGTCCTGTTCTGGAAGGTCTGGCTGCAGGATCTGGTCGAGTTCAGGGAGAGCAAAGCCAGATCCTTTTTGATCCTTGGACATCTGACTGTAACGGTAATAGAGCGTATGCTCTCTCCCAGCCATGTCTATAACCTAGAGTTGGGAAGAGATATGGGGTAAATGAGATACCAAGACAAAAGCCGACCATGTGCTTACATTCAGATAATTCAATCCACTGGCGATTGTACTGTATGTACAAATACAATTACATTATTACAACATTACAGTGCAAGTCAAGGAATTTGATGATCAAAGTCATTATGTCCTGATAACGTTCCCGTGACACAGACACAAAGGAGAGAAAATCAAATTGTTTCAAACATACCTTGACCTCTGCCAACTCTTCAGCGGATGTCGCTGTACGCTTGCCTTTGGCCTTCAGCTCATCTTCAGTTGTGTAGGAGGACTTCGGTCGCTCCTTACCTCCAGGGCCTGCAGGATCTTCCACCTCTTTTGAGTTGATCACAGGCAAATCTGGAAGACTCTCATTCTCAAAAGCACCGACAGCTCCCCTGCCATGATGACCCTTCGACTCAACGGGTTTCAAAATACCTGCAGCAACAAGAGGGTACATGGTCAGAATATACCAACTATACTCTGTTGCTCCTGTAAAACACACACTATTACTAATTTAAATTGCATTGCCTCCTCAGGCCAACTCACCTTGATTATACTTGCCCAGGCCTTTGCCTGGTTGGTATCCCATCTTCAGCATAATTCTCAGGCCAATTCCTTTTGTGTGCTGCTCCCAGTCACCAACGGCTACACCAGACTGTATGTCATCACAGCCACCTCGTCCTTTTTGCTGCGCCTTTCTCTCTTCCTCTGCAGTCTCGCGCAGACCGCCACTCACAAAGATGATTGGAGTGTAGACTTTCTTTCTGAAAGTCCAAAACAAATAAGTCATTTCATTGACAGTGGTTAAAAAACAGTATTTGGTGGTGTGGATTATTCTAAAAAAAAGAAAAAATTAAAAGACCCCAAGCCTTACTTTCTGCTTCCAAAGCGAGGCTTCTCATCCTCGGGCACAGCGTCCCAGACGCTCTCCTTCGGTCTTTTCCGGTTGGGATTTAACTTGATGTCAAGGATTTCGCAATCCCAATCGTCTATCGCCTTATAGCTCTTCATGTTGTCCTTGTCTGGATGTCACAATAGGTACTGCAAGTTACAGTAGTGAAAGCAGTAATGCCATGTGGTCATCTAAGCGGTCTTATAGCCTGGACACTGACGTCCTAGACATGACCCGTATGACGTCACGTTCCGGTGACGGTTTCCAGATGTCTCGCGGTAGGCGTGGCTTCAGAGTCGCGTGTTTACTAAGCAGGAAATACAACTGATTTGTCTGCTGTTCTTTGTCTATTTATTTATTTATTTACGTAAATATGTTTTTACATCAGCGTGCTATTAATCGGAGTCATCCAACCTGTAAATTATCGTAAGTTTATTAAAACGGGCGCTGCAGAGAATGACTAGGTGACTTGTGTCAACGTAGACTGCAAACGTCAATAAATCGTCTAAATGTTGATGTTGTCGGTCTGATTTTGCACTTGTAAAAACTGTTCAGAGCAGCAGTAGGAGGTGTAAGGAGGTGTTTGATATCGTTAAACCACTTTCCACACGTCTTGGTGAGTGAGATATAACTTAAGCTAATGTGATGCTAACTGATGTAGCTAATTACTGTAGCCCATTACGGTGGTCGGCGCTGCCTGCTAACATGGCGCGTCGCTCTGAGTGTTTTTCTTGCTGAAGTTTTAAACGCACATGTAAAATTATTGTTGAGAATTTAAAATGTAAGCCATAGCTTTAGTTTTGTTTTATAAATATTTGGGCACTTAAGTACTGTTGTGTTACATTTAACGTCTTTGTAAGATTGTGTTATGTAAAAAATAGTATTCAATTGAACACAAAGAGATAAAAAGGAAAAAGAAGCAACTATTATCTTAAAATGAAGGTTTCGAAGAGTTGTTGTTTTGAAATGTATTGAAAATTAATGATTTAAAGACAAAAGAGTAGATTTCATGGATAAAATTACAATTATAGTTTATGGTTAAAATGTTCATTGAAATTCGTGGTATTATCGGAGGAGGAACTCTTCAATTCTCTCATGTTCCAGATGTGAGATACGCCCACTGTGGTAGGACCGACAAAGCCACATACTGTTTCGACTGTGTATACTAGGTGCACCTACCTCAAACAAAACCTACGACTAACAAAACTCTAAGAACATATATTGAGAATATCCAGAATTTTAGATGACTAAAATAAAATAGGATTATTTTCACATATGACAAAAACTAAAAAGGACATTTAACACAGGACTGAGACTAAATGAAGAAAAAGCGACTTTGTCAAGATCTCCAAGTGGAATGATGTCAGTTTCTGGTCTGTCAAGCAGTCAGTGGAGAAGACCCATCGGTATGACATCACTGTGATCTCATTTGTGCTGTGCCATTTTATTATTTAGCATTGTGTCCTCCTCAAGGACTGTTCACCAGGACGGGTGGCTGCCCTGCCACTCTGCCACCATCATTCATTCATTCATTCATTTTCTCTCTCAGGACTCTCTTCAAATTTGTCAAGAAGTTTGAGGAGGCTCTGAATGGTCCGTGTGTTCCCGCTCTGGTGGAACAGGGAACCAGTGCCAGCTTGGACAGTTTGGATGCCAACCCAGGGGAAACACCCATCCATCAGGTTCACCAGGCTCTGAGGAGCATCCTGCCTGGGAAGAGCAGAGATCTGCAGGTTCACAGAGTTTTGTTGTTATTTTTCATCTCCAACATAAAATCTTTGCTTTAGTATCTTTTCATTGTGTTTAATTAGTGCTTTATGTTAATAAATAAGGAGTGAATAACCTCATCTAAATGGTGCATTTCAGATTAAGGCACCAGATGAAGGAGTTGAAGCTCATCTCTTCCGGAACGTCTTCCTCTTCTGACCAGAAAGATGAAGAAGATGTGTGTGCAGCCGAGCCTGAGCTGGCTGAAGATCTGGACTGCTTCACTGGTAAGAAACTAGATAAATATACACAATAAAAAGCAAAATGTAATGGGCAGTTCTACTTTTAACATCATCTCATTATGAACCATTACCACCAGTTTGGGCTGAGCCATTCTGCCATTATGGGTGTGTTATGAATATTCTGCCCAGACTGCACCTGTATTAAAGGAACAGTCACCTGACTTTCCATCGGCGTGTGGGTTTGTAGATAATGACTGAATTTTAGTTTGGAGGTGAACTGGTGGACCTCTCAGCTGTTAGTTTGTGTTTTTGTACGTAAACCATACAACGTTGCCTCCCAGTCGGTCACATTGCTGAATAGCCCTCAGTATTAACGTCGTGTTTTTTTCCTTTCAGGTGAGGTCATCAGCAACCTGCGTGACCTGCAGAGCCTCTCCGTCGACACGTCAGCTGACAAGGAGAAGCAGAAGGCTGAGGTGAAGCACATCCTGCAGCAGAAGCAGAGAGCTCTGTCAGACCTGTTCAAGATGCTCAGTGAAATAGGCGCGCTGTAAGTAATCACCTGTCCAAACTACTCCCACTCTTACTTGAAGTAGCTTTTGAAACACAACCAAGAAAAAAGACGTTTTAGAAAGTACTTCTAATGCATTTCATCCAGGCAACACTTAAACTTGCTAAATCAGCCCTTGACTCTGTGTTGTGCAGTGTTGTGTGGAAGAATGATGGAGGAGAGGCCAGGCAATAGTAATAGGCAATAGTCCCATGCTAGTTTGACCCTCATAATATGACCCAGTGAGCATGATAACTTTCAAGACCTATCTCCAAGATGTTATGATTTCTTCCATGGTATATGTCCAACCCTTGCATCCAATTTCATGGTATTTTGTCAAGTAGTTCATGTTTGCCTGAAAAAAAAAAAACTGACTCTGCCGCTATTATCTGGATCCATAAAAAAAAAGAAAAACTCCTTGGTGGAGGAAATAATAATAATAATAATAATAATACTGACACACTCTTCGTTTAAGTGGTAAGTGATTACTGAATTACTGAGAGGCAATGCTGACACTTCAACTCCATACAGCCACTCTGACATAATGGAAATACTCCAGGAAATGATCTATACTCATACATACTGTACATATACAGTATATCTACACATACATGTTCCCTGTTTGCCCCTTTTCTTTAACATTAATTAACATCACCTTAACAACCATTGAAGACTCCAGGAAGTCTCTGACTTGGTCAAAATATATAGTGTCAGCAATTCACTTCCCATAAAAACACAACTTGTCTCTTTTTTTGTACCATTAATGGAAATGTCTCCAATACCCAACAATGCCAAATAGTGGTAAGTGGTTTTAGGACTTCATGTAAAGCCATTTAGTTGTGTTAATCCGTGACACTACTGAAAAGGCTTCATCACAGATTAAGATTGAAGGACACTACATAAAGTGTGATCCCTCCTTTGAGAATTTAATAGATCTTTTCACTCCCTTGAGATATGATGTGTGCAGTGGAAAGAGTGACATCACATGTCACACAAGGCAAACAATTCACACACATTTCCTGGACAGAGAGACTCATGTTACGACTACTGTACTATTTTTTTTATTGATTCATGGGAAGTATTGTAATTGAAAGATGTGTCCAAAATTCAGGATCAAAGCTGCGTGAATATGAAACCGTGAATTTGACCGCTTCTTTATTACACCATATATTATAAGCAGACAATCTCAGTCACAGGAGCAGTGTTGGAGGTGATGCGGGAACATGGAATCCAGTCACTCCCATATTTTTGGTCATGCCCAATAATGAAAATAATAAATAAAAAGTTTTTAAAAATTGTTTTTGTTGCAAAAATGAATTTGAGAGAATGATTAAATGAAAAATGAGTGAATTCCTTTGATTGGGAAGATGCAGGGAACGTGGCTGTAGGAAACTGAGATGAACTGATGGATCAAAAGGGAAACTAATGACTGAGCTGCCAATTGGGCTTGACAGAGAGCTCAGCGACTAATCACCACGTTTACAAATCTGAGATCTGAGAACATAATAGATTGGTTTGTGTAGAAGCTAATGCCCTGCAGACACAGCTTTGGAGTTTTTTTTAAATTTCACTTTGTTCTCGCCACATGAATGCATGTTCTTTTTCTTTCCCAAGAGTCAAGAGAGGCAGAGCTGGATCCAACATGTTCTGTAGATAATGGATATGAATTCATCAGTCCTGTCTGATTGTCTGAAAATCCACCTTTTCACCTAAAGGCCACAGGGAAAGGATGCCTTCTGGTCCTTCGTTAGCACTGTCGCATCACAGCAACAAGTTCTGGGTTGGAATCATAGTTTAGTCCCTAAAGGCCAAATAGATGGACTTTAGCTCATCCACCACTACAGTTAACGATGGTACAAAACCATTCCAGAAACACACATTTCAAAAAATGTATGCAGTTTAGTTAAGCTGTGGTAAACAAAGCTTGTGGTTTATTTGCCCATGCAAATGGAGGAGCGTCACTTGACTTCCATGTGGGAACTATGAGCATTGTCTTGATTGTGTTGATCGTCAGAGTAGTTACAAAACCTCTGATGTAACCAGCAAAAAATGAAATGTCACATTTCTTAACGTGATGAAACTGAAATGAAACTTACTCTGTAGTCTTAAACAACCAACTTTTGAGGTCAACGCCGGGGCAAGGAGCTGGGGCTCTTTTCTTTTTAAAAGAGCATAGTTGAGAGGGAAAAAGGGACATGGTGAGTGTGATCTTGCCTTGGCCGCCCATTATCTAAGGTCTTCAGTGAACTCCAAGTTTCTCAATCCCCACGGCCCCCACAGTGTGTGTGGATCATTTCCCCCCCCCGTATGCTGAGTACGGGTTCATCTGGCAGCCTCGGAAAAGGTCAGCTTTAAATTATCGTGTGTATGATTCCACACTGCCGTGTCCTCTGGACCCGACTATTTGATCCCTCTTGTCTGAACACATAGATGAATACTTAAGCCACTTCATACAGTTACAATGGTTTGCCTTTTTTGTCCACCTGGTATCACTATGCAGCCCCTGCTGTTGAAAACCTGAACTCCTGTAGATTTCACATTCTACAATATTCCTATCGTTTGATCTCGCTGACAGTGCTGTGCTTAAACAATGGAGCACAGATGGAGTAGGTCACACAGAAAAAGATTCTTTCACATGATTTTGGACCAGAAGGAGCCTTCTTTAATACCCCCAGTTCTGCAGATATAAAAGCAGTCATTAGGTTTTTACTATCTGATTATGCTCGCAGCATTGCTGTTTCTGATTAGAAACAAGAATATGGCTAGATTTGAGGGAAGTCTGGATAATGAAGGTTATGCAGGCAACATGGATTATGTGTTCTACACAAAGACTCAGAGGGAAATGACTGGTATTTACTTTGTGTGATGCATCTGATGAGTGTTATACATTGTACAACTGATGAATGAATGGAAAATTCATAACGCTATTCTATAGAATGACATGAATGTCCTAACAAACATCTGTTAAACATGAGAATGTCCTTGAGTTGACTTGTGTGTGTGTATTATATAAATGATAATAAAGAAAAAAGGCAATATTCACAGACCTGTGTTCCCTCATTGAAAATGTATTTATTGGTTGGGCTGGATGAGTTTTTTCTGTTTTTCTTTTTAGTGTCACATTTTTTACATTTCAGCTCAATATAAAGTATTTATTTAATTTAAAGGAACTCAGGTTTCTGATTTGAGCTACAACCTGACATATAAAAGTGATGGAGACCCATAATTTAGGCAAACAACAACAAACAAACTGAATCATAATTGGAAACGCTGCCTTGGGACATTAACAACCTGAACAGATCAGTATGTCTCATTAAATCTGTCAGTATTTCAAGAATCAACAAGTTATGGGAGTATCTGAAACTCTAATGAGGACTATGTCTCAAATTTGCACAGACTTGTTTGGGACTATAATTAGGTGGTAAATTATTTATACAGTAGGCCTCAGATACACCCATTTTTATCCTGCCAAACAGCAATTCACAGCAAATCCCAGTGTGAATGCAGTTTCTTCTGCTCTCTGAATGCTGAATGCAATACTCCACCTAGTGATGGGGACGTATTGTAGGGGTGTGACAACATATTTATTTGCCATTAGATAACTTTTGTTGTGATTTGGCATTACCTAAAAATTGACTTAATTTGACAAACTTTTCAAATAATTGATTTCCTTTTTTTGAAAAAAAAAGAAATTACGATAATTTAATGATGTTGGTGGAGGTATGAGCTGTGTGCGTGCTATCTAGCGCTGTCATCATCACAGATCCAAACAAATCTGAATTTATACATTCTACATCTGCAATATGAGACCCTTATACAGCATGTCACAATCCTCTCTATAACCACTTAGCTGATAAAAAACTAAAAACAGTGTACACATGGATCCAATGGGAGAAATTAATTGATGAAAAACATGCTACTGGGTGGAATAACATTGTTCAGAACATTATTGCATTACCGTAGTTGACTTACTGTGTAAATACAAGAGAATTGTACAACCTGATGTTGGCTTACATGCAGTAGAGCATAAATAATTCAAAGTCAAATACAGTTCTATTTTAGTGACACGTAAAGAGAAAGGTAATACGGGTCAATCTCCACCTTTACTCCATTCACAGCAGATCACAGAGGTGTAAGAGTTCCGTCGAAATATTTCTCTGTTTACTGTTTATGTCAGTGACGGATCTTTACTTTTTGCTCAAAAACAACAATCAAAATGGTTCAAAACAGTCTTCAGTTTCAAGAGTTCCATAATAAAACAAACATTAATAAATATATTTTAAAAATTCTAATTGGAGTGTTTGTTTTGCAAATAGCATGGTGTGTATGAGGTCATCCTGGACTTATGTTTATAATCATTGAGATCTTGCAGTCCTGAGTTATTTTTTTGTAATAATAGTAATAATTATTCCATGCACTGCTTTTCTGTATAGCATGATTACGGGTTTTTTTTAAAGTAGAATCAACTCAGGATAGATAATTGTAACATGCTGAGTGTGGCCCTCCAATGTCTGATGGCAAACAGAGATTATACCATCAGGTTAGAAGCAGTAGGGGGGGGGGTTATGGTTTCAGACTGTAGCCTCCTTGTGTTGTTTTGACCTATCCAGGTGCAGGGTCAGGATTGATTTTCATACAATGCACCAGATGACTAGGCTGCAATAACCAACTCCTCTCATACAGTGTTTAATCCGTAGAGAAGTAACAACATGAGTCCTAAAGTTAAGCAGTCTCTGGTGCTTTATGGTGGTGAAAGGTGTAGTGGGATATGTGCGTTCCACCCGCTGCTGCCAGCTCCAATATCAGCTTTAACAGAAGGAGAGCACAGTTTGCAGCAGATCAGAACTGCACAATAACTATCCATCCAAGAGTGAATGCCCAAGCTGCTGCAGATGGAACATATGATGCTGTGATGCACATTAATAAATGTTCCTGATGCACCTAAATTCATATAGGAGGATATCTATGACTGTTCTGTTAAACTTGTATTGTCTTATTTCTATCATTATATTTCATTCAAGAGAGACAAGTGAATAAAGTAAATATAATTGTACGTTGTAGCTGATTATATGTGATAATTAGTCTGTCAGATATTTTTGGTGCTTAGACTCCTCAAGGAGATTGTGATCAAAGGGCATTTGCCCAGAGCAGCAGCAAGATAAATACCCCCATGGAGTCCAGACACTGGAGGTGGTGGTGGTGGCTGACGACTCTGCTGAGAATGTTGAGGCCGAAGAGGCTGATGAGATGAAGTTGAGGTGAATCTGCAAAGACTGGGTGATAATGTTGAAGGAGAAGGTGCACATAACAGCAGCATGAATGAACCAAAGGTACAGAGAGAATCATATTCGACATGAAGCAGCAAGATGATAGGCTAACAATGAAAGTGTGTCACTTGCGCTATTGGATAGATGTGATCAGCTGATATGAAATGCTGATATCAATTGATAGCTCCAGACAATGAACGACAGGATGGTATGAGAATAAACTATATGGCCTCAATTTTCAAAGTAATTGTCTTCCTGGCTGAACTTCATTACCTGTCCTACTAGAACAGAGAGGACACTGGACCTGTATTTTGGAAAAATAAAGGCTGCATATATAGGGGGGGTCCAAAACCACCACTATTTGACTCAAACCACAACATTGTTCACCTGGTCCATCTCTATAAACAGCAGCTTAAAACAAGCCAAAGTTCAGAACAATCCAGATACGTAAGGATGAATCAGTGACTGTCTGAGAGGATGTTTTGATATGACGTCATGTGACATTTTAATAGACACTACTGATTTTTTTCACATTAAAAGCAGTTTTGATAATGGCAGATGTTACATTTAAACTCTGCAGTGAATTTATTTGGTGGAAATGCTTCTTTCTAATGGTTGTGTTTTACTATATTTCTGATGGTCTGTATTTTGAGCTTACTGCTAAAAGACTGTTTCCGACGGGTTTGCCGGTGTTGCAAAATTTAATGTGTATTTTTTAGCAGTAGCACTGCCCCATTTTAGCCTGCAGTAGCATTTGTATGTCTGCCATGCAGGCAAGGATTGTGTAATTGGCTGCAGCTAATCTCCCAATCTACTGGAGCCATCAGCCTAATTGTTGTTGTGCACATTTATGACTGTATGCTTAAGGAATAACCTATTTTATTGACTGCTCTTTTTTAATATTGCCATTGACTGCTGACTCCTCATTCCTCTTAACCGACTGATAGGAATATTTTTCCAATATGGTACAATGTTTGTGATGATCATGTTAATATTGGAGGATTTAGACACTTTTTTGTTGCCATTTTCACAAAAAATGACATTTTTTACACTTACCAGAGTCCACAGACTCTATTCTCCATTTGAAATGTCCAACTGAAAGAGATCACATTGCTTCCCAATCTTCAGGGTCACCCACTTGGGACAAATGCTGGAAAATGGTTACATCCTCCTCTCAACAGACAGAGTGCCTCCTACACACATGAAAGAAGAAATTAACGCTCTCTCAGGTATGGTATGGATCCACTGATAGACTTCATCATTCATTTGGCCACTCTGGACTCTGAATTTAAACCAGTTCACTGAACTGGAAATGTGACATCTGCCTCATTTCTTTCAGAGCATTAACAGGTTTGGGCTTGTCATGCTATGATCTGCTTTTTTATCTCAACCAGCAACAGTCAACCAGCGTCATGATGGGCATCTTGGTTTACATACAAGGTTCTCAGTACAGCATGATGGTTTTCTATTATTCTACACCGCCTCTTGTAATGCAGTGTATAATATCTCTATTGCATATTCTGACCACTTCTGTCTCTCAAAACACAGTCTAACTTACCAGATATAGACTCTTGGGATAAGGATGCCATTGGGTGCTTATTTCAGGGGACGTTCTCCTCCATTCTGCTACCCATGTGTCACCATTTTCAAAATATCTGTCGTCATGGGAAACAGTAGCATCAACCTCCGAGATAGCTACTTAAATGTTGAGAATGGCAGTATACCTAAGCCTGAAAACATAAGTGGATAACCATGTCATCTAGGACAGATTTGAGGCAAACCCCTATTGCAAATTTTAATTATTACCTCTACCATAATGGATAAATTGTTGTTTTGTTTGCCTATTTGTTTGTTTGTTTGTTTCTTACTTCTGCCAGTGAGAATTGGAGGACCTTATGTGATCACCCACGTTTGTTTGTTTGGTTGTTCACAAGATTTCACAGAAAAAGTGTCAGTGAATTTTGATGAAATTTTGTGTAGGGATGGATCGTGGGCCCAAGAATCCGGTTACGGGGTTGAGGATCACTTTTTCTCTTTCTTCAACATTGCTATAAAATGTTCTATTAAGTACAGTTATTTGAGACCTATATGTAGAAGTTAGTGTTAATAAATCCTATAAGAATACATCCAAATGCTGTTGTGACTATGATTTAGTAGCCCAGGAAAAACGATGCCACCTCCACATTGAGACAAAATCCTGTCTCTGTCACATTTATCCTCCAAAGGCCCATTTATGCTCCCTTTATGTATGTAAATTGGTATGTCCGTTTGAAAATGGTCCATCCGTCAATACCTCCTTCCGTAAGTCGTTTACGTCGATAAAAGTGAGGTGTCAAAAGTTTCACAAACAACAAATATGGCTGACGTTGTGCTCGGCCATGGTCTGTGAAGACGTAGCGCATCAGATCCTCTTTATACAACCTGTTCAAAGTGAGACTGTTGCACCTTTATTGTGCCTCATTTTTCTGTATAAAAGTCACACAATTGGCGGAAATTGGAGGTCATTTTTGTTTTTGTCTGAGCCGCCATTGGAGGTTGTAAGAGCTCCGAATGGACGTCTGTATAAAATATGGAGTTTTGAAGTAGTATTACTTGAAAAAGCATCTAGCTCACTCAAAGAAGAAGAAAATCAAGCGAAAATGACTTCAAACTGGGGAGATAGCGCAAGGTCTGGGAACTCCTTGTCCGCCATGCAGAGGAGTAACAGGAAAGGTGAATGATCGTTTTTTTTTCATTGACATTTCATTGTTTACAAGGCGCTGCAAGGTGTAAAACGTCACACTAGCTGCCTGATCTTTTGGTGCAGAATGCCAAATCGCACTCTTCTGCAGCGTTATGCCGCCATAAGCAGCGTAGAGAAGTGTCTGTGTTTGCATCAGTTTGCATTTAGAAGCAGCAGATTCACAGAGGATGGCACCTCCACTCAGTCTCCACAGAGCTTGATAATAAGTACACCTATATCAGAGTGTTTGTTCATTTCAGCTCAGCATTCTGCATTCAGTTCAAGCATTAAAAGCAGAACACTGGTTGACTCAATACTAAGTTCATGCTTCTCGCACATAGCTGTTGATTGCATTAGAATTAGTAAGGCTGATAATAAGTACTGGCTGTGTGAACATGATTTATTTCTCTGCATGGGCAGCTAATAATCTATATCTAGTGCTGTCCAAACAGTAATATTAGCTCTAATAGGATGTGGTTATGTGCTGTCACTACCCAAGAGCCTCTAGTAGTGGAGGACTCGCTCAGCTACAACACAAGTACCATAAAGCGATTCATTTGGTTATAAATATAGTGGTTATGAGTCTCCCTCGTGCTCCTCGACCCTCTGCATAAAAAAGTACCACAAGCACATGCTGCTCTGTCACTCCTTTGTTTTGTTTTGGGGTTTTTGGGGGGGTTTTTTAAACACTGGGAGGTACGGCTCTCGCACAATTAAGGGTGAAGTAGATGAATATATTGCTGATCTTCAAATCGTCGCCGAACACATTCAAACCACGCCGATTTAAGCTTCGTCACAGCTGTCATGATACCAACAGCTGACATGACCCCAAGCAGGAAATGTTCCGTAAAACATTTCAATGGGCTTTTAGCTATGCAATGCATTACAGGAGACGTGTCAACTGTAAACAAAACTGCTTTTGTTTTACAAACAAACTAAGCTGGTTTTGTTTACAGTAATAACTCTGAAAACTCCACAGGGCGCTTTAAACATCAAACCTCTCATGATTGCTTGAACAGTGCAGATGTTATTTCTACCAAAGACATGAAAAACATGTTTGTTACTTTAGAGTTATTTTGCTCATTTAAACTTATAGACAAAAATGGCACATACAGTATTGTGTGCTAGGCTTTTGACAATTTGGAACCTGAAGGTCCCGAAGCTTTTAAATGAGACTAAGGATAAATAATGAATATAATAAGAAGAAGAAGAAGAAGATGACGACAAAAATTCTGTTTAGTTCATGTCTTTCTCCTCCTAATACTCGTCACAGAAAGAAAAAAAACATGACTAACTCTTTGTAAAGAGTTTCTGCTCTCACCACAGGAAGGCCTTTCAACTGTGACAGCCTTGTGCTGTCATGCTGTCCCTTTCCACACTCACCCGCTCCTACCCAGGAGGAAGAAAATAACATCCGTGCTCCGTCCTGCACCTTGCTGTAAATTGTGAACATCATTTCCTGCACACTGGACAGAAAGGGTCACTGAGTCTGCACAATACGATTCTACTGCAGATATACCGACAACGACGCAGTGACTCCAGAGATAACAGTCAGGACGAAGAGAAAATTTCAATCAGTCTCTCAGTCTTGATGGAAATGGCCCTTTTTTTTAAAAAGCATTTCTTTACTATTTTGTCACTTTGACTGACTGTGACAGATGAAAGTAAACGTGGCCGTGGATTTTGAGATTAGATAACCTTCATTATAAAATGATGAGTGTCATGACTGGTTAGTGCAAAAGTAATTGAAGTCCCACTTGATGCATTTCATTTACATTTGAATGTGCAGTGAACCAGCTTGATCCAAGGAATTTCTGCTGGGAAATTCTATTTTTATAGTGAGTCAATCTTATGGAACATTATAGGCAATAAACAGGGCCGTAGCTATCGGAGTTTGAGCTCTGAGTCCCCCCCAATTACCAAGTAATTTTATTAATGACTTGGATTTTTTTTCATTTACCATTTATTCAGATAGTTGTCTCCACACTTGCAGGAATAGAATTCTGGTGGTATTTATGTATGTATGTATGTATTTACTTATTTATTGGTTGGTTGGTTGGTGGTCTAAATGTTGTGATGACAAATTAAAGCCCATTTTAGAACTTGGTGAACTAAAACAGACCTGAGGGAGATGGGTAGCCAATCTAAATGCATGAATTGGTCATTTCCACTCAACACCTGCCTGCCGCCTTAGATGCAGCCTTTAATGAAGGATCTGGCTGCTGCCCTGGATCACTCCAAGATCATACAGCGTGCATGTTACGTATCCATGTGATTATCTATTCTGATCAGGGAACATGCCATCTGCTACACGGCAGCAGCCAATCAGAAAATATCTTTAGGATTAATTAATGGATTTATGAATTTTATATTTTTTTTTATGTGTTCTGGTGTGTTACATTCTCCTATGTTTCAAATACAACATTATTTGCCTTTTAACAGTAGCCTATATGGTGATGAAATGGTGATGTAGCACTCACTAGTGATTTGGAGCGGAGTGCGCCAACAGTTGGGGTTGATGCCTCCTTGTCTTCTGACTGAGCTGAGAAGTCGGACATGCTGCCACACAGCAGCAGTGGAGGCGGTGGACGGTAGCCTCGTCCTCACACGCGATCTCCCTGGCGACACACCTTTAAGCCTCAGGGCTCAGCTGGAGCAGAGGGCAACCAGCGCGCTGCGCTCTGAGAACCTCTCCGCTCCACGGCTCGAGTAGCCTATAGATGGATCTGACAACGGAACGAATCAGCCGTGCCGTATTTTAATCTCCTGCGTCCCATGAAGACGGGTTACTTCTTCTCCGTTCTCCTGCTTTTCCCCCTTCTTCGCTGTTGCTCATCACAGTCCCAATGGATATGTACAAATCCACTTTATCACCAGCGCTGGACATCGGCACAGGTTGCTATCTACTGGTTGTAGGTAAGCTTGAGTTAGTGATATGATACTTTTAGAGCGCTCAGAGGCTTTTTATCTCTGCTCGGTTTAGTTATCTGTTAGTGAAAAACACATTCACACTATACTGAGGTCATTTAGTCCCCAGAAATTGCTTGAAAACACAATCAAAAAGTGTTGAATTCATCCATCATCCATTTTTACGCACACCAGCTGGTCTCTACGGAACTACTTATTATATATAGGCTATACTTTTGATTGATGAAAATAGAATAATGGGTAAAATTGAATTGAATGCAAAAGGCCTGTATAGTGAGAAAAGTCTCCCCTGTCCTTCTTCTAAAACTTTGACTTAGACATGCTTGTGGAGTATTTCTCAATGTCATGTGAATTTACATATAGTTGTATAGACCTCAGTTTAGTTTAGTGATATTGCATGTAGTGGTTTTGTTTAATTTACCAGAGAATAAGTGCAAATCAATGGAATACCCTCCAAAGTGACAAAAACAAATCAGCCTTTATACTAAAGGCATCATGCAATATGCACAGGTAGTGATTTAATAGAGATAAGAAGTGAGATTAAAATATATATTAAGAGCATTCAAAGCATTATTCAGTATGCACATTTATAACTGACTTAACTGATAAAATTAAATAAAAAATTACATCAAGACCTTCTATGAAGAAGAGCAATTAGTCCAGTGGATGTTACTCTCTCATGGTACATTCACAGCAGGCTGTTTCAGCCATGCTCATAAGACTTCCAGACCCACACTGCCCATTATTGCTGCACTGCTACACAGTTACATTCATTGCAATATTACATATCTGACAGTAGAGCTAACCTTATTCTTGTTTAGCTCTCGGCTATGCTTAGAGAGAGATTCCTGCAAATCTGAAATGCTCATATCCTGCCTCCACAGGAGTGCTGTCATCTCACACAATGACTGAGATTTACTGAGAAGTAGTAATCATGTAGGATGACAGACAGACACTGTAATCACACTCCTTTTATTCCACATATGTTATCGCTCTGACCCTTAATCGTGAGGCTGTGAATCTACAGTCAATCAAAGGCAGGTTGATGCATTTATGAAGTGTAATAAAAGATGTATGATGATGGATTTGGACACAACTGGACAGAGATTATGGATGACATAAGATCAGATGTTTTTGGTGATATGTTTGCAGAAGAAAAGCAGGAATACTTTGTATTAAATCTGCTGTTAGATGGCCTGTAGTGATAACACACAAACAAGACTCAGAGAATATGTGAGAGAAGGTGTTAGAGGAAAATAAATAATCTTATATATCTTTAAGTAAATGTCATAAATTTCAAATTTTACTTAAGTGAATGAGCAAACGTGTTCGCATCAAAATACTTAACATACTTAGCATCAAAGTATTAAAGTAAAAGTACTTATTATTCAGAATGATATTGTCAGAATAATACATATATAATAGGATTATTTCTGATGCATAAACATGTTCATCACTTTGGTGAAGCTGGGAAAAGGTGGTTTCGCTACTTTATGTTTAGTTTTTTTCCAACTTAGCTTTTGAGTTTTATCTTATCTATTATATGTCATCATAATTTATTTGCTGATTATATTTATTTAATTATGAACTAAATCTGCAAAGTTGTCAAAGTAAAAAGTATGTAGTTGCAGAAAATATAAGCACCTCGAAACTGTACTGAAGTACAGTACTTGAGTAAATGTACTTAGTTACTTTCTACAACTGCTGAGGCACACATTACATCGTCTCATAATCTATAAGGGCTTTGCAACTGAGTGTCTTTTTTATTGGCTATTTTCTTATTAAAGGAAATCTGTTTTGAAGATTATTGGCTTATCATAAGGTTGTTGTAACTTAAAAAATGTCTTTAACATGCTCAGATATAATAAACAGGTTGAATTTCCTCTGTGATAATGTGAATTTAGAAAAAAAAAAAGAAAATGCACCATAATATAAAAAAAACATTCTAGATTAAAGAATCACAGCGACATATCAGGAGGTGAAAACACATCCTGTATTATGCTGATGTGTTTCTTGTGATGTACATGAACCTTGTGGTTGCATGACAGGAAAAGGTACAGGGAAGGGGGGGGGGAGTGACATTCATTACATATCTCATCTCCTGGAAATTCTCCGCTGCAAACAAAGGATGAATGCACAACACCTTCGCTCTCATCTCATGTCAGCATGACCGCTCTGTGTCTGGTCATTTGAATGAGGCAAGGATTAAGTGATGCTTAATGTTGAAACTAATTACATCACAGGCATCAGTAATTATATGATATATAACAGTTTTATTTTTTTAAAGTTGCTATAAAAGCTAGAAACAGAGGCCGTCCTCTGGGTAATTAGTTTTTTTTTTGGTTTTGTTTCTTTAAACCCCCCCCATCATCCCTAATGCATGTTAAAATAATAGTCTGTAAATTTGTGCAAATTGCTTAATTGTTAAACCAATTTAAACCTGAGTATCTTAAAGGGATTATTGACCTGTTACCAAAAAGCATGTCCACATAACCATTATGCAGAGACAGAACTATGTCCTCTGCATATAAAAAGATGAACATTTATCATTCATGGCACAAGTGAAGGTTGTCTTTTGATATAAGTATTTATGCCATGTTGTTGCTGAAGGGTGAATTAAAAACAATAGGGTGAACACTAAAAACAAGTCAGATTATCCAAATGTAAACCAAAAGACAAAAAACAATGTCATCTCCCTTTTCTGACCCCTGCCACCTTAATCACCTCAGTACAGTCCCTTAGGTCAAACATCCACAGTGTCTGTATGCCTGACTTTGTGCAGGCAAATAATGCAGCCCAGGATTAACACTCAATACACAATAAATAAATGCCAAGATGGGTTCAAGATTGAGATACATATTTACATCTTTATTGCTTTCAAACATGTTTGTATAAATCAATTTGAAGTGTAGAGTGAGTGAAGGGAGGTTCACAGTTGTAGGCAATGTGCATATATTTATCTGTGCACAACAGACATCTACCTGTCAATCCCCCATTCATCTCCCTGAACCCCTCCCCCACTGCTTCCTCCACTCACCACCTCTCACTTAATCCCTTTCCAGTCAATATTGTGCCATCAAACCATTATTGGGTCCTGTTAGGTTTTGCGTTAAGATTGTGCTCCCATCCGCCCTGTGTGTCCATTCACCATTCACCATTCACCATTCAGCAGTTTAACAAGGCAGTTGCCCTTCAAACTCATTACATCACATTTCCACTCACCCATACTTACTTAACTCACACTGCCGATCGTGCCCTCTTTACACAGCTCGTGATTATGCTTCGGTTTGGTTAATGGTCATAAGATTACTTGTGGCGTTCTAAATCTGACTGTCCAGGAGGAGCACACGCTGTCGAACATTGCTAACCTAACATTGATACTGTGTGTGTGGCCTTCCATTATGCCAACCTTCAACAGGTGGTAACAAATGAGCTTTCCAGAGACTCGCTCTGGGTTGTTGACTGTATTTCCTCTCTGACTGTATTGAATACTTTTCTCATATCTGTTGTGAGATGAGGTGACCTGTAATTGTCTTGTTTATAGAGGATCTGGATTTGGTCAAGTTCTCTCACTGTGAGAGCTACAGTAGTAGCATTAGCTATCAATATCCTGATCGAAACAACAAGATTTACCTCATCGGTGGCTGATTACATAATATTGTCCCCTTCCTTCCTATCCCCGTAAATATACTATAGATTTATATGTCATAGTGAAATAAGTATAATTTGATTTGTGTGACTAAGTTGAGGAAATCCTTCGTTATTTTAAGGAAAGTCTCGCCGTGAATCGGATGAGAAGACCGTAACCTTCCTGCTAGTTCAGAAGGAGGACATGCTGTTTTATTTTGGATGCATAAAGTTAATGAGAGTCCAAAACATACAGAGGAGGTCGGGGGGGGAGATCCCTTATCTGCTCCTGGCATGTCAGCAACGTGTTCCAAGAGGGGAATAATCCTGTTTTAATTGTGCTGGGAAAAATGTAGACTGCCGAGCAAAGCTATTGTAAAATTCTTTCTAGAATGGAGTTTGGGCTCTTTGTTATATTGTTTGCTCGTGTGTCCTTTGAGTTTTCCCAAAGGGACAGAATTGCCCTACAGAGGACTACAGGAAACTGTTAACCCTAATAATAAAGAAAACAGGAATACAAGGCATGATTTTGTGGTATTTGTCATGATGAAATGTGATATAAGTCATCACAGAGACGTCAGCTCCACACCATACATTTAAAGGTAGCTGTGGCATCAGTGTTTACCGCGTTTTCTTATTATTGTTGCATTCAAACCACTTTGTATCTTCTTTTCACCCCTCTCTTCCTCCTCCTCCTGTGTGCCTCAGGTGTTCTCTCCATCGTAGGAAACCTGCTGGTCATCATCATGGCAGTCAGAAGGTCGTCAAGGATGAAGCCTCCAGAGCTGCTGTGCGTGAATCTGGCACTGACAGACCTGGGAGCAGCTGTTAGCATGTACCCCCTGGCTGTAGCCTCTGCCTGGAGCCACCGGTGGCTTGGGGGAGATATTACCTGTATATATTATGGCCTGGTAGGGTTCCTCTTCGGTGTCGCCAGCATCATGAACCTGACTATCTTGGCCATAGTGCGCTTCATTGTGTCCTTCAATCTGCATTCTCCAAGTGAGTAATAAAGAGCTTGGAAAGTGATAAAAATACTTCTTATTAGCTCCCTGTAAAATTTTATTTTCACATTTTCGATGTTCCAAGAGACAGTGTCATCTTTATTTAAGGGTGACTCCTCCTGTGGAGAATGAGAATGATTGTTCTGCCAAACTTGATTAATGGTGGTGACATAGATCGATAATTGTAAGTAAACACAGTTCAGAAAATGTTTTGATGATTCTCCAGCCGCACTTCTAATAGCCGCACTTCAGAAAGAGAAAAATAAGAAATGTACTTTGCATTCAAGATGGGAATCGCCTGCTCCTACTTAATTATAACATGAATCTTTCATATAATCTTATATGTATATATATATATATACATATATATATACATATATATATATATGTATATATATACGTATATACATATATATATACATATATATATATATATATATATATATACATATATACATATATATATATATATATATATATATATATATATATAAAGAAGAGATGTGTGTGGTCAAATGGCCAACGAAGATGTGTGAATAATCATGCAATCTAAACACACAATACATGCATGAATAATGCATGCATAACACCCACATGCAGACAGTACAGTATACTTATACAAACATATGAAAACATTAGATGGGCTGGCTAACATGAGAATCCCAGACTTTGCTCACATAATGAGAAACAGCCTATGTGCACTGTGTGTAATATGGTGTAGCATACAAGAACTGAAACGGTAGCATGGAAAGCTTCAGATAGAATCCACCAGGTTTAGGGTCTCTACAGCAGGAGACAGATTGTCAGGAAGAATCTCTGGATGTCCTGTCCTCATATAAAAAAATCCTTCGTGTCCATGTAGGCTTCAAGATATTGATGAAACGAGCAGACTTGTTGGGGAAAATACAGTTCCAAGTTGGGACTTTTCAACATATTCAACATATGTACAAATTGTGCTTTTACTGTTTTAACTCCTCAACCTGATTGATTTTTGTAAATATATTACTAACTCTGAATTTGATTCTAGCATCACATTTCTAACCAGCGGAGTCAGGGGCAACAAAACACTGGGAAAGTTTTAGGATTCCAACACCCTCACAATCCGGCAAGGATACTCAGTTATAGGCAGTGGATGGATGTTTCCTTCTTGATCATGTCCAACTAGTTGACGAGGTCATGGAGGACACCTTCTTATTCTTTTTATTAACTCTCTTCAGATCAGTTTGAGGACACGTTTAAAATCCTACGTGGTCAATGTTCTAAGACTGAAAGGTTTTCCTTGACATATACTATTTATATTATATGTTGCTCCTCATACGCGGCTAAAAAAAGGATCAGTTGTCTATAATGTACAGTACAGCAAGATTGAACAACAATATAAACAAAAAAAACACACCAACCTTTCTTTTTTCTGTCAGAAGATCAGAAAGTCAGCTGGAAGAAGGTGAAGATCTTGTGCACGTGGATCTGGCTCTACGCTCTGATCTGGGCTCTGTTCCCCATTCTGGGATGGGGAGAGTACGGCCCGGAGCCCTTCGGCCTGTCCTGCTCTCTTGCCTGGGGACAAATGAAACATAAGGACTTCTCTTTCGTCATCTCCATGTTCTCCCTCAATCTTGTCATGCCTTCTGTCACCATCATCTGCTGCTACTTTGGCATTACAATCAACCTCTATGTCACCTACAAAAAGTCGATGAGCAACAGCAACCGAGTCCCCAACGTCGTCAAGCTCCATCGGAGGCTGTTAATAGTAAGTGAATCTTTCTGATAATAAAGGTCTATTATTATGTGTTTAGTTACTCTGATTGTAGGTTGCCTGGAGACACGTCATTTGGTATTCAATTTTGTCACAGGAAATAAAATTGAAAAGAACTAGGTGCAGTGAACCAGGTCATTTCTGTTTTGTCATAATTAACTTAGAGGAAGTTTTGAGAACTCCAGTAATTGATTTCAGGGAGGCAGGTGGTTAGTTGGCTGCAATGGTTGGTGGATTTTAACAGGATTATAACTTGGTGTCATCGGCATACAATGGTATGCATTACGTTTAGTGATTAGCTGGCTCAACAGCAGCATGTAAATGGGGTAAAAAGATTGACCCTTGGGGGAAGCCATGAGTGAAGTATGAAACAAATGATAACTTGCAGCATACATTATTAAATTCCTGCTAATTTTCAAGACAAGTTTTTAATTTCCTCCGTCCTCTTGTTCTACGGCAGGTCGCTGTGCTGATCAGTGTAGGCTTCATAGGCTGCTGGGCGCCCTACGGCATTGTGAGTCTCTGGTCCATTTTCCAAGACAGCAACACCATCCCGCCTGAAGTCAGTCTCCTGCCGTGCATGTTTGCAAAGAGCTCCACTGTATACAATCCTATGATCTACTACATCTTCAGCCAGAGCTTCAGAAAGGAGGTAAAGCAGCTGCGTGGATTTTGCCCAGGTTCTAAATCATGCCATGTTTCCAACAACAGGAACGACAACAGCATTTACATGGTTAGTAATGACATCAGGCCCAACTTAACAACACGGTCTACTCTGCAGGAGATCTCTGAGTCAAAGGCAGTGATTTAAGGTTGAAAGACATTTTTTGGGATATGCTTCTCAACTCCTTAACAGGGAGTTTTGTGTTTGACGTCTCATAAAATGTTAACTCACAGCATAGACATTTATATACGGACATAACAAGCCGAATAACACTTTCCACTGTACCTTTTTTTTGTGTGTGGTCACGATGAATGAGAAGGCATGTTTGCGCAATATGTTAAATGCTGTGAAAGTTTGAAAGTTCAGCCAGCTAAGCTATAGATGGCTAAACCATTGTAGCTCAAACAGAGACATTCTGGGAAATCAGTTTGTTCTGTTTCTTGCTGACGGATTAGAACATTGTCACCACTTTCATGTTTGTATATGGTATGTGAAGCTTCAGACAGGAGCTTCTTAGCTTAGCAGAGCATAAAGACTTCTAACAGTGTGATAAAGCTAATCTGATAGATACTGACCCCCTAAATATGCTTGTGTTTTTCCATCACAATCCATGCATTGTTCCCGGAGAAATGGAAGAAAAACACCCAACCAAACCCAAAACCACACCCAAAACATCTCTCAGTGTTAAAGACAATGAAAATAAAAGTCCAAATTTGATTGGGTCTCTTCAGGCCCAACACCCATCATCCCACCAAATGTGGAAATCTGTTCAGTAGTTTTTGCATAATCCTGCTGACGAAGCAAACAAACAACAAAATATGTAACAGATTTGGTAAAACTTTAAACTCTGTTTCCAGGCTTTGTGCTAAGCCAAGCTAACTAACTGTTGATGGAAGCTTCATAATTAATCAAAAGACGTGAGAATAAGACTGGGATTTGCAAATTGCAAAATGTCAAGTTATGATTTGGATTAAGGGCCAAATGTGGCAACATCAATAGCTGATGTTGAAATAAATAATAAAGGACATTGTCATATATGGTCATATTGTATATGGCAAATAAGTTTAATGAATGTAACAGAGGTGGTAACAGTGATACAACGTTGCGTAATAGAGAGTGCTGTTGAATTACATCTGCTTCGTTGCATTTTGAATAGAAAATCCTGCCTGACAAAGGATTCTGGGGTGATATCGGTTAAATTCTTAGGTCTTTTGTTCCTAAACCCATTAAGGGCTGAGACATGTGCAGAGGCTGTCCGGTAAAACCCAGGTGTTATCAGTGTGGAGGGAGTCATGAAGCATGGCAAGAAGACAGATGGACATCATGAGGATTAGATCCAAGACAATTCCACCAAGGAAAGAAAAGATTCAAGACGAATGGAATGAATTTATTAGGTAATTAAATATAAATAATTACAGATGATAACACAGAAGTATTAAAAACACTTATTTCCAGCTTTTAAGGACAAAATTAGGTTCTTAAAATGTTTGGCTATAATAATTAAATGTGCCTCTGAGGAGTAAAGTTAAATAGTTGTTGATGCTGCAAGAGAGTTTATGGAATATTGTGGAAATTACTGAGGAGGATTTGCAGAGAAGCTTTCAAGCCTTCTCAGCAGCTATATACAGTATGTTTAGGATATGTTTATTAAAGAATAGGTAGAGAGGATGGAAATTTAAAAAAATAGATTGTTTATTTTCAATCTAAGCAAAGGCAGGAATGAGTTTCTCAAAAACAGTCAGCCCTGCTTAGTGGGATAAATATTGTTGTTTTGGCCTTTTATTGGATTTATTAATAATAAAAAGATAAAGTAAAGCAATATACTTTATTTCCAACCTTGTTAACACTCAGAACTATTCAAATCCAAGCTCTCTTAGAAACCAGCTGATTTTCATGTCATCAGGGTCATCAAGTCCAAGTTTGTCTGGAAATCCCCCCATAACCCTTGTATAGAAGAGCCGCATATTGTTGTGTATGATTTATGATGACAATGAGCTCATGTCACTATACACGCTTCTGTTTAACACAGAACTGCTCTTTTGCTTTATTCCTATATTTCCACCTGACTTTGATTGAGTGGCAAATATTCATAGTTTATGAATTTTGCTGTGCCGTGTGTAGTTTTAAAAAAAATTATCATTGCAGCTTGTAACAACTGTTGACAGTGTAATTTATTTATTTTGTGAATGTAGCATATTTGTGCACAATTTAATGGTCTTGTTTGAGAATAAACACTGAAGCACTGACTTAATATAACAACAATTAGTGGTAGTATCACTGTCAGAGTTTATGGTGATAAAGAGCCAGAGGCAGACGTTTACCAAACCAACCAATGCCAAACAAAGGCAAATGATGGCTGACATGGGACAGACAGCAGTTTTCATTTTAATTACACCGTTCCTCTCCTCTCCTCTCCATTGTGTTGCTGTTGGGCAGAATGTTACCTCTGATCCATGAAGCCTGTTCATCTCTTTCTCCATGTTGTTGAATGCATATTCCTGACGTGCAGGGATTCTGTAAGACACCTTGTGTCAACTTGAAGCATGTTGTGTATCGTGCATGCATACAAAAGGCCTTGGGATGACTGATGGGCCAAGACGTCTGCACCAAGCAGAGGCATGTGTCTTTTAATCACCTCTGGTTCCTGGAGACAGAAACCCTGTACATGTGGAGTATATAGCTGGGTGGAGAGAGAGAGTCTTGAGGTGATGGAGCACCATAAGTTCTACTGTATAACAATCAGTAGGGCAGACTGTAGACTTTTAGTCTTCTGTGGTGGGAATGACATTTAACTTTTTTCTTTTTTAGCCAAAATCCATCCAGCAAAGCTAAAATCCTTTTTTGATACGTAAGTCGTTATGAAAGGAACTGTTGATCTCTCAAGTTCAATTGTTACTTGGATTTTCACGTGTTACAACTGGAGTTCCAATATCTTAAGTGTAATTCTAGATATCTGACAGGATATTCTTACTAGTTACAGTTGAAGGGTAACATGTCAATCGTTTAATTTTCATTTGTCAGGATTGAATTTTAGACATCAAGAATTCCATATGGGATGTCTGCAATCTAAGAACAATTGTAGATATTTACAATGAACACCAGTAAGAATTTAATTATTGATATCAATAATTGACTTTTTAAGTTGCAACTAGTCAAAATTCAATTATGGATACAGCGACTTGGAATTATAACATGTCAAAGTTGAATTATAGATATGCTTTAAAGTTTAATTAGATGTTAGTGGTAAAAAGGTTGAATGATTAAGTTACAGATATTAACAATGAACATTTCCACAAGTAAGAAATTAAACATTTATATCAAGAATTATAATTTTCACATGTGAAGAATGAATTGTAGATTTCTTTAATAAGAAATGCTACTTTTTCAACATTACTATATCTGTAATTGCTGTTCTGATGAAAGGATTTTGCCAAACAAAGACAGGATTTTTTTTTCACTCAGGACAAAGACCAAATATCTTCTGTGTTTAATATTTATTTTATATATTCAGTTCAAGATCTGGCTACATGTTATCTTAAAACATCAAATCTCCCTGCATATCCAATCTGTGAAGAGTCCTCCATTAGCAAAATCTTGAGGCAGGTCAAAGGCCAAAGATATTTTAGACTGTGATCATGTGTTTGTGGGTCAGTGACCCAATGCTAATTTCTTTGTTTCCATAAAGTTTTGTTCAATTTTTAAAAAGGGTTGAGATTTTAAAGTAAACTCAATAATTACTAGCTACATAATTTTTTTTAACTATTGATTTGAATGCCTGCTATCTGACCAATGTAATTGCAGTTTTATTGAACAAATTAATTCCAGTCTATAGAGGTGTTGTCAGTGTTTATACATTAATGAATGATCTGATTTGCACAGATCCACATCCAGATGTACGCAGACGCCACTCTTATTTACACCTCTGTTAAATGAGACAACAAGCTGCTCCTAAACTGTCTGTAGTATTGAACAAAGCATCCGACTAGTTAACTCAATGTGAGCTAAACTGGCGCGCATTTTCCCATCACACATCAACCTCAGGTCCTAGTTGAAGGAGAGGTAATAAAGATTGAATAGCACCTCAAGTATCTGACCTCAACAGTTGATTACTCCTACTTCACTTTCAAGTAACATCTAAAAACAGTGTCCAGAAGGGTCCAATTAATTATCAATATCCTGTCCATCACCCGCCTCTAGCTGCTCTTATCTTACTGGGCTAAAAGGTGGTCTATTATTTACTCATTAAAAACAACTGGAAGCAAACTGTGAAAAAAAAGTAGAATTTATTGATCGTTGACAGTTTTGTTTTGCAAATATGTGTCTGATATATGATTCGGGATCTTGCACCAGCTTCAGTATTTTTAAAACAAAGCAACAAACCAGCTCAAGACAAACCAATCATGTGATTCCTGATCAATGTGTTTATATGGAGGCAACTGTTTTTAACATGGAGACTGTGTAATATGTATTTTGTTTGATTTTTGTTTAATATGTGATGTACTATTTGTAAAATAGTGTTGCCTTTGTTTGTACACTATTGTACTGTCTGTATTTTACTGTTTTGTTCTGAACATCTTCCTGCCCAGGCACACCATATGTAAATTAACTGCATAAACTACCTCAGGCTCAACTGTTGTGCTGTGCTTGAACCCTGTTAAATAAACTAATAAAAAAAAAAATCACTCAATCACACTTCTAACCTCCTTAATGAACAATGACAGACATATTGATGACATATCATCCTACAGTTGCAACACTGGGACGTGCATGAAGAGAACGCAAGAGAATGTCGTGTTCTTTTTTTCATTCATAGTTTTTACCATCTTATGCAACACATCAGACCGATCCTGTACAGAGAAATTCTACGTGTGTCTTTTTTGTTGTGAATACAACACGGACAGTTTGTTTGTTTTTTCACATGGCCTGACGGATGTTCTCCAGGCTCTTCTCAATGTTGTCAATAACCTCCACTGCAGCTTGTGGGATCCTGGTTCCTGGGCCGAAGACGGCGCACACACCACTCTGGTACAAGAACTCATAGTCCTGCAAACACAAAAAGACATGGCACTCAGCAACTAATGACAAATTCAGCTTCATTCAGGATGTGCACATACTAATTAATTATGCTGTGGCAGATTCAATTACAAGTATCACCAAAAAGAATCAGGTTGAGGGGAAATGAGACGACACTGCATGCATCCAAGGCAGTCCTTCAGCGTGGTAATGGAAATTTCATTGTATATGAATCATGGTATTCCTCTGAATGATAGATCTATTATTTGTCCACATAATAATCATCATGAATACCAGCTCACGGTGTGGAACAATGTTAAGTGACAACACGAAGCACACACCTTTCTAAGGCTCATGAGAGAATAAAATCCTCCATGTCTGTATAATTTAGTGAAAGAAAATGCGATGGTTTTACTGGCTGTCAAGCTTAAAACATTAGTTTACCACATATTGATAAAAACAAAATGCAGGACTGAAACTTTGTCCACATACTGTGAGCGTCAAGCAGAGCTACCTGCAGGCTGTCGTAGAGCAAGTCAGCAAAGACGGAGTCAACAGAGCGTGGACTTAAAATAAAAACATGCACGAATCAACGTCAGTAAAGGCAAAGCTCATGCTGTTACTGTTGAGTGTGTGATGAAAAAAATCAAGAAAATGAAGAGACAATAAAAGAGAAATAAAAGAAGATGGAAGTCTATAAAATGGCATAGAAAAATAGGATGGCAGGACATGAGGTGAAAATTCTCAAGATCACTCATTTTCAAATGTCACCTGTGGCGGGATGACGCCTCCACAGATGACCAGGATATCTGGCCTATTGAGCATCCGTAGTTCCTTGATGAGCTCTGGGACCAGGGTCTTGTGTCCCGCAGCGAGCGTGCTGACCCCGACACAATGAACGTCTGCATCGACCGCCTGCTGGGCGACCTCATGGGGAGTCTGTGCGCACAAAAGTCAGGCATGGAAAAACGAAGAAAACACGAGTCAGAGTGAGACGCATGAGATGGGAGGAAAACAATGCTGTAATACAGTGTAAAATACAATCACTACAAAAATACAGCCAAACAACTTAAGTTAAATCAAGGTCTCTCATTCTGATTCATGCCTCTGCCATATTTTTACTGCTCCATCTCATCAGTATTCTACAGTATGCTGTGCTTGGTGAATGCCAGATGTAACATTTATGATGTTGTCATATAAGGCTTTTGACTTATGAAACAGGTTCAGAAATAGAATTACCACAAAACGGTTGTACGCCTCCGTGTACAATTTATGTTAAAAAAAAATATGACTTTGGGCTCTGGGTAATTGTGATTCTCATTATATTTACAATTTTTAAAAACCCCCCAAAAGAAAATGGATTCATGGATATAAAATCAGTAGGTTAATAAGGACGTATAAGTGTAGTATTAGTACTTCAACTTGGTGAAGGATCTACTTCTTCCACCTCTGCTGTTACTATCAGTCAATAACAGAAGTCCTAAACTCCTTAAAGGTTTGCTGTAATGCATTATTTTACTAGTGGTTCATGTCAATACCTCTTGCTTAAAAGGTATCTTGAGTGTAGACTTATTACTTTTGACACAAACTCTGTGTCTTCCACCTTAACCTTTCTGCTGAGATGGTGTAAGCAGCACACGTAGCTCCATTGTACTGTTGGACACTGACCTGAAACAGCGGCCCGATGTCCACGTCAAAGCCAAGGTCAGCAAACCCAGTGGCTATGACTTTAGCCCCTCTGTCGTGACCATCCTGACCCATTTTTGCCACCAGCAGTCGAGGGTTTCTGCCCTCGTGCCTCTTAAACTCTGCAACTCTTGATATTTGAAAAACAAAGTGGTGGGAAATCTTCATGTAACTCAACCAACCAGCCGGTCCATAATGGACATATGCTTGTGAGGTTTATTTTCTACCTGTTGTGGGTCAAGGTGATCTCTTCATGCTCTCCGTACTCGCTGCGGTAAGCGCCACTCACCATCCTGGTGCTGGCCTTGTGTTCACCAAACACCGCCTTCATGGCATCGGTTATTTCACCAACCGAACATCTAAAACGAAAAAAGAAGGGGGGGAAACAAAAGCAGATGTTTTGACACGATGACAACTAATGACTTCCAACGCATTTCAAGACATCCACAACTAATCAATTCAAAGTTAATTTCTTTGCTTTTTCATTACTGGGTGTCAGACACAATTAAGGCACTGTCATAAATTCTACAGATAATCAAGCAAACTGCAATCAAATCTATGACCTCTGGTCAGAGCTGCGTAGCAGGTCAGCTGGTAGAGCGTGTGCCCTCATGTACCTCTCTCTGAACGACATTTCCTGTCTGTTAGATTTCCTATACGATAAAGGCTACAAATGCACCCAAAGCATTTAAATAAAGAAATGGATCTGTAGTCTAGGTTTTTAACTAGTCACTATTACTTCTCATACTCATAATCAGTGTATTACCTACAAGTAGATGGCAGCTTGCATTGACCCCAGTATGGAGAAGCAGCAGGAGTTCAGACATGGAGTCAGAGCCGGCATAAAATACAGCTAAATAAAGCTGTTCTATCCACCTATAGCTCTCTCTCTCTCTCTCTAAAGCCACCAGAGTCCTTTGACCAAAACAGTCACTCTACTGCAGAGAATATGAGAGTTGCTGGCTGAATGCTGCCTCAGCTGGTTAGTTTGCTTGAGTTATTGTGAGACTTTTGTGATTTAAAGTGGAAACAGACAACTTTTCTTGCTATCATTAGGAAGTAAACATTGCACAGTGTAATGATATGGAAAAAAATGACACCATTCGTGTTTGTAATTGCTTGCCGTAACCCTCGCTTTCACTACACTATTCTTTATGCCTCCATATTTTTCTTGGAAAAATGAAGGCTCCATTTGCGGCACAAAGGACGCTTGTCAGCCATTATGCAACCAAAACATAGAGGATTTGTTTTCCTCGGTAGCTTTCCAAACATAACGGAGTGACTGGAACAACCGGAGTAACTGTGGAAACTCTACCCAGCAAAAGAAAACTCCTGTCGATAGAGGCGAAGAAGGTGAAAAGGGAGACTGATGGTAAAATGAGTGTGCATCTATTCTGTTATCCCAGTTGATGTGTTTGCCTTTACTACTGGCACGTCTCAAGCTCAAAACAAACACTGAGTTGCCATCATTTGTAATAGATCAGTACAGTAAAAAACCTGCCAACTCATTAATATACCAGATGTTTCGCTCTGCCTGTATTATAGTACTGAAATCAGAGTTGGAGTTGTCAACTTGGAGTTGATTCTTGTTTTGGAAAATAGCCAGGCTGCTATCGGTAGTCATGTTGCTCATCCAGTAAACAACAGAAAAGCTGCAAGAAAGCAGGACATTTTAAGAAACAAACATGGTTTTTTTGTATTGTTTCCGCTTTAACTGGTTAATTTGGATCAAACTAAATAATCAAAACAACAGTAGACCAGGGACTCCCATGTCCTGTGAGGTAAAATTACCTTTTCTCTCAGAGGAGTCTGGTGGCTTTGGAGAGGGAGCGTCATTTTACACTTAAAGTGATATGAATTTTTGTAGGTGAGCCTTTTAAGGATGCCAAAATACATTATTGCTGCTGATCATGTCAACAGCAGTACATTCCTCATCCATCTACTGAAAGCAATACACTGACTATGAATAAGTACCTCGTATAACAACATTTCTAAAAACCTGAACTATGCCTATTTAATAGTGACTAGTTGGAAAAGACACTAAATTATGAATCTATTATTATCTTCGTTTTCTGTCTGATAAACAACGAAGGAAAGGCAGGAAACATTCTGACTGCTACATTTAGTCCCTCAGACATAAGAGTAGAGATTACAATGAGAGCTTCTAGTGACTGGGCGAGTTTTGACCTGGCTCGTGCTGCCGCCACAGCCAGGGCTAAAAGGTTGCCCTCTCTGGTTCGGGCACACTCCTCAATGGCTGCCAGACACTTCTTGGCTGCTTCAGGGTCACGACTCTGCCTCACCTACGACAGAGAAAAGAGGTTGGAAAAAAAAACAACCTTCTAACAGTAGATACTTCCAGGTGTTACTGATAACATTAAAAACACATGCGTTCCATTTTAGTGAGCCAGCGTGCATAATGACAGGAGCCTGAAACTGATACGTCTGAATGGAAAGCAACCATTATTTATCGAAGTTATTAGATGCAGGTGTGTGCAGTCTAAATGTCAATTCCTAACCTTTACCGTCCCTTTAACTGAATCCAATCTAAAATATGATGATTTCTTTGTTGCTACATGCCCAAACCTTCGAAAGACAGACAAACAGACAAACCAATGGGAGCAAAGACAACACCTACCCCAAGGCAGCTCAGTTTGGATCAAATCTAGTGGAATGGTTTAGATTTCTATGACTTATAAGCAGCGGTCATCTGACCCACAGACTCGATAGCCCCCATCCCCTATAAACCCTGGGCACTGAACCCCTGGATTATCAGCAGGACGTGACAACATGGCATGTTTGTCACAAAGTCTTGGCAGATGAGGTATAATGTCTGCACTGCCTATATGAGTTCATATGTTCATCAACCAATACAAGGAGAATTTAAGAAGTTCAGTTATTACTCAGTAATTGTTGAGTATGTGTATGTAAAAAAAAAATAGTTCTAACATCTTAAATTCCCAGGGTCCAAGGTAACATCTTTAAATGTCTTGTTTCGTCCGATAACGAGTTCAAAACCCAAAGCTAATAAGTTTACAGTGTTATTTCGAAGCGGCCGATTCTGCAAGGAACACTGACCTTTTTCAGCTTTTCAATCTGTTTTTCTCGTACAACAGTGTTATCTATAGCCAGCACCTCCACAGTCTCCTCTTTCTCCAGACGGTACTTGTTCACCCCAACGATGACCTCTGATGCTGAGAGAGAACAGGAGAAAAAGTAGAAAGCTAAGTGATTCAGCCAGAACAAAAGATAAGACAACAGTAACACGGCAGTTCAGGATAGCAGACAAAGCCACAGTTGGATTTGCAAACAAGCATTTCAATCATTTTTCAAAAACTAAATGTAAGAGGAAGTTTCAAAATAGACTTAATTCATCTGTTTCACCTTTTTTCCCTAAAGAAAAACAATAATCAGCAGCTTACACACATTCTGAGAGCCTATGGTATTTGTGGTGTTGAATAATGAACAAACTGATTGATTATTCATTAATATGTTTAAACTCATTTGTAATACATGTGAGCGCTGGAAAGCTCAAACATGCACAGACGCTTTACTCTCTATATTCTTCAAAGATCGTACGCCGTGATCTGCTCGAGCCCAGAGCAGAACAACTGGTAGCTGCAGTCAGAATCCAAAGCCCATCTGAGTGAAAAATGTAAGCAGCAAAGATTTGCTGCCAAGATGAATTAGAAAGCAATGAATATCAATGAGCGCAGGCATCAGGGAATACTGGAGAAAAGCTACACTGTGATAAAGTGGCCTGCTTTCCCAACCACTTGTGGTAGCCTTGCCGTGCTTGTGTACATATATTACTCCGGTCCTTGGGATCTAGCTAGGGTCAGCAGACACGTGTTTGGTTTAAGGAGGCTCTCAATGGGTGGAGAAAAAAAACCATCTACTGGTGACTGGTTCAGAATTTATATGGTCGATCAAATGTTCAAATTAATCTTAAAGTAGAGCTCAGCTACTGAATGCTGGACACAAGTGAATCTTTTTTTAATGTTTATATTTGCTTGAGAAAGTAATTTTATGTAGCTCAAAAGGCTAACTCCCCAGTATATCTCTACACAAAGAGCGTTGACAGTCTGGGTTTTAAAAGGCAGGGGAGCCATTACCTTGCCTTAACATTGGAAAGTGAGTACCATGTTACACAAAGGGCAAATTGGGAATAAATGACATATTTCATAGCAAATTCAGGGAGAAATGTGACCATTTCAGTCAGGGTGAGGGAGTTGTGCGCTTCACATTGTCTCAAAGCTGAACCCTGCATTAGAAATTTCCCTGCAGCTTTATTGCGGTACCGTAGAGGATTAAGTTCTTGAGGCAGTACCTGAGTCAATGCGGGCTTGTCTACGAGCAGCACATTCCTCAATACGGAGTTTTGGAATGCCCTCTGCCACAGCTCTGGCCATGCCTCCCATCTCTTCAATGTCTTTAATGAACTATGAAAGGAAAAAGAAAAGGTTGTAAAAGATCGACTGATGGTGGATTACTCCTCGATTTCACTTTGTCTATAATATCATCAACACTATTATCTGTATATTCCCTTTGAGTTTTGGCCCAAAAAAAAGGACTGTTCTGATTGATTTTGTTTGTTTCCACGACAAACCTTCAAAGCTGTGTTGTAGACGTCATCAGTGAGAGCCTCCATCATGTGCGAACCTCCCCAGGGATCAGCGACTTTTGGGATGCCCGACTCCTCCTGGATGATGATCTGTGTGTTCCTGGCGATGCGAGCGCTCTTCACGGTGGGCAAGCCCAGCGCCTCATCGAACGAGTTGGTGTGGAGTGACTGGGTCCCCCCGAACACGGCTGCCATGGCCTCGATCACTGTACGGATCACATTGTTGTACGGATCCTAGGAAGAGGGAGAGGTGTTGTGTTTGAGCTTGACTCCATCATGCTGGCATTCTTATTTTCTCCAATGATTCTTATCTCATCCTCCAAAGTGCTTAGATTAACATGACTTATCTTTGCACATTTTAAAGGACTTTCAAACTGCAGCTAATATTTACTTGTTCGGTGAGAGACCAGCCTGAAGTCTGGCAGTGTGTGCGCAGGAGGAGGGACTTGGCATTCTCGGGCTGGAAGTTCTCTTTAATGAGCTTGGCCCATAACCTCCTGGCTGCCCTCAGCTTGGCGATTTCCATGTAGAAATTCATCCCAATGCCCCAGAAGAAGGACAACCTGACAGCACGCACAAAAAAATACCAAAAAAAACGATTAAAATTGACTGAAAATGATGGCCATTCTTCATAAAGTGGAGTTTCCACATTCAGCGACAGACAATGCAGGTAAATAAGGGCTGCAATAGGAAGGCAGACCATGAGAATTTAAAGTCTGAATCATTATTTTAGCAGTTTAGCTCCATTCACTCCCATTCATTCAGGACCCTCTAGGTGAATTGCAGCCAGTTTTGTTACAACGGAGTCATTAAGGTGCCGTGTTCATAATTAATTGGGAATTTGGAAAATACAAACTCCAACTCAGACAAAATGATTTGGACACGTGGTCCAGTTGGATTTTTGCAGCGAAACTCATGTGGAAATTCAGTGAGGCCTACAACTATGGCATTAAAAGTACAAAAGGATGACATCAGAGTGACAGTGTCAACATCGTGTTCCAGTCTTTGTCTGAACCGGAGAGAATGTAGCGGTTAGGAGAAAAATTGGAAAAATGAGATGTAGAGAGATAATAGCTTCAGGGGGCAAACCTTCCATCTCACACAATGGATTCAGAGTGGCTGTCAGTAAAGGTCTATCTCAACTCATTAAGTGGAGTCAGGTCAAGATGGATTGGGCCCTCCGTGTTGAAAGCACACGCAACTCTATTATTGGTGCAATCGAAAGGCATTGAAGAAGAAATGGCTGAAGGAGATAATGACTACACGACAAAGAACAGGGATAGGACGGAGGGAAGGGTCGGCGAAGTGACCCCAAAGTGTTTTTAAGTGAAAAGACCATCCACTGTCTTCAGCAGCTGTGCACTTAAGATCATCAATTAAACGCAACAGATGAGGTGAGCCGAAGAGGCTTGCAGTTGATTTCACATAAATGAGGCATTATTAGAAAGAGCCAAAATACAATTCAATTGTTTATTCCCCCCAAAAGACACAAGCAAGTAAATAACAGCAGAAATGTTGGATATGTCCTGGCAGCAGGTCCAAAATGAAGGGCCTTTAACCAACTTTATCCCATTTTCTTTTTTTAGATTATATCTATATGACACACATTGTGTTTTGCTCAATTACCGGAAGTCGTGTATTAACTAAAGCAGGTTTTTACTTAGACTGGCAGCCTTCCATCTGTCAGTCTGTCAGTCCCATCTGCTGGTTCAACAGATCAAGAGGAAGGCATTCGTTTGTCAGGTTAATGTGGCAGTCACACATACTTATGCATGAGTCAAGCAGACACAGTGTCAGACCGACACTAAAGCATGGCTTTGGTTTAGTGTTTGGGAGTTTTGTCATTAACAGGACATTTAGTGGAATACTTTAGAAGGTGTTCACTGACTGACAGGGACCCACATGTCATCATTACAGCTATTAGTTGTGAATCAATGAGAAATCGAACACAGGGACGCACATTAGACATCATGGTGTCATGGCTGACATCTATTTTGACATTTTTGGGTTGTAGTTTTTGCTGAATCGAATGTATAGAGTGGTAATAAAGTATTATTGCAGACCTGTATGCTTGGATATAATAATCTTCACTGACATATCTCACATCCAAACACACCTAAAACGAACACGTCGCTTTTACTATGCACGTCTGACAGCTTCGACCAGTCAGCTTTAAGAGGGGCTGCACAAAAAAAGTGAGGAATGTGTGAGAAACATCGTGGATATTGTGAAGGTGCCATGAGATGTGAGAGACCAAATGTGTTGAACATACAAGTAATGACCTTAAAAATGGAAATTTGACACGATATGTAGCTTTTTTTTTTACCCCTTTTCTCAGAGTTGGTTTTGGTTTTCACTGCAGCTCCACTTCAGGAGTTACTACCTTTAGGAATATTAGCAATAACATCGCAAGCATTTGCACTGACAAATACATTTACCTTGGGGCAAACTCATCGATGGTTAAGCCTGCTTTCAGACCAGTGCGGCAGTACTCCAGGCCGTTAGCGATGGTGTAAGCTACTTCAAGGATGGCATCAGCGCCAGCCTCCTGAAGATGGTAGCCACTGATGGATATGGAGTTGAACTTGGGCATGTGCTAGTAACATGGGGTTCGAACAAAAATCAGTAAATCTCCCAATATGATGGGTATTACATTAAAAGCATACTATTAGCACAAAAGAGGCAGATTAAGTAGCCATTAAGTGGTGCATACCTTGGAGGTATAAGCGAAGATGTCCGCAATGGCGTGCATGGAAGGCTCTGGGGGGAAAATATAGGTGTTGCGAACCATAAACTCCTTCAAAATATCGTTCTGAATCGTGCCAGTCAGTTTGGCTTTCGGCACGCCCTGCTCCTCGCCGGTCACGATGAACATTGCCAACACGGGGATCACAGCTCCGTTCATGGTCATGGACACAGACATCTTCTCCAGAGGGATTCCATCGAAGAGCATCTTCATGTCTTCGACTGTGTCTATCGCAACTCCAGCCATGCCGACGTCTCCGTGGACGCGGGGGTTGTCTGAGTCATAACCGCGGTGTGTTGGGAGGTCAAAGGCCACGGAGAGACCCTGCTGTCCGGCTGAAATGAAATAGAGTGGATTTAGACTCTGCGAGAAAATCTGGAGGTGGAAAGTGAAGGGAGGTCGTAGACTGGAGCTCTGGGAGTTCAAATAACATTACAGACAGACAAAAAAAAAAAACACAATCATAAGACGCATAATTAATCTCCATGTCCAACTAATTAAATTGAATTAAACTCACTGACACTAAAATGTTGTGTGTCCCTCTGAAGTAAGAGCGAAAGCAAAAGCTGTCCTCTTTGCCGTACTTCACCGTGTTGACTGCTGCAGCAGCTCAACATATGATAATTACTCCTTGTGATGTATGCGAAACAGCCTTGCTCCAGACGTCTAAATCGCTGCACACTTCGAAAAACAAACTGACATTTCACAATGATTATCAGGAGACAAGTAAAGGGCGTTTTCAACAAGATTCAATGACTGTCAACATGTATTTTGAGTCTGACCTTTGGTGACGCAAAATGTAAAAACCCATCATGCAGTTTCTTCACATCTCGTATGCACAAAATCTGCATAACACATACTGCATATATTAACTTTTCTTTGAGCTAGTTTTTTAATTAAATGTCAAAGGGTAGCCTCCAGTATAATAATGCATTTCTCTCTCTCATACTTGCACTGCTACATTAAGTAAAGTGCCAGAGTCTAAGGATATGTAATAGCCAACGGCCAGTGACTTTACATTTAGGGTTCATATGTGTTGCAGGAACATTATGTTATAATTTTGTGTTTAGGAAAACACAAATTTGGCAATAAAAGGATAGGGAAATGATGATGCACAACAGATTTGAAGTGGCGCACAAGTTGTTGAGAGTGATGATTCCTTCATGGGTGTGTTTTACTCTGAGTTCGCTTAAAGTATGAGTGTAAATCTACACTGCAGTGTTTCAAGCTAAAAATTCAAATGTGCACAACAGCAAATCTACCTTTAATGTTATCTTTGTAGAACTTGTTGCTCTCCTCCACAGTGCTGAAGCCAGCATACTGCCTGATAGTCCAGGGTCTGAAGGTGTACATGGTGGGATAAGGCCCTCTAGTGTACGGAAACACTCCTGGCAATTCATCGGCCCTTCCAGCTGAGTCTGCTTGGGTGTACACAGGCTTGATGTTGATTCCCTCAGGCGTTCTCCACATCAGATCTTCCGGGTTCTTCCCCTTCAGCTGTTTCTTAGCCAGGCTGGCCCATTCAGGATGCAGCTCAGCCTGGTCCTGGCATGGTATGGAGGTGTGGATCAGAGAGCGGTGTGTGTGCACTGATGAGACAGAGGCTCTAACCAGGTGCCGGACAGCCATCGCTGCACACGCCCTCTGTGCTGTCAGCATGCTTGCTGTTGTCAGTCAGACGCACATGGATCACCTGAGGTAAATGAAGGGGAACAGATATGAAGGGGTTTCAATACTTAAAACCCTGATTCCAAAAAAGTTGGGATGCTCTCATAAAACATTAATACAACAGAATGTGATAATTTCCTCATCCTTTTTGACATTCAGTTCAATTGAAAACAACACAAAGACAATACATCGAAAGTTGTACCTCATGAACTTCATTGATTTTTTTAAACTATATTCTTAGTCTGAATTTTATGCAGCAACAAAAGACTGGAAAGTTGCTGAATGCTCCAAAACACCAGACTGGATCATTCCACAGGTAAAGAGGTTCAGTGGTAACAGGTGATAATATCATGACTGGATATGAAAGAGGCTTCCTCAAAATGCTCTATCATTCACAAGAAAAGATGGGGAGAGGTTCAGCATTTTGTGAAAATCTGTGTGGGCAAAACATGAACAAACGCCGCTGACTTCTCTGGGCTCAGCTCATCTGAGATGGACGCAAAGTGGAAAAGTGTCTTTTGGTCTGAGGAGTCCATATTTCAAATAGTTTTAGGAAATCATGGGCGTCGTGTCCTCCAGGATAAAGAGGAAAAGGACCATCCAGGTTGTTACCAGTGCAAAGTTCAAAAGTATAGCATCTGTGATGGGGGTGTGTTAGTGCCTATGGTATGGGTAACCTGCACATCTGTAAAGGTACATACACTTTCTGTGACAACATATGCTGCCATTCAGACAATGTCTTTTTCAGGGACGTCCCTGTTTATTCCAGCAAGACAAGGACAAGCCACATTCTGCTGCCTTAGGTAACAGTATGACTTCAGAGTAAGACTGCACTCTTATGGCATGTTCAATAGCCGATTTATGATTAGCTGTAAATTACATCTGGCACTACTTCTCAGTTCTGCTTCAGCCACATAGAAAATAATAAGTACATGACTGGGTATGTTTAACTTTAGGTAGGCCGGAGTTAGCTTTTGATATTTTTACTTGACAGATAACATTGATGGAACATTTGGCAGCGACAACGTAAACATTAGTTTAACATATGGGTCAAGAGCTGAACTTGGCAGATATCATCATTTCTAAAAGTTATTAATACGTAGAAGGATTGCATTTCTATGGACGAAAAAAATCTTTTCAGTGAATAAAGACAACACGTGCAGGTTAATGTTGACATCGATGATATTTTTTTGTTAGGTATGCTGGGTTACTTAAGCTAACCGAGAGTTAGCTAAAAAAAACCTAGCTTGACATGTTAGCATCCGTGACAGGATTCGATGTCCGCTTGCATGAGGCATTTTGTAGGCACGTATCTATACTTAATGAAACACATTTACATATTTTTAAGATAAATTTCTGACCTTGTCCCTTGGACTATTTCAGGTTGATGAAAGGCGTGTGTTTGTCTGTCCAATGAAGTGTCATAACATTAAGAACCAGCCAATCGAATCCTTCCGTGAATAAATGAACTTTGACCCTAGACACCGGAAGTAAATATTCAATCCAAGATTGTTGAATTTCGTAGAGATGAGCAATACCAGATATCGATCGTCGATTCCAGTTGTTTCATGTACTTATACATTTACTTAACATTACATGTTGGCTAAGTGTGTTTATTCCATTTAGTTTGGAATATGGGTACTATTAGTGAATGTTTATTTTAATTCCCTCTTTACTATTGGCGTGCATCTATTTATAAAACTCCCCATTAGGGGGCGATGTTGCTGTGCAAGTCCCAATCAAACTTGCTGTCAAACATGTACGTCATTAATTGCAACCATTAAAGGAGGTCATGTATTTTGTTGCTTGCGTTGTTTTTTTCAGCAGGACTAAAGAAAAAAATCATAATTGTGATTCTGTGCAAGCACACATAAAGACGCAGACAACTCCACACAACCCTAGAGGTCGTGTGAATTCACATAAAAGGCATTTCAAATACAGAGTGGCAATCTTTGGCTCTGGGGGGCCTCATGCAACGAAGCCCCTCTCCCTTATGGCCAATTCGGTGGGGCAGACATTTGCATGGTTTGCCTCTACTGCACCCCTGCAAACACACTCTGAATGCCCTCCTAGCTTTCTAATAAAAATGAATCAACCACCCTAAAATCAAACACAGGACACAGACTTCTCAACACAGTACATGCCATTTTTATTCAAGAGTTGGTCAATAAATTGTCAAAGTAGCAATGGCTCTAACAGAGCTCTGTAAAGTATTGAACTGGTTTAGCCTGGATAGGATACACTTGCAGTAAAGGTTTATGGGGGGATATAAAATATACTAACACAGCAACATCATTCAGTGCATTCAGCAGGACAAACCTTTATCAAAGTGGCAATGCAGACAGTGGTATATGATACAGAGCAGAAGTTATGTACTATCACCATATGTACCCTTACCCTGTTGTTGAAACCATAAGGCAGTTTATGTTATGATTGCAATGTAGTACGGCTTTTCATCAAATGACTGATTCTCTCGTGGTTTGAACAAAATTTACAACCTTAACTGAAATCGAACCAAACAGCATCAACTGTGGTGAGTGTGAAAAAGTCCTGCATGATGTGAAGATTTTTCTGCAGTATTTATTAGTACAAGATAGCAACAAAGCAGCAGCTTAAATATAGAACTAAACAGGACTGTAGAAATCAAAGAGGAGAAGCAGGTGGATGGTGGGAGGCAGCAGCCGAATATGGTCTCCCTGTGGAAACAGGTTGTGGCGAACTCAGCCTCATTAACCGTCAACCTTTACATTAAGCCCGAGGCATCACTCCAGTTTGAGCAGTTCCACATCGAATATAAGGGTGGCGTTGGGAGGAATGACCCCAGGGTGGCCAGTCATTCCATAACCCATGTCTGGTGGGCAGGTGATTTTTGCCCTCTGGCCCACGCTCATCTGAAGCACAGGAGAAAAGGAAGTGAGAGGGCTGCTGATGTTCTTTTTTTATATACAGTTTTAAATGTCCTACACGTCAACAGGCCCTTTTCACAAAAATACATATTCATTTGGCAAAGCAGGAAAAATACAACATAAACAATGGATATGTTCTATTCAAGTAGGTCACGACAGGAGGATATTCAGACCAGAAGGAGCTTTTTCATAGTTCTCAGAACCCCCGTTTTATAGTATCTGTACCACAAGAACTCGGAACTCAGAACAGCATTCGTCTAGTCAACCTGATCCTGATTAATAATTGAAGTGTGTGTGTGTGTGTGTGTGTGTGTGTGTGTGTGTGTGTGTGTGTGTGTGTGTGTGTGTGTGTGTGTGTGTGTGTGTGTGTGTGTGTGTGTGTGTGTGCAGGGCCTTTTATCGCCAAACCGTTGTTTTGTTTTTTTAGACCATTACTTTTGATTTTGAAGATTTTCCATTTGGGCTGACCAAAAGCAAAACTCGCCACAACATTTAATTTCCTTTTATTCTTTTTATTTATTTATTTATTATCATTTTGAGACAGCTATTTGTGTCTGTTTATTTCAGCAGAGGGTAAAAATCAACACCAGTGACTTAAAATTTACTCGAGCCTTCGTCTTTGTTGTGTTTTCTACACGTCAAAGCAACTTCAAGCACTTTTGTTCTCACGGTAGGAGTTCCTTAAGAAAATACAACATTCAGGATTTGGGACTTGATAGCTAAAAAGCATTGCATTTACAGCTGTAATCGAGAATTGCATTGCATTCCCATCACCAAACAATTAAGAGCATTAGGCGATTTTGGAAATGAACTTCCAGCTTCAGTCAAAAGAGAATTCAATTGAGTTTAGTATAGTAATGTAATGCTCCCTTAACTTCCCCCTCTTACCTGTGCTACTCCTTCCTCCCAGCCTTTAATAACCTCACTCTTTCCGATATTGAACTTAAAGGGCTTGTTCCTGTCTCGAGAAGAGTCAAACTTCTTCCCATTCTGCAGCATACCTGCAAAAGAGAAATTGCATTAACAAAATTGAGAGGGCACACTTATTGTTACAGCTGGGTTTTTTTCATTTGTCAGCGTAATGGCAGATCGATACACGCCCTTCCCTTGATAGCTAATGTTTGGAATGAGGCATTTGAAGATTGAAGTCTAAGGAATGATTATGGAGGGGCTTCTTATCATGATCTTGGGTCTGTTTCAATTGCCCAAAATGAACAAAGGGAATGTGAATCAGGAAACATCGGCCTGCTTTAGTTAACTAGGCCATTGCTTGCCTGTATCTAGACCGCAGGGGGACATGGGTAACTAAGGCAGAGCAGTGCAGGACTGTGCTCCTTTAGAACACGGACAGACCATGAGATGTGACAATAAGATTGGGACCATTGAACACTACTAAAGGCACAGAGGCACCGCTTCATTAAGCATTTTAACCTACCCTCATTGTCCCTTGAGGGAATCCAAGCTGCTGTCTGAAGTGATGTTTTGATAGTCAGGCCCTATTCAAACCTAGAGCTAGTGTCCAACCTGAGTGATCCGATCACAAGGACAGCTCTGAGTACGTGTCAATACGCCTACGATTTTAAATATAATTTACTCAAAAACCACATTTGGAGATGGTCTGGGTGGTCATGTGGCCTCCTTATCCGTTATGTAGGGCAAGAACAGCGAACAAACAGGATTAGTGGAGTCAACAAAATAAGAAGCATGGATTTAACTGGTAAAGAGACCAATATAGTAGTCTGTCCTTGTCAGTATTTTACTTTATACTTAGCTTTCTGGGAAACATTACAAAATTTTATGTGAAAAATATTGTTTAAAAAAATGAATGAATATCCATCAGGTATTTCTTTACCTGCACTGGAGAAACACTAATACTGTATTCTGTTCTGCTCATCTGGTTCATCTGTAGACTGCATATGTACATTGTGTCGTTTGTGTATAAGAACATGCACTAGATTATGTCAGTATAACGACAGAAAAGGACATATAGGATGATTTCCACAACATCCACTTGGATTTCAGAGGTGGCTCTGTCAGAGGCATTTGATTTGATTTTACTGTCGTATGTAACAAGTGCGAATACTTGGTATTCAAAGTTATGTGTTAAATGAAGTTTGGTGACGCTTCTCCCCTTTCATTCCCGCTAAACTTAGAAGGTTCACTGTTGCCAATAATCGCGGCTCGGCTGGTCTCGATCCAACCACGGAGTCATCAGGTGCACACACAGAGACAAATACCACCTGCCACAGGGCATGTGAGTAGCAGAGGGGCAAAAACATTCTTGCATCAAATGCAGAAATATAGGATCAGCTTTCTGGCAGTGGCAATGTTCACAAGTGGGAGAGCAAGCAGAGGGGTTAGCAGTGACATGGTGTGGTTCACACTGGCAACTGGTCAAAAACCAGTTTAAGAGAAGAGAAAACAATGGAGAAAACACCACCTGCTTGTGTGTTATGTAAAGAAACACACAGCAGCTTTGTTCTACGGGAAAAAAAACATTTGGAGTTCAATACTTCCCTGAGTATCAACATGCTTTTGAAATCGTACACTGAGCGTGTTCAACGTCCTGAAGCTCTATGTGAATTTGCTATGCTGTCCACACTCCTTGCTACAAGCTAGCGAAACTCACGGCTGTCAAAATCTCGCTAGAAAGCACAAACACTCTAAACCACTCCTACACCACATTTGTATCAGTGCTCCGTTATCACTCTTTGGACAGCTCAGCATGGGTGGGGTCTCTGCAAAAATAAAGCAGGACCCGTCTCCTTCCTGAGGCTGGCTCCCACACTCTCTCCTCATGAAAGGCTTTCACTGCTGGACAGATCTGCAAAACACTCTGGCGGACAGGGGTGGGGTTATTTTTACTCAGTTTACTGTATCCTGTCTCTTCTCTCCCCCCCGTCTAGGACAGCTGCCAGCACAACAACCCCCTCGGCCCAAGTGTGGTTGAAATGAGACGCATGTAAAGCTATCTGTCTACGACAACGTGTGTTGCTGTGCGTCACAGCTGCACGCACACTCTTCCACAATCTTCCTAATGCTTCGTTGACACGTCAGATGCAATAAACTATGTAGGTGTGTGCAATTAGGAGTATTTTCAGCAAAGACAATTAAATAGCTAATTTGATGCTTCAGCCTGAAAATGACTGCTAAAATTCTACATGCCAAACGAGAGTCAAAGTATGAGCAAGATATGAACCAGCAGCATGTGCTACAACGCAGCTGTCATATTCCTCCTCATATCCCCGTCCCATCTCTTCTGTTGGGCCACTGCAAGAAAATATTCGGTCCATCACTACTGAATGATGCAACGCTCCACCTTTCCTGGACATTTGGGAGGCCATAATTCAGCAAAAGGTGCACCTCACCTCTTCTCTTGTTTTCTTTAACTGTACGATACTAGCATAGAACATTTCCCACAGTTCAATCACAACATTCTCCCTCGGAAGACGAGTGAGTTTGGCATCTCCCGACATACAACCCTGTGTTTCAGTCTCTATTTCAGTGTCGCGCACCAAAGGCCATTAGGTCTCAAAACTTCAGCACGTTTCATGGAGTCTGGAGCTCAAACATGGTCAGGAATGACGTCCACATTTAGGTATGACATCATATCCAAAGAGCTTGTTGCTCCCAAAGCTCATGCATCTTGTTGGTGGAGACTGGGCAGGGCTGTTAATCATCATGGACTACTACCAACTTTATCAATGTTTTCTTTATACTAACTGATATCAGATCTGCTTCCATTTCCTTCCGCCAGCAAGAGTCTGTGTGACACACAGAGAGAAGAGAAAAGAGCTTGTGGTTGCAGGATTGCTGGCTCAGTCTAATGCACAAACGGCATAGAAACTGGACCTGAAAGCTCAAGTGTTTGTGTGTGAATTCATTGCAAGACCAGTGAAAGAACATATCTCACACCATCTTGACCCACACCAGCCTGCTTGTCTGTGCAACACGGCTGCTGATAGCTGCTGCTCTGCAGACCCACGGTCATGCATGACGGCAACAAGAATGAGTCCGGAAGAGCGAGCAGCTCATGAAGCCGGAGCCCTTTAACTTGCCTCGCAGCAGTGAGAACTTATTTGGGCGAGTAGAACTCTCGCCAGAGGGGGGGGGGTCACTCACAAGATCTGCATGTCGATGTGCCCTGGCATGTGTGTGTCTGCGTGCTTAAAATCCCAAAGTTGAAAGTGAGGATCAAAAAGGAATGGCAGTAAGAGAATGTCCAAAAAAAAAAGTTTTCTGGAGGAATGAGGCTTCTGAATGTTAAATGCTGCAAACAGAGTGGAGAGACTTCAAATCGTATTATGTTCCCTTTCCGTTTTTTTTTTTGTATTATTATTATCTTTGCTCTATCTGGAAAACTAACAGCAGTGCATGGTGCAGTGACGGGTGCAGACCGTGGCTCAGCACTGACTGCCAGCTGGATGACTGGGACAGGCTAATGTTCCAAACCTGCAGCCAAAACTCTATTACAAGTATTATCTCTTCATCAGCTCTTGAACTCGTCTCGCCTTTGAGCTTTACAGAAGCACACTAACCTTAACAGAAAACATGTCATCTTTAAAAACCATTATTCACACACATTCCTGGATAACTGATCTGCACTGGGTGAGAACACCAACTAATAGTGAATAAACACGATAGGGAAGCGTTTCGTCTGGGTTCAAAAGGTTACTGTCTGCCTACTGACGCATTTAATTCACTACTTTAAGACAGGAAATCAAAACGAAAGGAGAAATTTGGAGCATCATTACACAACCCCTGACTTGTTCATGGTTAAATACATGCCTTACTGTGTAGTACAAACTGCACAACTAATACTTCTAATTTACAATATGACAGTTTGAATCGGCTCAGAGAAAACAACATTCTTGAGCTAATCTCCTGGCTTGTGCTCAAAACTAAGGGTTTATTTTTCACATGGTACACAGCTCTACACCAGTGCATTCTTTTCCATCTGCTCAACATGAAGCCATTTCCCCCTGCTGACACAATAACATATCTATAGCTCTATGTGTGCAAGGTCCCTGCTTTTGGCTTTACACTTTGCGTGTGACTGCTGCCAAAACACCAGGAGCTTATGGCTAAATCCTGCGAGCCTAGAATAAAAACTTAGGATAATTTGTAATTTTGATTTCTTTTGTGTGTGTAATTATCAATACCACACACCAAAGAAATCCCCCATAGGCCTATGTTTAACGGACTGTCCTTCCACCTCGCAGCAAAGCTGAAATGACCGCCAACAGGGAAGTTTTGTTTCTCCAGGAGCTCTTGGGACATGGGATGGAAGATGGTCAATGACAACAGCTCTGATTATATTTCATATTAGACACAACATGCACTCCCATAGCTTTCACCAGAAAGAAAAGAAACACACACAGAAAATGCAGTGATGACAGTAATAACCTCAACTCCATGGTAGGCGTCACATGACCGCGGTATTGTGGTTATTATCACAGCCCTAGCTGAGACGTATCGTTTCCATTTATAGCCAGTACAATACTGGGGTAGCTGCTCTCTGCAGAGGTCAGGCCCAAAGAGGAAATAGGGTTACTTTTACCACTGCTACTGTTATACCAATTTTGGACTGTGTCTTTCTGACTATTAACACACTCAGATTTGTCCAAAAAACAAAGCACACATGAAAGAAAGTCAGTCTAGACAAGTAATGAATTTTGTATCAGATTAAGACAACCGTGTGAACCCATTTTAAATGCATCGGGGCTATACAAGAACGGGTTACAGACTAATACATGCATGCACAAACAATACAATGTACACAAGCTTGAATCAAACCAGTTTACTACATATCTTGCAACAACCTTTATCACCATGTAATAACAGATTCTCAGACAGACTGATGACTGAACTGGGCTTTGTTTACTTTCTGTCTGACCTAGTTGTCTTGACTGCCAAGCCTGGGGCACTGAATAACATTTATTCCCCAAACGTCTCGGCATCTCACTGCCTGCCCCATTGAAATTGAGCAATCTGACAGCAGACAAACAGGAAAAAGGAAGCATGTGTGAGAGAGTGTGTGTGTGTGTGTGTGTGTGTGTGTGTGTGTGTGTGTGTGTGTGTGTGTGTGTGTGTGTACTATGCACAGTGCAAGTTTCACAAGTTTCAACAGTCTCTAAAGTAAGACATCATCAGACACCAAATTTCTCGATCAAAAAAAAAAATACAAAAAAAAAAAAAATCAGAGTGATGGCTCCACCCTTGTCTGTGAAACTGAACACGACACACAGGTGCATACATGTCTCGCAGACTGTGGTGTGCTCCAGATATTGTAAGAAAGAAAAAAAAGAACACACACACACAAGGACAAATTCCCTCGCTCAACAAGGAGACAGGAATGATGTCTGGTTCTCATGACTGCCAAAAGCAAAGAGTCACTTACCTATGTAATGAACAACACATGTCTGGCCCTTCTTTGGAAATGTTCTTCCTGTCAAGATGACAAAAAGAGACAACAGGCATTTTTGTGTGTTTGTACTCCTCAGAGGCTACCAGGCTAATCCTTTCTATTAACAATGACTGGGTTACGCCTGTTGAGGTGTTCCTGGCAAGAATGCCAAATCTTTTTTAAGCCGGCAGCCATATTAAAGTCACATGTCTGTCTGACTTTAGTCTAGAACGTCTTCTTCCAGGGTGAAGCGCTATCAAATGCCTCTAGGTTCATTAATACATTAATGGCATGAAGAGTCACCTTAAATGTAAGGTAAAGTGTCACGGTTGTAACATGCATGTTAGGGTTAGACAGTACTACACATTACTGAGAAATATGAACAGGTTAAGTCTACTCAGCTGAGAATGGCAGCCAGAAAACCGGGTTGGCACAAAGCTAGAATTAAGATCCAGGGGTATGGAGTTTAGTTTGTGGAGCTCAAGTCCATATTTTGGATCCGTCAGGTGTGCTTGTCTTGGTCTGTAGGTGTTCAAGCCCCATTCTATGTTAGGTTTATTGACAAAATATAATATTCATCAGCTGTTTGCAATAATCAAATCACAAAAAGTTCAAATAGATCAATGCAAGGAGCACACATTTGCGAATCAGTTGTTAAAACACCGTTCTAACCTTAATACTTTTGCAGGAGAGTCGCAAAGTTTCGTCTGTTAAGGCTTAAATTTACATGAGGATTCCATGTCTGAACCCCAATACATTCACCACTGATGACCCAAAAGCACAAGAAAAGTCGGCTCCAGTAGCTCAAAACCATCCAAATAAGACACAGAGGTTTTGGGATGCAGTTCTGTGGAGCGATGAAATAAAACAAGAACATGTCCGACCTGCGGCGGTATATCAGGAGGAGGAAGAACGAAGCATATGTTGAACAGAACATCCTGCCTACAGTGAAGCATGATGGGATTGCTGTGATTCTCCGGGGCTGCTTTGCTTCCTGGCACTGGAAACCTGCAGCGTGTGGAGGGTCAAATGGATTCCATCAAGTATCAGGAAATCCCAGAAGAAAACTTCTTGACCAATCTGCGAGGAAGCTGAAGCTTGGGCGTCAAAGATCCAATGCATAAAGTCCACTAAGGCTTGGTCTCAGAAGAAGTCCTGCAACATTGTGGAGTGGACGTCACAGTCGCCTGACTTGAATCCCGTAGGAAATCTCTGCTGGGATTCGAAGAAGGCTGTTGCAGAACGGGAAAAACTCGGGAATATTCCAGAGCTGGAGGCTTTTGTCCATGAGGCATGGGCTAAGATTCCACCGCTGCCAGAAGCTGGTGTCTGGTCATGCATCAAATTTGCAGCAGGTCATTGCAGCTGAATGATCTACAAAGAACTAGACGTGTCCTTAAGGGGTTGAATCATTTTGAGACTGCAGTAGTCAGTGAAAGTAGCATTTTGTGTTATATTTGAAAAAAAACACTTATAATATATGTTGTGTTGAACTATTTAAATGGTTGATGTTTGATTTTATTGTTGCTAACAGCTGATAAATAGTATATGTTGTCAATAAACCTAATATAGAGAGGGGGGTTGAACGATTTTACTTCCGGCTGCAGACGGATGTTATAAACAATGGCCTCGGCTCTGTGTTCAGTCACATACCATTTAATTGTACTCTAACTCAAATTAGGGAGTATAGTATTTAAACGTTCGCACAATTGGCTAAATACGAAACGCTAAGCGCTAAATGGTACATCTAGTAAGTTGTATGAATATCTTATGTTTTATACAATATCTGCTCACATCCTTCGTGTCAGAACGAGGGGGGAAAAAAACAGATTCTCGACTTAACTGTGGTTGATTCGCCATGCAAATTAAATGTTTAATGCTGTTTCATGCAGTGTTGCAACGTTAGCTCAAGCTATTAGCCTTTAGACTCTGCTCGCACAATGGCCATTTTTGGTTTAATTACACAGGACTTGCACATATATATATTACTTATTACATAGATAATACATATTACATATGTAGGTTAGGGTTCAAATGCATCTCTGATAAAACGAGTGAAAAGAGAAGCATGTTTACGTGGGGTAGTGAAAGATAAGCGCTGAGGAACCTTTGCCTTCTTTTGAGTACATTCTCAATGTAAAGAGACCAGCGGAAAACGCTGATATATTCAACAGATACAGTACATTGGTCAAATATGGAGACTTCGTGTCATGTAGGCGCCATGTGATGATGAATAACAGAAATAATGGGCTTTCTGGATATATGATACTATTCAGAAAACAACTATTATTTGTTAGCTAGCTAAAGAGTGAATTGCTTTACATCCAACACAGTTGAACTTAATATTCTAAGTTAATTACGTTAATATTTAATACGCTTTGAACGACATTCCGGGGAACTACCGAGCCCCAACCTCACAACAACACGACTACCGCATCAAAGAGCACATAAGGGTATAAATCTACTTACCATCACCGGGAGATATTGTCTCGACTTCCACGCCCATGTTTATGAAATGAAATGATTAGCTCTAGTCTAAAAAGCCGGTTCAATAGTTAATTTTACACGTTTTACGACTACAAGTCGGACAATATCGATGGAAACCATGCATTCACGGACCACTACCGACTAGCAGCCACTGCTAACCGCGGAAACTCAAGATATTCCCAGGTTTGTGGTGATACACCGTCGAGATCTACAACTACATCACGTACGCCGTCTTCAGCCTTATCCACACGGCGGGTGTGCAAAATCTCGAGTGAATACATCCGCCAGATTCTCTTACGCTAGTTTAATTTTATTTTTCTGCAAACTATATATAAACAATAATTATATTTTTAATTTCCCTTAACATTAACTCCCCAATGTTTCACATTAACAAACGCAGCGCCTTCGAGTGGGCAAAGTTGTAAAATCAAGACGTCGTAATTCAACTACATATCCCACAATGCATCGAAATTGGTTAGTTTTGCTTCCGAGTTCATTGATAATCGTTCAAGACACGTTTTAGAGCGACTAATAGATGGGAAACTCAGTTTTATTTAGTTACACGAGTTTCAGATGATATCTACCTTTTTATAAGGTAAGCGTAGAGCAAAAATTACATGTTTATGATCATTTTATCTTCATGATTGGTTAACATGCTACACATAAAAGCTAACTTAATACGTATGATTACTACTGGGTACGTATATGGAAACTTGTGCTAAGTGGTTAACCATCACATATTAACCACACATGTGGCATTGATATAACTTCACCTGAACAAGATACTATTGTGTTATTTTCTATAACCTCCATGCAGTTTTAATGTACTCTTTTATGACAATTGCGAGTAATATTTAACAAACACAGCTAATTCTAAATCAGTTTTCTTTGTCTTACTTTGATGTCTCATTTTTGACGAGGAAACTCTATTTGACTACCTAATCTGTCCTGAGTAATCATGACAGTTTTACCACATCTAAAAGAGTAAAAGCTGTGTGGAGACTCTCCTACTAATGCCCTGAGGTCCTAACTGGACCTCTTTGTTGTTAAGGTCATTTAGGCGTAATCTGCTATAAGTGTTCCTCACCTCTGCCTCAGCTCAAGCAGAAGGGATTAAGGCATGTACTTGGAGCGAGACACCAGAGAGGTTTTCGTTATTCTTAATCTGCATAGGTAGAAATAGCTACTCCTTTGCAGGACCCATTCAGATCAGATACAGGTCTCTGGAATCAACATTTTATTCTGAGTCATATTTTTTGTCTTTATCTTTGAACAAGCTTCTAATTACCTGCCAGGATGGATCTTGGAAAGGCAAAGCTCCTTAGGACAGGTCTCAACTCTTTACACCAAGCCGTCCACCCTGTGCATGGGATAGCATGGACGGACGGAAAGCAGGTCTGCCTGACAACTCTCTTCTTCATCAATGGTGAGGTGAAGTTTGGGGACACCAATGTCATCGGGCAGTTTGAGCATGTCTTCGGACTCTTCTGGGGCCCCCTCTGCTGCTCTGACTCCCCTGCCTTGCTGGCTGTTCAGCACAAAAAACATGTTACTGTGTGGCAACTTCAGCTTAGTGCCCTCGAGCAGAACAAACTACTGTGTACTCAGACCTGTGAAATGAGTGAACCCTTCCCTTTGCTCCCCCAAGGCTGTGTCTGGCATCCAAAACTGGACATTTTGGCTGTGCTGACCAAGAGGGACACTTCTGTGCTGTTTTCTGTCAGGGTGGACAACAGGAGAACAAAAGCAGACATCAAAGTTAGTGGACTTATCCACTGTGCATGCTGGACTAAGGATGGCACACGCCTGGTGGTGGCAATTGGCAGTGCTCTTCACTCTTACATCTGGAGTGACATCCAGAAGAGTCTGGTGGCCTGCTCCTTCTGTCCCATTTTTGATGTAGGAGGCTACATCTGTGCCATGGAGGCCACAGGGGAAGCTCAAGTAGCTGTGGCTACAGAGCTGCCTCTGGATAAAATCTGTGGGTTAAATGCCGGAATAGCCTTCGACATGCCAACAGAGGCTGAGTCCCTGAAAAGCCCTGGCTCGCATGTGGTCATTTCAGATGAAGACAACCTTCTGGACTCTCGAAGAAGATCTTTTGAATCAGAGAGATCCTACACCCCCAGCTCAGGCCCTGTAGACCTCACCCACCTCTTGGCGAGACACCGTCGCTCTGATCCCAGCCCCCTTATTCACCTACGTCGTCGAGACACCATGACAGGCTCTGGCCAGGATTCCTCTCACCTCATCCTGGTCACTTATGAGCGGAAGGTCACTACTACCCGCAAAGTCAGCATCCCAGGGATTTTAGTTCCCGATATTGTTGCGTTTGACCCACGTGGGTCTACAGTTGCAGTGGCTTCCAACACCTGCAACATGGTGCTTGTGTACTGCATCACAGCCTCTGCCATGCCGAACATTCAGCAGATCTCTCTGCAGACAAATGACAGGCCCAAAGGGGTCAGCTTTCTCAATGAAAAGATGCTGCTGTTGATGGTTGGCAGGCAGAAGTCCAATGACCCAGCCTTCCTTCCATATTCTAACACAGATAAATATATTCTTCGTCTCTTTGCCAAAGAGTTGATGTATGATGGAGAGACTCATATCACACCATCCCCCTCTGCTCAAAACCACAAGTCCACCTCTAATTTCTTTGCAGGGATTAGGAGGAACTCCGAACACCTATCTAAGGATGACCGGGAGCACCCAGGGATAAAGGACTTGGTGTTGCCTGGTGGGGGAGTAATTCGCTCACCATGCAACAGACGAAGGCTGGTGGTGGAGGAGAAGAGCACCGAGCTCAGCCCCATCACGAGCTCTGTGGACCTCTCTGACCGAACATCGGACAGGGCCCCTTCCAGTGCCTCCTCCATTACGGTGGAGAATTTCGATATGGACCACATCAGCCGCATGACCAGCCTGGCAGTTGCCGGTCAAGCCAGCAGAGAATCCAGCCGGGCTAGCTCTCCTCGCCTGGAGTCACCAGACAAGCTTCACACAGAGCAGACATTGCCTACACCTGAAAGGACAGCAGGCCCTGCCAAGGACCGCGCACTGGAGCAGCTTGTTCAAAACATGGATAGACTTTTTACACGCTTCGCAGATTTACAGCAGTGCCTGACCGAAATCAGAGATTATACCCAGAATGGAAAGAAAGCCCTGAGTGTCTACCCCAATGCCTGTGAACCCCCATATGTCAATGTCACATGCCAGGTACCGTTTCACTCAATACATTTTCGGTGTGTTTATAACTGATTTTGCAGGGATTATAGCCCTAGATAGAGAGGAGAATGAGCCGCTTTTCCATGAGGGGCTTAAACAACTTAATCAGCTACAATTTTCACTTAAGGATAAGGCAACCAAATTCCCTGAATTGGTGTTAAAATAGTATTCAACCTGACTTATTTGATTTATTCCTGATGGCGACTGCTTCCGTTTACGTCTTGCTTCTTTGTGCATTTGCAGAGGCAGTTATCGGAAAATGTGTTCATCGACGAGCGGAGGCCAGTGCTGCTGTGTGACGGAAAGCTGTGTCTGCGTGCCCTCCTAGACCTCTTCAACCTAAGTATTCTGGAGATGATGTGCGGTAGGTGCAGCGTTACTTTTTGCCTCGATTCCTTTAAATGCCAAACTGTCATTTTCATGACTCATTTGCTTTCAGTTTAGTGTCTTAAGTCCATTTAAACCCTTACAATTGGATTGAATTAGTTAAGAAGCCTGCATCAACGCTGCTTTTCTTAAAACCTTCCACGTTGCAGCACCTGTGAGTTCAACCATGTTGTGTTACAGAGTGTACAGGGATAAGAAATGAAAACTTTGAGGAAACACCTTGTAGGTCTCTAAGAAGGTCTCCCCTCTTGGAGTATTTTCAGCAAGCTTGTGTGATGGGCTTCCCTCATGACGTCAGCTGGTTGTCCAAGTCGAGCTCTCTATGGTTAATCTTTATAGCTCTTTTAAACCTTTAAGTCATTCGTGCAGACTTTTAAGTGACTTTTAAAATAGCCCCATACTTTACTGTACCACCTTACACAACACTTTCTACCATTGCTTTTTTGATAGCATGCATAAGCTATAAATGGAAGTGATTAAAAGCCTAGGTCAGATTACAAGGTTTTAAACAGGAGAGGCTTACTACCATTAAATGTGCATGGTGTTTTGTTGCTGTAGCAAAGACTGACTGTCCCTAAACAGAGACACCACAGTCGCACTACAGTTTGCATTGGTGTAACTCCTCCTTTTATAATTAAACAACTCAGATGTGTAGAGAGCCATGCTGGGCCAATAGTCTTTTGTCATTTTTCCAGGTCCATTGTGGATTGTACTTGTGGCAGACGCGGACGGCTTTGTGCCTCTGACGTTCAAGGCCAAAGAAGAGCTCACAGTGCGGAACGGGAAGCGGAAAACTACCCTACGGACTCCTGGGAGTCCAGACAACTCCTGTCCATCCAGTCCAGTTCCGAGCCATACCCCCAACACAACCACAGAGGCTTCCACATAGTGCCTCTTCACTCACCTCAATGAATGGACCCGTGCTGTAGTACCCTTGTTTCTTTAATATATTTGACTGGATCCAAGTATGCAAGAGAGAGTGAATGTGGGATGAACATGGAGAGCCTCGCTAATGCCGATAACCAGAGTTAAATGTTACCTGTTTTTCTCTCTTTTTTTGACTGAAAACATCAGTGATTTGAAAATGGCTGCCTATTCAGATGTGATGTTGACATGTTGCTGCTTTAAAATGAAACGTTTGTGCACTGTGAAGTAGTTCTCCTTGAGTTTTATGTTGACAAAATGCAGTGCAGTCGTTGAGGATTAATCCCTTCTTAAAGAAGTACACCAAACTGTAGTGCCATGGCACTGTACAATCAGCTTTTGGTATGTTTTAGTGGATGTTTAAGATGTTTTCAATTCTCCTGATGTCCTGGTACAAGAATTAATAGAGGCTTATGTAAATGTTTTGTCTGATCTTTCTTTTTGAAATTCAGGTTTTACCCATTAAATTTCCAAATCAGCACTTTAATGCAGAATAGTCCATCTCACGAAGTCTTATTTAGCCTGGTTATACAACCCTGTGGGGGATATCTAAAATCTTGATGAGTTGAAGCTCCCTTTGTTCTGCAGTTGTAATGTTTCTAAGTTCAGTAACACAACTGACCACTAGAGGAGGCAAGGCTCTATGGAAACTCTCCTGTCATTGCTGTGCAGTTATGCAGAGCTCTATAGAAAACCAAACAAGTGTAAAAGTGTGACTTAAAAAAAGTTTGTTTTGTTTTTTTGAAAAATAAAATTGAATAACTACTGTGCTCTCCTTGTGTGATGCTTATTTCACTGCAGCGAAAAAAACACAACATATTTATTAGGTCTGTCAAACAACCTGTACAATATTTATTCATTTCATCAGCTCTCAGTAATCATATATCATAAATAAATTACAGTGCTGTAGAGATAAACACAGCAAATAATGCTATACATTCATTTATATAAATTATGTAATCTTATATATTTATATATCTAAAGACTGTACAGTACGCGTGAAAATGAAACAAAAATGTTTACATTAAAACAATTTCAATTTTTTTCAGTGTAATATACACCAAGAAACAACTTTCCAGCTGCATTCGCTGGAATATGTAGCTTTGTGAATTCACTCCAGATCACACGTTACTCAAATCCTCCATCGTTCTGGCGCTGATGCTTTGTTTCCTGTGGGAGACATCAAGAACAGCAATGTGATAGAGTAATAGCAATGATAGACATTAAATAAGTTTTACATTTACTCAGTCGATTAATGAATTTTGGGGCTCATTATTTGAATATTGCCTCCTGAATATGTTCTACAATGTACTTTTATAATTCTAATCCTGATAGCCACAGGTTTTACCTCCACCAAGGACCTTTTCTTTTCACCTGTGTCCGTTTGTTGGTATGTCAGCAGGATTACGCAAAAACTACAGGACAGATTTCTATGAAACCTGGAAGGAGGATGGTCCTGGGGCCACATTAAAATTTTGGTGTGGATCCGAATAAAGGCGTGGATCCAGGATTTTTATTTGTTTATATATTTATTTTGACATTTTCTTTAATTTCTCGGGGAATATCTTTGAGAAAAAATATTTTTAAGGGGTTGTTATCTATGAGTGGATCTATGAGTCTGTGCCATGTGGTGTGGATCCAAATAAAAATCCAGATCCACCAGATTTAAATGTAGGGTAGTTTGCCCTGTAAATGATGGTTATAGAGCTGTGAAGGCTTGATTGAATTAAAGGGCCTTCATGCAGGTATCACCCATAAAAGGGCCATGGATTTAAGGGACTCTGAAGAAATTAGATCCAAAAAGATTGTGGAACTCATGAGTAACACTGACTTTTTTTCTCAGGTGTACGATAATGATGTCTACCCACCTTAACTCATCCAGGCAAACTTTATTCCTGAGCCGTACATCTTCAGTGATGGGATAGAGCAGTAAGATCGTTAACCCCGTAGCAATGAAGGCTATTGGGGCAGCACCGATCAGCAACTTCAGGGTGTACACGACAGGAGCAGGCTGCTTGCACGCACCAGTGTCATAACCCGCAAACCTACACACACAAACATGCAGAGATCACATTTAAACACAGGCGATAGGAAATCGACATCCACTTTTACGCTGCAGCACTGCAAATGCGCAAACTTGACACCTTTCACATAATGAATCATAAATCCGGTCAGGGGTTAATGCATTTTTGCATGTCACGGCTTAAGTGTAGATACAGAACATCATTGTGTGTGCAAATGAATGGTGCATGTGTGATAATAATGTGGCCTTACTCAAGGCAGAGGGTGGACACTCCCAGCGAGATACCGGCAGCAAACTTGGTGAAAAACACATAGAATGAGTAGAAGATGGCTTCATGGCCTTTACAGTAGGGGTTGGCCAGTCTGAAGTCATCCACCACATCTGGCAGCATCGACCTGAATGACACACACAGACATGTAGAGATGATGACACCAATCTGTGGTATATGTTTTTGTTTTTTAACAGGATTGTGTGAGCATGTGTCCTTTGTCTTTCATAGTCAACATCACACATGACATGGCAGAATTTTAATCTGATGGGCGCCTCAGACGTCCCTCACTTTAATCATCTTATACAACCACTCAATATCGTAGCAGCTGATGATGGGAGGTCTACTTATAGCGCTCTGATAAAGCGGTGGGCTAAAATTACAGCTAGCTAATAACACGATTTGACAATGAGCAGCAGGCGGTACTACAGGCCTCTACCCACAGATAGGATAAACAATCAGCCCCTTCCAAACTAAACATGGCCCCATGGGAGGCCCCTGCAATTTGGGGTTTAAGGGAGGGGACGAGAGACAAGTGAGGAGTGGAGGCAGCCATAGAAACGACGGGAAAACACATGGAGAAGAAGGCTGCTTTACCTCTGGTGTTGTATTAGCTCTTTGATGGTATAGAAGATTTATAGAAGACACCGCCTCTAATTCATTAAAACGACATCACATTCTTGGCCGCGACATGACCCAAGTGAACGAACAGGGCCCTCTAGGCACCAAGTCACCACTAACAGCATCCGGGTGCACTATTGTGGTTTGACTGTTGCCACTTTGATATCAAATCAAAGGGAACCAGCAGGAGTAGTAACCACTGCACAGACAGACATGTAGCTGGACTGCAAAACACATAAACAATGTCAGCGGCTTGGAGGATATTTTAGGGATGTAAATGTATGTTCTTTCAACCCTCATTAGGGGTGGAGGGCTCACTTGGCAGATGCCAGGGACTGGACAATCCTAAATAGGATCAACACAGACAACATAAAGTCTCCCGTCTACCTATCCTGTCTGTGTTTTGAACTGGCTGAGAAAATGAATAAATGATTTGGTGTTTTGAATATGTGGAAATCCTACATGTGATTATTCCCTCAGGAGTAAGTTGAGAGACCATTCCCAGAAAATGTCGGGGAAGTTACTACCTTCGCTGCAAACAACACGAAGGTTATCATTTCTGGACGTGGATAAATTCAAGGATGATTTGGACAAAAGACGAAGACCTGTACTTGGTGCTCATGCTTTGTGGGTGTCTGTTTTCTACCATTCTTTTGTCAAATAAATGTAAATTGCAACATGGGAAAAGTGACAAAGAACAATAAGCGATGGACCTCCTGAGTGAAATGTGACCTGATGTGCTTTAAAGTTTTACCATGGCAGCAGAAGCGAGGCAGCCACGCTGAGTCCAGAGGAGACAGCCACCACGTAGGCCACCACAACGTTGGGGATGAACACCAGCATGAAGGTGAAGGGTATGATCCACTGGAAAGAGATAAAGTGTCTTTCAATTCTCTAACAATTTTTAAAAAGAGCATTTCGGTGATAAAGACAAGGATTCCGCATTCCCAACTTTGCCCACAAGATGGAAGACACATCAAAGTGTAGCCTAATGGTCCTTGTTAAACGCTGCTCTGGTAACCCAAAATGAAAACAGTATACTCACTGTGATACCGCAAAAAGCTGCTGTCTTCTTCCCAAACCTCTCCAGAAACCACTGCCACAGTGGGATGCTTATCACTGCAGAAACCTGTGTGAATATATGCAAGCAGACATTTTGAGATGCATGTGTGAGAACAATGTTTTGAATGTGACTCAGTCCACATTTAAGAAAACAACACGGCTGGGTCAGTGTGTGCAATAAGGGGAAGGTACTCTTAAATTAAATGTTCATTGAATAATAATGTTAAAGAAAGAAACAGTCATAAAATAATGACAGTAATGGAAAAAATTAAGATGTTATCTAGAAGTGAGATCATATATAGTGTTGTGAATCCTTCAACAATACATCTGTATTTTACAAGCAGGTTATCTGCTACATCTTTGATTTTTTTTAAAAACAAAAAACTTTACTCACCAGGATGGTCAACACAATATTCTGGAAGTGATCCCTCAGGTCGGCGGCGTACGTGCAGAAGAGGACAAAGTTGCTCTGTACCAGCTGCAGAAATCAGAGATCAAACATTCATACAGTCAGTCTCGTCTTGTCCGCTCAGCACTGCTGTGCTGAGTGACTGGAGAAGCTGCTGACGGTGTTATGCTGTGATTTATTCCCACCCCGGCCTCACAGGGATGACAACTGACACCTCCTCTAAGATGAGTGGGTGAAAATATACAGAAATAGATGTGATGTAAAAGTTGGAAAGTTTGCAATAATTTAAACAGCCTAAAAACCCCAAGGGGTCAGAGCTGAAGCTACATGTGACAGACAAACAGCAGACTATGCTGCTGGTATCACTCTCCAGAGTCCTGAGACTTAAAACATGTTTAAACCACCAGCTTTCAGTAAGTGCTCTTCTACATTGATCAAATCAGCATCGAGCGCCAGCAATTCTTCCCCACTGTCAGGATGCAGAGCTGTCTCCATGTACTGCAGTGCTGAGTGTCATGTCTGAGAAGTGCTTTGTAAATAAATTTTGCATTTACCTGAATGGCGACAGTGATGAAGAGGAATGCAGCTGTTAGAATGAGATATGGCCCGTGTCTCATCACCAGGATGAAGCCCCGATAGAACGGGATCTGCTTCTCTGTCTTCGGGGCATACGGATCTGAAACAGTTGCATGTGGAACAAGAATATGAGCATGTAGCATATCGAATAACATGCGGTTAAAGAGAGGTGATAGATTTGCTCACTGGCGATCCTGAACTGCCCCTGCATTGCAGTGGATGCACACCTACTGTGGGTCTATACAGAGGTCTTAAGCAGCTGAGACAGAAACCACTTTAGGTTGTACAAAATTCACCTGCAGCTAAAAAGAGAGCTGCAAAGGCTGCTGTTACATAATATCTATGTTAGACCACTAGCCCAAAGGGATGCCCCCAGCGGACTCATTTCATCCCCAATTACACTGGTTTCAATCCAAAATGTGTTCCCAAATAGTTCATTAGGGCTGCAATTTATGGCTCGCTGTTATCATCATTGCTTTATGAAGCCTATAAAATGCTGAAAATTGGTAAAAAGGTTTTTTAGTTTGGTTTTTTAGCTAAAAAACGAGTGCAAAACCAAAGAATATTCAATTTAATGTGCCATAAAAACGGGGAAATGCAACAAATTGTCACATTTGAGAGGCTTAAACAGGTTATAATTGGCATTTTGCTTAATGAATGAGTTGAGCAGGGAAATGCTTTGTGTTGTACTTGAGAAAAATTGGGATTCTTAAAAGACAGACAAAAAATGTTGAGCCCAATCCGAGACAAAGCGATGACATCATCAGGGTTATTTTGACCAACTCTGGATAGCTGGAACCACGAAGGTCATCGTACAGGTTGAGCAGCAGTACTCTTTGTGATGTATAAACTGAACTTTGCATGTTCAGTTCTTGCCGGCATTTGTCAAAAAGCTGAACAGATTTTAACAAAATTATTTTAAGAGGGAGGATTAGATTTGGGTGGTGATCTGGACCAAAACTGAGCTGCCTTGGTGGACGTTTGCGCTGTCTAGTTAATTAATTGTTAAAAAATGATTAATGGTTACAGTGCTATAATTCTCAGACCAAAAAGGAAAAGTCTCACCGTCTCTCTCTCTGACTCCCAGGAACATCACCACAGTGCAGATGAGAAACACAGCTCCTATAACACCAGCAGCTATCATGTAAACCTCCTTCTGCAGAGAGAAAGAACAAACATGTAGCCTACATCAATCCATCTCTTCTTACACAGCCAGAATAACACAGTCCATTCCCTAATTCCTCAAGTGCTTCATTTCAACATGCTAATCGTACATCCTGGGAACCTTGCTCCACTGGAGGGATGGATTTATTCTGTGTCTTTTCCGCACGTCCCATTAAAACACTCATAAGTGCAGGATTTATTGCCTCTGTCTTTTTGAGTTATATATTCCACATCAGTTTGAACAGTAAACTCCATCATGCACATTTCATTGTACAAATACAAGCATACAAGCATAAACAGGAAGAAAGCTCAAGTAGATTTGCATCCTAAAATACAGCCTGAGCCGTTTAATTTCATATCCCGACAGGATGCTCTGCCTTAAACAACCTCTGTTTGTTTGCTATTTTTCCATGCGGCTCAGCCTAGCAGTCTATTATTATTTATGCACATCAAACGCTCCCTGTTTCCGAGGGCAGACGTGATTTGCCCAGATGGTGTGCCACCCTTACCAGCGACCGCGGAGGAATTTAGCGGGTGGCTGCAGAGGGTTTGGCGTGGTGAGTGGGCTGCCCTGATAGGGTTCACCCAGAATCCATTGGAAAAGACCCATTTGAAGCCCAAATAGCTGCGGTGTAACCAAAATCCAACATGGGACATTTTGGACTCTGGTTTGTTAATTTTCACCAAAAAAATCTTGCAAGCAGTGGTCAAGTTTATTCACAACTCTGCAAATTGAAATGTGGATGTGAATGTGTCCTATTATGTTCCTTTCCCTCAGACTTTAAGCTATAGCTGCAGCCACTTTGAAGTAAAACACTAATATTTCCGACAGACTGAATATGAGGTGCCTTCAAATGCTCTGGGTGAGATAAAAATAGGCCTAATGGCTTACAGACTGTGGAGACCCCTCAATGTCGGGGGCCACAGTTTGGAGCCTGTGAGGGAGGAATCCCCTTTTTGGTCACGAGAGGGGAGGTGGCTCAGGATGTCAGACTCAAATATCAAACAGTGGTGTCTCCTTTCAATCTCATGGGTTACATGGGCTAAAACATGAAGCCATTTTGAATGTCAGAACATGTAGACAGTCTGTAGATATGGACCCAATTTTGAACAATCCTCCTTTTCATTCAGGGCTGCTTTTTTGTACGACAGCTATCTAGCAAAACTAATCCTCCTTGAGCACACAGCGCAGCTCCAAGTCAAGAGAACGCTGATGACAGTCCAAGTTATTTTCTAAACAACTCCGTGGCCTACTTAGAGCACACCTGGGCTCCCGGATTGGCGCAGTAACACTTACGGAGTGTGACAGGTAATCCTGGGAGTGCGCCAGGCTCTTGATGATCTCTGCCCCGCTGCTATTACCAAGGTAATTGGCAGACATGTTGTGAGTCGGGCAGTGCTTCAGAGTGTGAGCGCTTGCCACGATCTGGCCCTGGATGGCAGCGCCCACAAGTGTTCCCAGCACCTCCATCGTCATTCCTGGCATTATACAAGATACAGCCATCAGTTCCAATGCTTCAAAGTAAATGACACATTCTTAATCTGTTGTAAAAAAAAAAGCAAAAAAAAAAAAAAAGCTAAAAGGCTAAAAAAGAAAAAGGGAATAATGCAGCTTTGCAAGCATTAATAACTGCTTACGGTAAGCAGTGGCTGAGTCTCTTTCCCTCTGGTCTGTGCTCAGGAACATGGTGAGAGCAGAATAAGGCACATGGAAGCACTGCAGTGGAGAAGAAAGAGTCATGGCTTAAATATCAGTCACACAATTAGGTTGAGAAAAGATCAGGACTTTTGTTCATTTTTAATCATGCTCACGACATTGTTCTAGTCAAGGTCAAAATGTCCACCAACAATACAATGAATGACTAGCGACTAGTGGTCCGGAGCAGCACTCATGAATAAATTAATCTGAGTGGCAGTTTCACACTTGATAGTGTCAAGCCAGTTAATGAATTCAGCTAGACAGTAGTTTACAAAGAGCAGGGGCTGCCTGTGTTGATGGAATAACACAAAAGGTTATTCTAGGTGAGGAACTGTACCAACAAATCGACTTTGATTTGCTTCATCATATTTTTTTCTTATCTATATATTTTATAATTTAATTTGTTTTTGGGTTATTGTTTAGGGACAAAATATGAATTCATTAAATTACATATTTTCTCTGGACCTAGTCTGGCTCTTGTCACTACACCGATATTTAGGGTTCCCCCCACCTGCCAAACCCCTGCATCTTAATGACTTTGGTAGTCTCCTGGCTTTTTCTAGTGTTGCCATGAAGTTGACATTGGTGATTTTGATTGAAATGTCTCACCTTCGGATGGATTGTCATAAATTTTGCTACGTTTAATCATGTTTTCTATAGGAGGAATTGTAATTTTCTGATTGTCCCTTACCGTTTCATCTAGCGCCATCATGAGGTCATTTGTCCTTTACTCTCTGGTGTTAGCATTTAACTCAAAGCCGCTATAGTAAAGAACACAGAGCTGCTGGCATGTTGCTTGACTCTTGTTGAGTCTTGACAACTGAATTACAATCAAATGGAAACACTCAATATATCTTTGTCATTTATCAACATCTTCCGGTTAAAAACCAAAATAAACACTGTATATATATATATATATATATATATATATATATATGAAGAGCAATCTCTGCAGTTTCCATGTTGGCTAACCTCAGCTCTCTGAATCTCCTTCCTCACCACCTCTCCTGCTTCACTTTGTAATTTACACAAGGGCCCAGTCAGCGCTGTGGCCAAACGAGCATTCATAGCCACGACGAAAATAAACACGGCCGTGAAATCATTTTTTTTCAGCCACTGGTTCTGTACAGCATGTCATTTATGAGGCCTTTGCTGGATGCAAACATTTATAGCGCTGAACCTGCTTTACTGTGGAATTGAGAGCTGATAAATCTCATAGAAACTCATAATTAGTTGATTGAACAGACAGATGATTTATTGCACCCTAACCCTTTGTTTACCATCTGAATGACAACAGCTGGCCTTTCCACGCTAACTTCCATACAAACACATCCAGAGACAATGAAGCAAGGCTAAAAGTGGTAACCGGCATTTACCCAGCAAGACGTTCCTGGCAGACCTGACTGTATACTTATCAAGTAGTTAGAATGACATGCCATTACAGCTCGCCACAGTGTGGCCGCGGCAGTCTGTGCGCTCTGTAGCACATGCTATATGGGCTGCCCCGGTGCAGAACAGAGAGAAAGAGAGATGAATGCCCTGGACCATAAAAACAAAAGGCCTCCTAAAAAAAAAAAAACACTTCCCCTTTGCGGTGAGATGCCCAAGGGCTCCGGGCTCTAATCTGCTGCAAGTCTCACATATCAGTGTGTAAATCCTAACTGGCATGACTTGACTGTTATCATCTCCACTTTAAATCTGATATGCTTCATTATCTACATGTTATGTAACATGTCGTAAGTATAGACTCTGGGCTGCATCAAGCAGAGCTTCCACAGCATCTCCTGTTTCCCACTTAATATCTCTCTTATACTGCATGTGACGTCCTGCTGGGTTATTGGAGGTACTGTATGCGTGCTCCATTTCAGGTTTCTTACACGTTAAATACTTTAATGGAGGATCGCTCATACTCACAGTGATGAGGGTTTGGTAGAGGCAGTAGAAGCCCAGGTACCAGATGAACCTCCCACTGATGAAAGGGGGGACAAACCAGAGGTAGAAGTAGGAAACCACCAGGAATGGAGTGCAACCCACCATCCTAGAGAACACAGACATAATGCATGTGAGACAGGGAACAATTTTTTTTATCCTTTTAAAAAAAAAAAAAATTATCCTGCTTATAATTCATTCCAAATAATTATGGTTCAAAGCCATCTGCAAGCAGCCATCTTCATAAGCTGTCAGAGCAGAGATGACAGCAGTTGTGTTATGTAATTTCTTTTTCTTTTTTTTCTTTTTTTAAAAGGCCAGTCTTAAAATCAGGCAATATTTCTGACAGATTACAGCAGGCCTAAGCTGACTGCTAAATGATTAAGTTGTTGCAAAAATGATAGGAATCTGTCCTGGGAGGGACGGCTAGGCAGGGAAGTACCGCAATATTTCAAACCCACATCATTTAAGCCTCTGCGCACACAGATATATATAAATAAGCAAAACACATAGTCAAGCAAAAGCAGCCTGAATCCGTTCTGCTGTGTTGTGCTTTTCTCAGGACTTGGAGTGATACAGTATGTGGGCCATGTATAATTCATGAGTAAACAACTGCATGTGTCATTATGGTTAAAGTCAACAGCTGTGTGCTTCGAAATAAAGCTAACTTGGCATATTATGGATGATAAACACTATCCTCCGTCTGTAAACACCAATCTATCTTCCACCCTCTTCTTTTTTTTCCCATGAGGAGCAAACTGAATTTGCTCATCATGAGGTCTAGAGCTGTAAAAACTGCACATCTACAGGTAGAAGAGGGAACCGAGGGAATTTTTGCGACTGTTACAAAACCTGCAGGGGTTCTGACCTCTGGCCTCCTCTACATCATGGAGAGAACGTAGGAGAAAGAGGTAGAGAGAGGCCAGGAGTGGTCATTTCTGGCATCGTCCAGCCTGTCCACTTTCACTCTCCTCCTGATTGTTTGCTTAAACAAAGGCAGCTGACAACGCTGGTGCTGCAGTATTGACTGCTTGGTCATCGGAGAGATGAAAGGGCCCCGGGGGCCGGTGAATGTTCAGTTAGAATGTTCCTGCAAGATGACTGTGTTCAGGGAGGGCCAACAAAGGCTCATATGCACACACATTCACAGAATTCCTCACACATCAGACATGCACGAATGCACATTCATACCTGTCCAAATATGCAAAACCTTGATTAAGCCAGAGCAGGTTGATCGGAGCTCCGCTCTGACTTTTTTTCAGGACACTTGCACTTGTTGGTTAGATAATGTTCAGTGGAACAGTCGAGGTTTAGAAGAGGTCTACCGGGTGAGAGCGAGCTTTCTTGGTTGATTTGGGGTTTAGAGTGGTGGAACGTAACCATGTACTTAGTCAAGCTCTGTTAGGTGCACTTACAAAACTTGAGTATTTACTTTTTATGTTACTCTACTCCACTACCTTTTGGAGGAGAATATGGTGCTTTTCAGTCCATCACATATTTCACAGCTGTTTCTTCCCAGATTAAACTGTTCAATTAAGACATGATAATCTCAAACCCAGCCTAATTTTAAAGATGAAAGCAGTGGTTCACAACCATTTTAGCCTTGTGACCCCTTGCAAAAAAAAAGCCTAGTTGGGGCCCCTCGCCACAGGTTTAAGATGTCAATGGTAGCTTAAAAGTTCCACCACTGACTGACTTCTCCTCTGCACTTTTCAGATGGTTCCATTTAAATAACTATTCAAAGCCATAGGAGTAAAATTATCTAATATTTAACTAAAAAGCAAAGACAGGAAAAAAAGAATCAAAAAAGGCCTTTTCTTCTTTCTTAATCGTGTCATAACCCTGCAGATTTCTCTCGGGATCCTTTGGAGGCGGCTGAGATATACTGTAGATGTAAAGAGGCTTTAAGGTGGCTGCATCTGGAGCAGCTAGAGGAAAACGCTAATTAAAAACAGATCACGAACTTCATTACTAGAACTCTTTTTTCCCTTCTTATATTTCTTCTTCTTATTATTATTATTATTATTGTTGTTGTTTCCTGCTCTTTAAATGTTGTCTCCTGTTACCTTCCTGTCCTTTTATGTTTTGTAAAACAATATCATCCCTTGTTGACTTTGTATTTGTTAGTATGTCCTACTGTCCTTAAATGTATGCTCTAAATGGTTAATAAGAAAAGTTTGAAAAGATTTGTATTGTTGCAATTATTAACAATCTAATAATGTAACATTCTTTCTAGCGATACATCAGTCACAGGGGCTTACCGTATATAGTAGATTGTAGGATTTAACTTGTAATTTTACAATAGTATTGGTACTTTTACTAAAGTAAAGGAGTTCTTCTTCCACCACTGATATAACATCACCGTCACCTTGTCATACTCTAATATAAAAAGGTTCTACCTGAGACTACGATTATGAATCGCTACAGTCACAATATAATAAACATGGCAGCATCCAAGTGGACGTTTTGGGCCACATGACCTCATCTAAAGAAGTCAGGGTAAAAGATAAAAATCACTATGTCTGGCTGTGGATGTGTCATCCAGAGAGGGAAAACACTTCCTGCTGGATAGGAAGAGGGGATTTTCCAAACAGGCTCAAAACTGGGGTAGTGTCTTGGCAATCTCATCACAAACACTGATGAACACACAATTAAAATACCAACAAATACCTCACAAGGCATTCACATGCAGGCACACACACCTACAGCTTCCCAGGGGTAATCGAAAGTGATTTAACAGCCATCAGCATCTGCCTGCGACTGAGAGCGGCTGGCTGGCCACAGTGGACTTGGTCCCCCTCCAGCACCGTCAGCTTGTGTGTAATCTATGGTTTATAATGCAGTAGGCATTAGAAACTGAATGTGTAATTACAGTAAGTGTCACACTAGCGTGTTCAAAAGACCTACACTGCATAAACACGCATGTCTGCTTATAAAATCATCTTTGAAAATGGGGATTTATGGGAATGGTGGTGTTTAGTTCTATGTAATCCAGAGACACTCAGCAGCATCTTGCGGACACAGAAAGCTGGATGATGCCCAAATGTGAAATGAGCGTTACACACATGTAATAAAATGTCTCTGTTGGCCTATGATTTTTAAAAAGAATGCAGATGAACTTCTTTGTCTATTGTTGTCTGGCATCAAAAGACAAAACCGGCCCACACCCAAGCATACAACATGCACAGCTCATTAGAAGGGAGCGTCAGGAACTGTGTAATTAAACCACAAGGCCTATTTATTCATCTCAATCCTCAAGTGAGATGATTGGGCCTGAGAGTAATTTCCAAACAATCCAAAATAGGAACACGCAGTTTGTTGTTGCTTTGGATTTTGCACAAACATTAGCATGATGTAGCGGCCATAATTATGTCTGAGAGGGGGACAAGTTTCATAATCTGTCGACAAACTCATGCAAGCATATCTGTATGTCAACAGCAGCACTTTATTCTGTGTTAACTCAGAAAAGGAGGACGCTTTGATCCGACTTTATTGCTTAGACAAATAAACATTTATTCCATTTTCATTGGCTTGTTGGGCAACTTGGCAGGTGAGATGAGCAGCATGCCAGTACCTGAATATGAGACCAGATTTTGTCTTGTATACTGGTTAAATTTCACCACTTTTCTGGTCTCAGAGGCTGAAATACAATTAAAGAATCGAACTTGTTTGCTGAATCTGCTAATTAATTAGTCATTTATCATAGTTTTCTTTTCTGTCAATACACTGTAGACAATGACAGCCTTTACCTAAAGTACTGTCTTACTGTCAAATGCATGCAACTAGATGATTTGTCAGTACTGCTTATCCCTACCTTTGGGTCTAAATGTCTATAGGTAGAAATGTTGGAATAACAAGTAAGGAGTAAAAAAAAAAAAAAAAAGCATTGACAAAAATAACTGTGGATAAGAGGAATAATGTTTTTAGTTTTTTTTTTAAAGGTTTCCTCTCTAGTGTTAGGAAGGAGCTCACCAGGGCATGAGTCTGCCAATCTTGGTCCATCTGCTCTTTGTAATGAAGAAACCGACGACAGGGTCGATCACGGCACCCCAGGCTTTGCCGATGAAGAGCACCATGGAGGCCTGAAAGGCGTTGATCTGCGGAGCAGAGCAGGGATGGACTGGAGTTAAAAACTCAAGCTGGCACAAAACTAACACACTTATTTATTCACATAGGAGCCACACACACACACACACACACACACACACACACACACACACACACACACACACACACACTCGGTCTCTCTTACCTGTGCGACATCAAGCAGGTAGATTTGCAGGAAGAAGGCGGTGGCGCTGGCAGCCACCTCCTTTGGTGCACCCCCGATGGCAAAACACAGCTTACTGCATAATGTTAACTTCTGCCCCAACTCAGTCTGTGAGGACGGAGGAGACCAGGGAGATGGGAAAAAATTAATAAGATAATGATGACCTTAGAGGTCAGGCTGTTAATGAGCAAATTAACTTTACTACCAGCATTCTGATGAAGACTCTCATTCCATGTCGGGCTTCAACAAACGATGCATTGGATTATCACTTAAACTGCCAACTATTTTCACAATTAAATACACTTTTATTTGTTTAGTCTATGAGATGTTTGTGTCTGAAAGATCCTTTATTTACGATCAGAAATGACAAAGAAGCTGGAACCACTCATTTTTGAATGAAAAATGACTGAAGCTTTTAATCGACTAATAAAAAGACATCTATTTTTCTCTCTCTCTCTATTGGCTATAATTGATTAATCGTCTAATCCTTGCAGCTCTTATTCCAAGTGGGGAATAATGCTCTCTGGTGAACTTTAAACCAGGTAGGCAGGTAATTGCTTCCACAATGGTTATGCATTTATGGACTCAAATTGTTTGCACGTCACACATTCATGGTTATAAGCATAAACATACAGTACATTACAGCAGATGTAATGTCAAAGAATATATTAGATCATAGGCAGTATGCATTTATGACTTCAGAGTCATTCCTGAAACAGAAAGTCAGGAGTGAAGAATGTGTCAGCAACCACTGATGATTCACTGCTAACATGACAGACTCAGTTTCTGTTACACCATCGACAACAAACCAATAGACTGTGACTGTGTATAGCATCTAAAGTTAAAGCAGTAAAATCCAGTCAACCACACTTTCTTTTCTCTTTCACTGAAACATTGCAGTTGTATATTTTAGGAAGGGCTAAACAAATTCCTACCTAAACTTTAGACTGCCTCCCAGACACACCAGGTGTGTCGCTCTCAATAAATGAGACAGATTTATGACTAACAAATAGTGAATACTGAAGTGATTCATGGTCTGAATGCTTCAGAATTCTATTTCAGGTGCTCCTTAAATAACATTCTTTCCTCTTCATGTCGCATTTCAGTGGAATGTAAAGAGTACAGTAGTTGCTCAAGTGCTACCATGTCACATGCTATGATGTACACAAAAGATGTGTAAATGGTGATACACACTCTCTTACAAAACACGCAAATTGTCTCCCCCGCTAATCATCAATCTCCCTGTGTCTTAGGCTCCCTAAACAACAAGCTGTTCTGGCAGAAAAGAGAAATGCTCCTGGTTTAAATGTGTATAAGTGTGTGTGTGTGTGCAGCAGAAGGTGACCCCCTACCAACTGTTTGCATTGTGGTCTATCTGTGCAGACTGAGGCTGGTGGAGGAGCCAGAGGAACCCACCGAACCATCCATAGCCCTCTTTCCCCTCATGGTGCTGTGCTAAAAACATCAGGCATGTGAAAATACGCGCGTTTGTGTGCGTGTGCATGTGGGTGCAGCAAGTAGGGCAAACTTTCATCTTCACACATGAATAAGACGAGACACCGCAGTCTGGGGAGCCCGATATTTACGACTGTCTCCGAGCCTGTGCACACATATCAACCTTTGCCTGTTCCTCCGTTCTGTACAACCTTTGGTGTCAGACGCACACAGACACACACACACAGACACAGTCCCACTCCACATCCAGGGGCCCAGGCTTGGCCCACAACCTTTTGAAAGAAGGAAATCACCAAAGTAACCACAGCCACCACCGACACACTGTTATTATCCGACTCACATTTTCTCTTCCTCCGTTTTTTTCGCCCCATCAAAACACGGAGGGATTCGAGAGCGACAATTACAAAGAGGGCGCGGTGTAATTATTCAATCGCAAGACAAGCGGGTCAGAGGTAAGTAAAGGCTGCATGGCGGCACCAACATCAAAACTCTCTCTTTTTCCACTCTCACTGCAATTATCCCTAATTGGAGAGAAAAATTAAAGTCTTTGGTGTCTGGAGAATGCTGCTTAACTGATGATGTGCAAAAAAAAAAAAAAAATGCTCCCAGCCCTGAGAGAGGGAGCTCTCTCTCTCTCTCTAAACTCTTATTCTTTCTCTCCAAACTCTTACACACAATCTGTCATTACTGGGTTGTTATCATCAAAGAGGATAAACAGGATATCCCTTCTACTGTTGTTTAGATGCATAAACAACACCACATACACACAAGTCAATACACATGCGCCACATACAGAAACACTGACGAGGAGAAAAGGAGCATCTGCAGAGTTCAGACTGTCGACAAGGACAGATCAGACTAATCTCTAAAATTAATGAATCCTAAATCGTTAAAGAGAAAACAATTTAAAATGCCTGAGCTGCGCTGCAAGTAATTTAAATCGGGACTGAGGATAATTCTCATGCAAAGACAGGAGGGAAAAGGCATCTGATGCCAGCTAAGCTGTATTCTCTAAATAAAACGTGCACACTGAATGTTTGCATGCCAGGCTAGAAAAAAAAGATCCATGAATACAGGTCAGATATTTACTCGCTGAAGGATTTTCTGACAAATCTGTGCATCAAGGGCACGTCCCAGGTTCTCGTTGGAAGAGTTGGAAACAGCAGCTTTGTGCCCTTGAATTAGATTATTATGGATTATGAAAGGAATAGTTGATCATGTCTGTGATGGCAGCAAGACCTTAAAATGTCAACACTGGCTAAACTTGCAGGGAATCAATCCAAAATCTACGTCGGACTAGTTTCACCGTGACAAAGCTCTGCACTTCAGAGATGGATTCATGTGGAATTGGCTGTGGCAGTTTACTGGCTACGAATCATGTATTCTCAGTAACAAAGACAGAAACCTTTCACATCTGTTACGCCCCACTTAGGCATCCTTATTTAACATTTCTCATGCTGACAAATTAATTCATGACACACATACTGTAATAGATGGAATTTAATAGACTCAAATCATCTTTTAGCATTAAATATCAGAATAATAAAAACATAAGTATTAATTTAAGTGGTAAACTTCACGTTAGGTCAACTTACATGTTAGCAGACTTGCTAGCCTTCATTGTAGAGACCTTTTTCGTAGAAAATGTGGATGATTGAAACTTCTTGTGTATATTTACAGCATGTTTGACTGTTACCTTTATTATGGACAACAATGCTAACCCCAGTGAAAGTTAGTGTTAATTTCTAACTTCTGGTCCAAATGTTGCTCCAACAGGAGCTGCTGCAATTTTCAGGTCTTTGTGGCAAAAAAAAGAAAAAAAAGAATTTACACTGAGAAATTAGACATGTCTTGGTCCAACTTTGGCATACAGTTTAAACTAATGTCCATATGTGCATTTTCATCATCTACTGTTATGCAAATATTAGGAGTTGGTTGGTTCAACAAAGCTGTTTTTGACCTCTTCAGCTGATGCGATGTCTGGACTGCACTTAGTTGCATGTTGGTTTATCAGTACACCAGATTTTCTACCTCAGGAAAGGATAAACATTTTTGGATGGGGGATATTTGGGGGGTTTTTTTTCTCTGCATTTGCACAGAAGTTTTTGATCCAAAAAATTGAAAAACACATAAAGACAGGTGGAAAGGAAAGCAAATCTTACTGTAAGTGGCCATAGATGGAAGTTGTCTTGGGTTTATTCATCTTTTTTCTCAGATTCAGTGAACCTAGCTAAGTTGTTTTTACATTACAATAACTTGTGGCATGGAGGGACACGTTTACAGTGATCACATCAGTAAAGTTCTACCATCGTCAGGGAAACGTATAATCGATGATTCGTCACAAAGTTGTCAAATATAAGTCCACTGAGTCAAAGGAAGTCTGGCAGAGATGCGGCAGTTTCAGAACAGGTTAGTCCAGTGATGTAATGCTGTTTCAATGAGAATCCTGAGCCAATGTAGCGAAACCGAAAATGAGTGACTAATTCCCATGGAATTGCATTATGTCAGTATTTGAAACACCATCTCCATAATATGGTATCTACATTAATAAAAGGCATATATGTGCATGCTTGGTTCTATGTCTCTCATTTACTTGGGTTTAGGAACTGTGGGGAGAGTCTTCATGATGAGCATCAGTCTGAACACACAGCCTCCACTGACACACAAATACAAACACACTCTGACACACAAAAGACCTCACAGACTTGAATCAGCCAGGTAGCTCTTATAAAGCTAGATCATGTAAGACAAAACCAAGAAAATAACAAATCAACCTGGTCTTCTGGTGTTTTCTAAATCTAAGTCATCCTTTCTTATTGTCCATCCACTGTCAGTCTTCCATTTATGGATGTGATCACAACAGTTTTCATCACCCAAAGTCCACCGATCACCAGCACTATATAAAATAACGCAGTTCATCCCATCACTAGGAACAACCTCTCTTAACTTCCAGGCATTGAATCTACTATCTGGGCGATTACAGTTCACAGGAAAACAATTCATCTGATTAATCACACACAGATTAAAGAGATCACACTTTCCATCTTTTTCCCCTCTTCATCCAATCATGTGAAGCAAACTGAGCTGCAAACCCACCAGATGAGATTAAGACATTCACTCAGATTTAGTGCCTGACTATATGGCATACGCAAACCAGAGTCACAAGAAAACCAAGAACAGGTGATCTTACCTGCTGAGGATTTTTGGGGAAGAGTGGATCAGTGGGTTTGATGAGCTTCCCCACAGAGTCCTGCGCTCCCTTCTCTCCCTTGGTCATGGCTGAGAGGCTGTGTGTGAGGCGACAGCCGTACTTCTGTGGGTGTAAGGGAGTGTTGAAGTGAGTGTGGCTGAGACTCCTCGTGTGAGCGAGAGTGCGAGGAGCCTGCCACTGGGTGGTGTGTGTCAGAGGGTGAAACTGGACGTGGCTCTGACTCCGTGTGTGTGTGTGGTGTTCTTGAGTGACGGCTCCAGAGGCTGGGAGCTCGTCCTGCTCCTCTGTGACAACTCTGCCGCTCTCTGTCTCCATTCACATGCTGTTGTGCTCTGGAATGAGGCCAGGAGGGAAGGGCAAAGTCAGACAGGCGGTGCCACACAAAAACACACAGGCACACTCAATGACATGCATGTACTGCAACACACAGGCACAAGAATGCAGGCACATAAACATGTGTGAGCACAGACAAAGACTTGCTCTTTGGTTTCATGCACAAAAACACGCATAAATGGGACAATACTGAGTAGACATGAATACACAACAAACACACACACGCATGCTCATACTCTAACATCAGCAGCATTTTTAAATGCATAGCTCTCTAAAAGTAAAATATCATTCCGGTCACCATCATCCGCTTTATTTAGAGGATTGCACAGCTGGCTATAATTAAGAGCGAACAGGAGCGCAAATGCGACGATGTCACGCACAAGAGTGTGTTAAATGCCCTCATCTCACTATTATTAGCGCATCCACAAGCAGGCACACTGCACATCTGACAAGAATCTTGAAGCACTTTTATTTTTTTTTAAGGAGAAAACACAAATACATCTCACCCCGTGTTGATGGAAAAGCAGCCACTGCTGTCAGCGGTGCAGGCGGATACTTAGTTTGGTCAGTTTAGTGATCTGGCAGTCGGTCGGTCAGTCAGAAAGGCAGGATGAGAAGGAGACTGCGGAGGATGAAGATGGTCTGCGCGTCTCCACACTCAGTTGCTCTAAGTCTGCAGTGACGGAGCTGCGCCCTGCAGCGGCCATGGCGGTAAATGACCACGGCTAAGTGCGTGCGCATCTGTGACGGATTATGGCAGGCGATGGTTTGACACCAGTAATGTGTTTTAGATGGGAACGAATAGCAGCAGTGAGACCATGCAATTAAAAACATAGTTGTTTCGATAATGTTTAAACTATTATATGGTGTTTCAATGACATAATCAACAACGAGTGTTCATATTTCATGTGATAAACAATCATAAATTATTCTTACCATAATTACACTTCATTTAGAAAAAGATGCCCTCCAGACTTCACACAGCACTCAAAGAACAATTTTTCCAGGTGTAGGAACTCCCAGATACCCGTAACCAAAATTACAGGTTCATTATTAGTACCTGGGCGAGTATCGCTGTAAAAGTAGTTTGAAGCTGTATAGATGTTTTATTTGAATGAATGAATGGATGAAATGTATTTATTTCGAACATGGAAAATAGAAAATAAAACATACATGAGGAAACAAATAATACAACGGTGACAATGTTTGAAAAGGAGTAGAATGAAGTATATACTTATATATTCCATATACTCCATTAAATATGCAATTTGTACAAACAATTATCCACAATGTATTTACAACCCAAAATATTCACCCAGTGTCAAAAAATAAGTGAAAGCAACCCATTAACACAACGATCATCATTCATATACCTTTTAAAGATTTTATTTTTGTACATCTTTTTGAACTGATTTATATTTGTAATTTGTTGTAACTCCATATAAAGACCACTCCACAAATTCACCCCACAGATGGAAATACACATACTTATACTTAAACATACACTGTTGTACGAACACAGTGTTTTTTCTCCCCTTAGGTTATAGCCCCCCTCTCTTTATTTACCTTGACTCTCTGGTTTAATTAAAACTAATGGTGTTCCACAAAGTCTCTGTTGGAGTCAACGTAACATGGTTTGCATAGAATCTGCCTGTAAATACAGCAGGATTGGTTTTATATTGTTTTGATCTTAATTTGATGCTAAATCAATTATTAAATTTAAGATCTAACACTGATTTTATGCACATGTTCATCTATTTTTCATCAAAATTACATCATTGAAAATGTTTTATTTCACCTTGCTATCTATAAACCAGAACCAATTCTTTTCCAGGCACAGCTGTTATTTTGATGACACATTCAGTATGAAAATCTTCCACCCTTGGTGACAAATTCGATTACAAAAAGTGACCTATTTCACCGCTCTAAAAAACTTGGCATTAGTGTTAGTTATTCTTGTTATAATCACATGATTACATGACGGTTGTGAGTTTCTCAGGAGTAGGTGTGGTAGGCCTACAAGTGGAATGTTTAAAATCCATTTTTGAGAATTTCCTGTGTAATTCTCTGAAACCTGGAGCCGGAAAGGTGACAAGAACTTAACAATGACGCGCTCAAGTATCCAATCGCATATTTCCCAAAATACATCATCATCATTGTTATGGTGTAGAGGTAACACTTCAATACCAGTGAAAAATAGTTTGTAGTTACCCCTAAAATGACACAAATTAGACCACGGACCCCAAATAGTCATACAGTCTGTCATTGTGTTACTTATAGGAATGATAGTGAAAATAAATTAGTCCACTTTAGGCTGGGGACCTCCTGGACTCCACTTTAGAAATCAATGGCCTGTGTGTGAAGTGGGCCTATTTAAAGGGACACTCCAAAAGATTTATTATTGCACTTTCAGAAAGTTGAGGGACTCACAAGGCAATAACTTTTAAGATAGAGTGTCAAAGTCGAAGCAGCACAGTACAAGGACCTATTGTGTGTTTGCTTGTCATGGCAATCTAGTCTGTTAGAGGTTAGCTTGCCAGCTAGTTTACCAGCTAGCCCTGCAAGTATAGTCCATATGACACCAAGTCTGTTGAACACATAATTCTCAAATACGTATAGATTATTTTTGTGATGCCATTTTTTCTGTGGTGACCAGGATTTTGACTGCCCATGTCAAGAAATGTCCACTTCATTTTTTAGCCCTTCATGCAGGCTTATTATGAAAAACTTGAACTTTTAAACTCAAAATGAGATGTTTTTAAAGTTTAAAAAGCTCCCTCAAGCCAGAGAAGACACTTAGATCTGATTCACAGGCTGGTGCATCATTCTCTTGACCAGTAAACTGAACTTCATGTGTAAAACTGATGCAGTTCCCTTTAGCTGAACCTTTCTGTTTTTAATCTCTACCGTTTAGATCTAGAGAAACTTTGATTCCTTAAAATACAAGTAACACATTTTCTGCACATTTTTGTTGAGTTTTGGGAATGAGATACAGATCTAGACTTACATAAAATAATATTTTTAAAGGCCACAATTCAGTATTTGACTTATAACATACTGAGTGCCTTCCTTTTATTCTTTTTTTTCTTTTTTAACCACATAGTACTTGGATGAGCAGCTCCTTTAGTGAAAGGTGTTTACTCTCAACAGTAGGCCTCTCCACAGTGCATGACAACAAACATGCCATGGAGACGTACTTGTAGGCTGATGAAGCCTGACCTCACCATACATTCCAAGCATGCAAACCCCTCCAACAAAACCACCTTACTGACGTTGAAAAAGACACCACTGCAGAAAAGTCAAGCATATGACCTGCATTAGAATGGGTATGTTTCGGATAATGCGTGAAGAGGAATTTGGAAAATGAAAAGTTGACTGCTGCACGAGTAAAAGGGTCATTCTGAAAGGAAATGTGGGAGTTAAAGAGAAAGTAATTCCCTGCATGCTTAGCCTTATTAAATATGTAGTACAGAGGAAATGTGCTCTCTTTCACTATTTAGCCAGACCCCCCCGGCTGCCAACCACTTGGTGCACATCAGCCAGCACATTCAGCTAAAACTACTACAATGTGCAGCATGGCCTCGTAGAAAGGTAATTCTTCAGAGGGCATTATCGTATTCAAGACATCTCTGCTGCTGAGTCTCTTCACCTGACCTTGACCACCCTGTCATGTCCTCTTCCCCGGCTATGTGCGAATACACACCCTCTCCTGCTCTGCACAGCCCTCCCTCCCATTGCTTTAAATATTGAAGATGGATAATGGCGTTCGCCTTCTTCCCGAGGCCACGGAGAAAGCTTGGAGATGGAGAAGCAAGCACTAAATTGTGTAAAAGCACACACACGTCATTACACATGCCAAGAAAGACAAGATGCCTCATTCAAGAAGAACAAGAAGCATTGGATGGATTTAACTTTACTTAAACCATCTGAATGAGATTTGTAGCCACTTCTTTGCCTTTATAAATCAGATTTTTACAACTAGCACACACAAAGAGCTCTGTGGTTACACCTTTTGCCATCAGAAGTGATTCACTTCCTAGTATCAACACTATGAAGTCATCATTTCCCTGCCTCTGACTTCCTTGACACCTCTAATCCCTCCCTGCCTCCTTAAACTAAATCAGCATTAAATCAGTAATGACAGCACAGATGTTGCATGGGAGCATGAAAAAATGAGGTGCCGCTCGGTGTCGTGCCACAATCAGCATGGTTATAATCACGTGAAGCCGATGGATGAGTTGATTATCGAATATTTGTCAGAAAACCTGGCCACACCTGGTCAATATTCGTGTGAATTTGAATTCTCAAAGTGATTAATGATTTTATATTATCATAGGAAAAAAATACAACTTGATTCTCTCTTGTATCACAGAAGAAATCATGATCAATATGCATCAGTTTGAGGAAGGATTTTTATTGTACCTTTTGATATGTGACATGTTTTCCAAGGATACAGTCAAAAAACAACAATACACTGTCGCCTGCATTCTGAATTAGACTCCCCCTCTCCCTCAATACTAAATGATAAGCTGTCATCTTTTCTCTTTTTTAAGTAATAATAACGTGCAAACAAAACATCATATGCTCATTAAATATAAGTTAGAGCTACAAACACCTATTTTTGTGTCTGTAAATAGTGCAGAAAATGTGGTCACAGTTTGGGAAGACTTAAGAGAGTTTGTTGATGGTTTATATGTGTGTGTGTGTGTGTGTGTGTGTGTGTGTGTGTGTGTGTGTGTGTGTGTGTGTGTGTGTGTGTGTGTGTGTGTGTGTGTGTGTGTGTGTGTGAGAAAGGAGGGAGGGTTACATGTAGAAGGCAGACAGATGGAAACACATGGCTGACCATCTACACGGGTGACAGACTTGTTTTTTTGTTTTTTTTTGTGGAGATTGGGGGTATAGAGAGATGTGTTGAAGACAAAGTGAGAATGACAACAGCACCTCAGCAGCACCTGTGATGGAGGAGATATCTGACAACATCTCCATCAGACTGTAGAAGATCACACAGAGATTAATATACTGTAGTGTGTGAAATAACAACCATCAAATGCTGTGCATACGGCTGGATGGATAAATACTGTAAGTTATATGAGGATATGTGACTGCAGATGGGGGTCAGAGAAAGGCTATGCATTACAGGACCCTTTTAGTCAGCAGTGTCCAAACGGTGCCTGTGTGTTCAGGGGCCTCTGGACAATGACAGCGTTGGCCAAATCTGCCTCTTCGAGACTTAATTCTCCGTCGTTGAGCTCCCGGAAAGGAAGCGACGTCGTCAGGACGAAAGGTGGGCAGCTCCTCTGGGACCGTGACACGAAATCTTGAACATCGGTGATCCTGGACAAGAATACAGAAACAAAGAAAGATCAGATAAAAAAAAAAAAGAAAGAAAGAAAGGCAGAATTCAAACTATTCATGATGTCTATTCTTCTCCAGCAGCAAAGCATTACTGGTAAAATACTCTACTCTCTCTTGTGACACATGATCTCTATGGAAGGCTTTACTAGTAATATAATCTATTATTAATCGTGCCCAGGCACAAACGGGCAAAGCTACGGCAGCCCTATTCCTCACACACACTAGCTGAAGGTTAGAGGGGCTCAGTCCTCTCTATCGCCAGCTACAAACTCTGTTATATAAATGCTGCATCCAAGTTACGCAATCCCTCTCTGGGGATTTTATAGATCCACTCCGTTGCTACATCTCAGATTATGTTTTCTGCAGCCCCATGCACTGTGGCAGGGGATATAACATCCACCATGCCTTCAACTCCAGCAGACTAGAACAAAGCATTATGTAATCCTCAAACAACCCCCCCCCCCCCCCCCCACCACCACCTCCCAACTAGTACAAACAAAATCTTATGTCATCCCGTGAACTACTTCTTTACTGCAGTGCTTGAGATTAGGGGATTTAAGAAGGGCATAGCAGGGTAGAGTTCCAGCTAGTCTGTCTTTAATATGAGGATTTTATAAATGTCAAGCGCCGATGTGTTTCGGCCTTAACATTGCGATACACACCGATGTGATAGGTTAAACCTCTGCACCAATCTTCTGCCATCAGCCAACCAGATCTGCAGGGAGGTAACAGGAAGGGTGTGGTCTAGTGTTACCAAGGGAATAGGAAGAGATTCTCCATCCTCGTGCACAGATGGTGACCTGGCCACTACTCTGGGTGCAACACTGGGGGTGGACAGGAATAAATAACAAAAAAAGGAAGAGCCAGTTTAAAGTACACAAAGCATATGAATGGTGTATTTTTCTGATTTACTACTGCAAGGTGTAGGAAGACACAATCTCACCCAGAATATTTCTGGAGTCTCTTAAAATCTAGTATTCATTGATACAGTGATGTTTTGAACATGTTGGGACTCTCAGTTCATCAGGCTAACTGTCTGCTTGGTCTGATTTGGGTTTGTGTTTAGTTTTTTTAGATACCTGGATTTAGAAGGACACCTAGTGGTACAACGTGGTATAGCATCCAGGAACTAGGTATTTATATGAATGTGGGTATTTGTTTATATACAGTATAATTATATATATATATATATATATATATATAATTCTTAATTTATGTTAAGGTTTTTTTTGTTTGATTGTTTGTTTTTCCATTTGTTTGTGTTTCTAAAGTTGAGGGGAGGTACGCTGTATAAGCCTTATGGCTTCTTGACCTCTGCTGACACATTTTCCTTTTTCTCTATTTGGTTTTTATGTGTTTTTTATCGCGTGTACAAATAAAGAAAATTAAAAATAAATAAATAAATAAAAATTTGACAATTAAATTACTTAGAAAATAAAGTCTAATCGACAAGGAAATTATAGATTTAAAAAAAAAACTTGTTTTCTATGTTTATATGCTAAATAATTATTTAAGAAAGGCAAAATCATACACCATCATATAATACTCTAAACTTCACTATTTACTTGGCGACATTATCACAACAGCAGCTTTGTACCTGCCGAGTCGGTATCCTCGGCCGCTGAATGGGTGAAAAGCCTTTTTCTTGGGAACATAGTTTTCCTCCGTCAGGTCCTCCACACTGATCTCCAGCTCCTCCTCTTCTGCTCTGCTCTCCCACTCAGCTGGAAGCTCCCTGGGACAAATTAAAGACCAGACATCCAGTCAGACCACTAAATATGACAAATGAGCACTAATTAACATTACGCCTTATCTAACTCATGTCGCCTGGTTGTGGTCTGTAGGAAGGACACCTTTACTTCTAATTTCCTTCTGTGGACTGAAAGAGTTTGACTGTAAGATTGAACCAAGGACAGACATTATATTTCAGTACCAATAGGGTGCAGCTCTCTCTCTACTGTATATGTAGAGTATATATATATATATAAATATAAACGCCATATTTCTCATGTAGTGTAAGCATTAAAGGCTGTCTGCATTTGTCTTTCTTTAAATAAAAACTGAAACACCATTTTGAGCTTCACTGAACTCTGAAAATGTGCCATCCACCAGCAGAATAAACCACAGAGATCTTTTTTGCTAGACAAGCACAGTGACCTGTGTCTGCGTGGTCCATCTGAATGAGCGCATCATTCAACTCTGTGGCCATTCCCCCACCTGAGTTGGTATTTGAGCAATGTAAGGCAAGACTTGTCTGTACAGGAAAAAGAGAGAGAAAAAGAAAAGAAAACAAGGAAGAGGAGAGTGACAGTGCAAACGTGGAGAAAAGAAAAGAGAGAGAAGGAAGAAAGAACTGCTCTGCAGTCTCTTTGAATGGTAACAACGAAGCATTAACCTCTACAGAGCTTCAATAATTAGTCAATGGATCGATTAGTCAACTGAAATAAAAATTTAGCGACAACCGTTTTAATAATCAGTTAATCATTTGAGTCACTTTTCACACAAATATGTGAAAGCACTTGCTGGTACCAGATTCCATATTTGATGCATAGCCTTGTGCTTTAGGATAATGTGATTGGAAATTTGATACTTAGATACAGTCCTAAAGCTGTGACAGCAGTCTTACATGACTGAGTCAAACAAGGTTTGAACACACATTGATAAAGCCTGCATCATTCACAAATCCCTGACATGTAATTATATGGCTTGATGTAATGTCAGAGAGGAACGGTTTAGGTTGTTTCAGGTCAACAGAAAGCCAAGACATCTCCACACTTCTTGAAGAATCAATAATCCCGTCAGAGGTTGAGATACCGTTCCCCTTTTGTGCTTTAATGTTGTAAAATCTTACTCGATGCACTTGTCACTCACCCCCTTTTGATGGCATCCAGAAAGTCTTGATTCTCTGGTATGGAGTAGCTGCGAAACTCCTCGTCGTTCACAGCGAAGCCATCCTTCCACAGCCTCACCACCATCTCCACCTGGAATGAGGACCACAAAAACCATCAGTCTGAGACATTAATGCCTGTGCGTGCAGTCTGAAGCCGAGTAGAGGCTGCTTTGGCCACAGGGGTGTCAACATTAGTTGATCAGTCAGCATATATCACTGAAATGTCTCTGTAGGTTGCTCTGTCTATAACATTTTCACTTGATTTTTCTTTTTATATCAAACAACCAGTATTTCCCTACAGCAACAGAAAAAATATTTGCCACCTATTTTTTTGATTATTTAAATAATACTTTGTGTTGCGTAAGTGGGCATTTTACATAATTATACATTCTTAGGTCATAAGTCTATGAATGCACTGTCAACATGCTCTTAGGATGTCTGTGGAATGAATGGACATTTGTGGAGATGAGGCCCTGAAGATTTAGGTCCTGACTGACCTTTGACGTCCCTGAGGCATCGTAACAAATCTTCTCCACCTCATCCAGGAGGTCTTCTACCGAGAAAGTACGCCTCATTGGAGCCTCCTCTTCATTTTCTTTGCTGACAAACCCATTAAGAAACAGACGTGTGCAATTCAGTCATTATAAGTCCTGCTGAACTCGACCTGCAGTCACAGGCTTCATTGTACAGAAAACTGAGAAATATTAAGTTCTCAGCCGCCCCCCCCAAAAAAAGATTTGACCAAGACTTTGTAGATGCTCCACACAGTTATGTGAAGGAGTTCTATTTCAATTGTGGCATTTAAATATAAGGGATTTCACACAGACAAAATGTGGAACGTGACTTACCAGTTTTCATCATTTTCATGGCCCACAGTGTCAATCTCTTTCATGACGTTGAATGTTTTCCATCTAAGAAGTGACATATGAACAAAACAGCTGTTACTGTCGGTACTGTCATCTTTACAGACATGTGCGGTATGTGTCAATGTAACCTTTAGCTCAACCATTTATATTCATGTATTCACTGGCATTCGCGTGTGCATCGTCAGCGCGTTAAATTGCTAAAAAAAATGCCACAAAACTGATAGGAGTAATTTCTATAAAGCTCTAAATCGTATCGATAAACAACCAAGCAGCCTATTCTGTTATCGTTATTATGTAAGTGGGCGTCAGAAAGCCTTGACGCGCGTAGACAGAACGGCCTGTGCGTAATAACACGGATTACGTACAGTACATATAGTACACACAGTAGAAGCTTATCATGTCCGTATTAAGGTTAATGTCAAATACTGATTTACCAGTCCGTGAGTCGGCGTTTAGTCCCAGAGCTACACATCTACAGCCCTAAATCTCGTGCAGCGTATCCTCTGCTGAGCAATGAGTCAGACGTAAGTGTGTCGTAAAGCGAGTCATCTTGTCGTAAGAGACTGTACTGCTGAGCTCAGCACGTTATGAGCGACCCCATCCAATCAGTCCTGGAAGATAAGATTAAGATCTCTCTATCTGTTTGAGATATGAGTGATATAATGGCAATAATAAGCTATTATGGGTTTTTTTCAACAGGAAAAAAACTTAATTTTATTTGCAGTAAAATATGCATTCCACCTCTACCATGTTTATTCATATTGAAATAATATGGAGCAAAGCACTACAAGGTATAGTGAGTCATAGAAAAAAATAAAAAATAAAGAATAAATAAGTAAATTTACATACACAGGAATGAAGAGTAGTTCAGCAACATAAGAGCAACCAAAAAGCTGCCCAAAAAGCATCTTGACCCCATATTTCAGGTCCATCCACCCTTTTGGTGTGTCTCCATTAACCTAGCCTTTGTCCAAGTGAATGTGTCCAATAACTGCATTCTCTCCCAAGAGTTTCCAGGTTAGCCAATAACCACTGAAAAGGCTAAATAAGTCCTTTACTATATAAATATTTATAATTTGTATATAAAAATTGTAGGCATATTCACATATAGTTTGACTTATAGTGTGTCTTTCTCGACAAATAATTTGAAGAATCAGTTATATTTTCTGAATCAGAAAACATAGTATTTGATGTTGTCTAGTTGTAGTAATATTGAATCTGAGAATGATAAAAGGTTTCTATCTTGCATGTTCATTTTCAGTGGCGGGGGATAATAACTTTTCTTACATTTGGATCAAAGCCTTCAGCATAATCGATATAATCAATATACAATAAAAATAAAAATAGTCAAAGCTGTCCGGACAAGAACAAACCTTCCACTGATATTGTCCCACCTATAGACAGACTAATAAAAATATACAGGGTGTGTTAGGGGTTTTCTGGCTGTTAGATATTATGATATTACATGTATTTATAATGTCATTTCTGAGATGTGGAAACCACCTATTTGTGTCCCTCCCAACTTAAATTTCATAGTTTATGTTCTTCTGAATCTTGTACTCTGAAAACAAGAAAATAAAAACTTAAAAGTTACCAGATAATGGTATTACCCAGACGGGTACACTGTGTTCTCAAGTCTGCAAACACGTTTATTCTGTTGATATTCCTTCAGGCCTTTATGTTCTTCATTAGTAGCCTACATTGAGGTGTACTGACTTTATTCAACTCCATGGAATTGTGTTTCCTCAGTGCTTACTGTAAAATATTCGTATTGTAAAGTGCTACTACTGCAAACATCATACATTTATGTTTATTGATCATTACGTGATTTTTTTTTACAGTATCCAAAGGGTAATTAATACTTCTTTAGTAGTAGTCCTGTCAAAAAATGATGTATGCATCTGCCAAACAGACCTACATCCACTTGAAAGAAAGAGGAAGAGGAGAGAGAGAGATTGACACAGACAGGGAGAGAGAGAGAGAGAGAGAGAGAGAGAGAGAGAGGGTGAGAAATGGCGCCTCGATGCTGCGCTCACTGAAGCAGTGTTTGGAGCCGGCAAGGGAGATTCAGTAAGGGCAAAGAATAGGAGAAATGGTGAACACTAGGAAAAGCTCACGGCTGGGGAGCGGTCCCTTCATCTCCTCGAGGACTAGGTCGTCGTCGAGAAACGAGAGAAACTCTGAGGAACATGTAAGCCGGTTTCCTTTCTTTGCCGGCGAGCTAGCTGACTCTGCTAGTTGGCTATGTAGCTGTAGCCGTGGCCTCAAGGAGCTTCACATAATGTATTATTCACAGCAAGTACAAGCAATATCGAGCTTGACACCCACTCAGTCAAGCAGGCACACAATGGAAGATTTGAATGCAGCGATTCGTATGCATGTCTTTCGCATTGAACGTAAATAGCAAGCTAGCGATGTTAACTCTTGGCTAGCCCCAACTTGAGTCCCCTTTGTGTTTGGCAATTCTACCCGGCTGACTTGTTTCACTAATGTATCCATTTATTAGCCTTCCAAACAAAGACAACTCGGAGTTTGACATGAGGCTATTTGCATTACTTTATGTCGTCGCCCTGGAAGTATTATCGTAATTATTTTCTCAAATAGAGAGATAAGTCCTTAGTTAAGCTAGCGTTTGTTGGGTAAAGCTAGCCCCGAAAGCTATCTTACAGTGGGGGAAGGGAGTCCCAGGTTCAAAACAGTTGGCTGGCTCGTGTCCCACATTTAGCAACTCTGAACTTGGTGAACTTTCTGGTGTACAGTTAATACCCCAAAGATCCATATATAGCATGTGTAGGTGTTTTAAGCGCCATGATATAAGGCTATAATCCATGTTCTTTCCTACTTACTCGAATGTTTCTTAAGGAATACCTTTAGTTTGTGCGCGTGCAGTCTGACCTACAAGCAGTCTGACAGCCTTTGTCTCAAAATGTAAACATTGGGGTTGTGTAAGTGAGGTCTTGTTTCCGGATTATTTACGGTCGTTATAGCTCTTAACCCAGACGAACAATGCTCACCCACCTGAATTATTGATAGTCGTTAGCACATTCTCAAATTTAAACGGGTTGTCTGGCCTTTGTTGAACTGTGGTTCAAGAAATTCAAGTTATTCCTGGTTTATGTTCAGTTTCTGTACGTTGCACGCCAGGTTTACTGAGGACAAGTCATGCTGCCAGCTATGATTAAAGGGCTTTAGAGTGACACACCATAGACGTTCATAAAGTTATTTTCAAGAATTCTCAAAAAATACAACCATATTGTGAAAAACCTGTTGCTAATACTAAGCATTGTTTTGTGATGATGCTGTGAAAATGAGTGTAGGGAAGAGGAATAACTCAAGGTGCTACCATTTGCGTTTTTGTTCACTGTTGGTATGTTTTGCATTTATTTAGACTGCCTCTGTCTAGCCAGTCAGTGAAAAGCCTCTGCAGGCACTGCAGACAGTTGCTGATGACAACAGTGAGATATACCCTCATATCAGCAGGGAAGTTAAGCTGTGAAGGGCGTGAGCATCAAGGGCATATGTCTGGTTGGTGCTCTCTTTTGATTCAGACAATACATTGAGCAGATAGATGGACACAAGGTCTCTCGTCTCATCACAGTGTTTTATTCTGGTTTTGACATTAAGGGCTCCTCCTTTCGTCTGTCCTTCATGTCTCTTATGTTGCCATGGATTTGATATGTACAGTTTTGTCATGTTTGCTTGTTATATTTTGGCTTCACACAGTAATTGATGGGGTGATTTTTTTTTTTTTAATGTGCAAATATTTGTGAAAGCATGTCACGGTACTAGCATCCTCGTTTTATGTTTCTTGCTTGTTATTCTTTCATTGTCTCTTTCAAATGAATGCAATATTTCTTTTCTGTTTAAGAAGGAGCCCAGCAGTGATGTGAGCAGTCCCAGCAGCCCACGGTTGGCTCCCCCTTCTAAGCGAACGCGCCGGCAGACCGCCTCCGAGCCCAGCTCCAGTGATACCTCCCCATCCCCTCAGACCAAGGGCCAGAGGGTCAGTTGGGACATTCCCACCTATCGCACCAGGTCAGCTGCTGGTTTTTGTTTCACTCATCATGAGTATCCCTGAATGTTAAAAACACTTAAACTGTATAACTCTGTGCCTGTCAGTAGCTAATTACTATATTGTCTGTTTCAGAAGTATAATGTTCAATAATGGTTTAGTATGAAAAAGATGTTAAATGGGTTGCAGCAATATTCACAATATAATGGGGTATGTAAATTGATGGTTATCGTACCATGTGTATTTTCTTATCTACAGTATTGAATTCTATTGTAGTGTTAGTGTTATAAAAGAACATTTAATGTCTGTCAGGGCTTACTTTTTTGAGAATTTATAATAGAGTGTTCAACAAAAAATGCATTCATTCCTTCAGTGGTGATTGTAACTGATCATAAGTGAGTGATACTGTATACCATGCAAAGCGCAGTAAGTGAACTGCTGCTCTGCTCTTATTATTATGTTATTATTATTATTATTATTCTAGGCATGTCTTTGTGTTGTTTTTGTGTGCTTGAATTGTATCATGCTGCTGATCTAAGAGCTGCTAAACTGCCTTTCATTGTTCTGCAACAATGATAATAAAGCCCTCTTGTATTCTATTCTATTCTATTCTATTTTCTGGGACAGTAATCGTACCTTGAAAATCTCATACCTTTTCAGTCCTATTTGAAAGCATTTAGTTAACAAACTTGAAATGTGGATGAATCAGTTTTGATGGCTATTTGCTGTCAAATCAGAAGTCGTTCTCGTTATGTTATGTATTGCAGCTTAAATGTGAGCTCTCAAACAATTTCATGTTTGAAAAATTGTTGTCTCCTGTGCAGATGTCCATACATCTTTTCACCTTGTTGTTTTATTCCTAGGTTGTCCTCTCGCATAATGCAAAATGGACACGGTAAATCAATTCATTCAATTATGTCCCCTTTTAAAAAGCCATACATGGAACATATGCATTTGTGAGGCATACGATTAAGGCATTGCTCGCTAATAAAAATGCTTGTTTGTTTGTTTGCAGCCCATATGAGTCACCGGAATGAGGAGAGTGGAGGGGGAGATCACTCTCGCATGAATGGCCATGTAGAGCTGAAGAGGAGCTGCCGGGTAAAGAAGAGCCAATTTGAACACCTCAATCAGAGCCTGCTGTTTGACCAGCTGGTCAACAGGTAACTGTTACAGTCGACCCATTAATGCCTCTCACTGCAATATTGCATCCAACAGAAGAGGAAGGGGCTGAAGGGGCTTGGAATATACAGAATTGGACTCATTATATCTTAGAAATGTATAATGTGTGTTGGTTTAGTGAGCCATGTTATCCAGGTCTGCTTTCTTTCAAAGCACATTTTTTGGACATTAATGCATGAGTTTATACCCAGTCCCCATATTTTTGAACAGCAAAGCAGTCAAGACCTCTACTCCTGTTCACTTAATATGAATGTGAACACTCAAATTAGAGATGGAAGTCACTGTCCCATTGCAGTCACTTTTTCTTTTCAGGTCTATGCCTTGGAGTAAAAAGGTTACATAAGAATGTCACAGAAATTGTCACTGTCCTAATCTGCACTGTGGACAGTAGATCATATACCTCTATGAGACAAGAGCTTTACCCATGTTGCACTTCTGTAAAGATGCCCTCACTGTATCGTATTCTGCGTTCTATATGTGCAGCACTGCTGAGGCTGTTCTTCAGGAGATGGATAACATCAGCAGCATCAGGCAGAACCGTGAGGTTGAGCGACTTCGCATGTGGACTGGAGATACTGAGGAGGTGAGCGTGGCTCTGCTGTAACACTCAACCCAAAACCAGGAAAAACAATATTTGCACTGTCTGATCTAATGTGAACGGAAGTGATGGTGTAAAGGCCCTGTATTTCCAGGAAAACATGGACATGTATTCCCGGGTGAAGCGCAGGAAATCCATGCGCAGGAACACATTCAGCATGCCTCCACACCACAAAGTCATGAGTAAAACTGAGCAGGAGGAGGAGGAGGAGGAAGGGACGGAAGGTCAGTTTTCTGGCTAATGTTCAACTTATGATTCAGTGGAGAGAGGTAGAAAAAGGAGAAGAATTATTTCATCTTTAACGTAGTTTATCAAAACTGGGTCAGTGCACCCCGTTTTGATAAAGTACGTTAAAGATGAAAGAGTCCTCTTTTTAAAAGCTCCAAATTTGGCAGTCTAATGCAACTGCAACTAACTTTCAGATTCTCACGGTGAGGAAGAGGAGGAGGATGCAGAGGATGACGATGAAGATGATGAAGGGGATGAAGTGGAAGAGGCAGGAGAGGAAAATGACAGACCGTACAACCTGAGGCAGCGGAAGACTGTGCAGAGATATGAGGCGCCACCTATTGGTAACTACTGCTTATCTTTTTTTGGAGTCAAAGCTTTGTATTGATAGTCTGATCAGCTGCGTTAGAGACATTTTCCATTTATTATAAGGATGTCGGAGGCTTGGTGTGGGACATTTGCTTTGTGTTTTTTTGCTTATTCAGAGCCTGTGAACAGAAAACAGAGCAACCCCTCACTTTTTGACACCCACAGATCCCCAGCAAGAAGAAGCCATATAAGGTTGGTAAACGTGTGAAATGTTCTTGTCTAAATGTGTTACAATATGTTACGCTTAGGCAGTTTTGTCACTACTATGACTAACAAGATCAGCGTGTTGTTGAAAAGGGTTTTTATACTCCCACTACTGCTGATTAAGGAACGTGACTGAGTAATGGTGTTACACTGAATCCAGATTTTCACACTTCCGCAGAGTTAAGAAACACGCCATTCATAGCAGTGACACCACCTCGTCTTCTGATGAAGAGCGGTTTGAGCGAAGAAAAAGCAAGAGTATGACCCGGGCCAGGAACAGGTGATGGCTACAGTTTTCTCTCCTCTTACTTTTTTATCTTCCTCTGTTTTTACTTTTGCTTTAAACAAAAAACTTTTCTATTATAGTTTGTACAGAACTATTAAAATGCTTATCACCATCGTGCCATACATTTGCTGTGATGATCGCCTAAATTGTTATAGATAATAAGAAATGTTATGGTTTATATCTTGGTCACACATCCACCAATGATATGGCTCTGATTTACCTCCTGTCAGGAGGCCTGACCCCTTATGTGACTTTATGATGAGCTGCACAAATCAGTATTGTGTTGGACACTGGTGCGTAAAGAGCAGAATGAAGTTAGACCTCCACTTCTTTAGGCCAGCTGGGCTGTTATGCCATATTGACTTGGAAATGTCAAAGTGGAGTAATTTTGTTATTACTGAACTGAGTCCTATGGAGTTGGACTAAAAATGACTTTTTTCTCTTTCCTTTTTGGTTGAATATAACCTCTAAAAATTGAACTGATAATGTGGTTGAGTTTATCAGCTCAGCCAATGGAGTCATGTACTCAGTCTGGTTTGTTTGCCAGCAGGATTGTGGAAAAATTAGTGGGCTGATTCTTTTGAAACTTGTAACATGGACCAAGGAAGACGCCCATTGTACTCTGGAGTAGATCCTAATCACAGGGAATAGTTAATTTTCACTTTCAGTTTCACAAACCTTTTTTAAAATTTAAAAAAAAAAATTCTACACTGCATGACTACAATTATTTTACTATGTGTGCAAGTATTAAGTTACTGAGTCATAATGGTTCATGTTTTTTTCCCTATATGCAATCTCAAATTTGATTCAAGTCAAAATTTGTGAAGATACAGTTTTTGGAATCACTGTTTTGGATACCAAGCTGCCATGTGCATGGTGTAATTTCAGTGTAATGATCTAATATGTTTATTAATGTACTTGACAATTTATTGTTTACAAAATATATCCAGACATACAGTATACAGTGGTTGAGCTTGCAGGTTTGCATTTCATAGAAAATTGAACAACTGGAGGTGGTCTGTGCTTGCTGAGTGTCCTTGTTAAAATAGTGCATTTTATTTTACTACAAATTAGAAATTTGGTTGTGTTGTTTTTGTTGGGATTAGTATTTCAACTTCTGACTTGGTCAGACTGTTATGGTGTGTGACTATTTTTTACTCCTTATATGAAATGACTTATGTCATTCTTATTTTTCACAGATGTTTGCCCATGAACTTGACTGCAGAAGACCTGGCTAGTGGAGTGCTGCGTGATCGGGTCAAAGTGGGTGCCAGCTTGGCGGACGTGGATCCCATGAATCTTGATAGCTCAGTGAGTTAAAGGGTTACTAAATGTCAAAAATCTGTAAGGCAGCGTGGTTTTATTCTTCAAATTAAGCATTTTATGGGCTGCAGCTTAAAAGTAATTTTTTGAATGGGCAACTGTACTTCTACTATACAGATGATTTTGTAGCAATACAGTGAATCTTCCTACTTAGGATCTTTCAAAGACATTCACATTTCTTAAGCTAATGTTGGAAATGTGTGGTTTCTCCTAGGTGAAATTTGACAGTGTTGGTGGCCTCAGTAATCACATTAAGTCCCTTAAAGAAATGGTAGTGTTCCCACTGCTTTACCCGGAGATCTTTGAGAAGTTTAAGATTCAGCCTCCCAGGTAAGAAGAAATGACATGTTTTTTTAAAATGAATACATAGTAATGGAGATATGTAAGTCTGGTTTATATTTATCAAATTAACATCTGTTTTCATTTCTTGTCTCGTGGTTTCTAGAGGGTGTTTGTTTTATGGCCCTCCGGGGACAGGAAAGACTCTGGTAGCCCGGGCACTTGCCAATGAGTGTAGCCACGGAGACAGGAAGGTTTCCTTCTTTATGAGGAAAGGAGCTGATTGCCTCAGCAAATGGGTCGGTGAATCTGAACGCCAGCTACGCCTGCTTTTTGACCAGGTGAGACACCAAGGCAGCTCATTGATGAGGTTGAAGCCAGTTTTTAGACAATGTCCTTGCAGCCACAGCTTTAGTCACTTGACCTGAATTGTCACAATATAACTCTGTAGCTGTCCAGTCTAAGTTAATGTTGTCATATTCCTTCTCGAGTCTTTGGGGGTAAATTTGCCCCTATTTATTTTTAGGTAAACTAAACCTATCTACCTCCTAATATATGCTGTATGTTTCTTTTAATGAGCTTAATATTCTTTTGTCTTGTATTTGCTTTTAAACAGGCTTACCTGATGAGGCCATCCATTATTTTTTTTGATGAGATTGATGGTTTGGCTCCTGTTCGCTCCAGCAGGCAAGACCAGATACACAGGTAAGGCTAACTACTCTGTATATACATTTATTTTTCAAACAAAGCACCACCTTCAACATGGTCCATTATGAAATTGCTCTTATCCTAACAAAATCAGTTTGACAGTGAACAATTTCAATAGTTGTTTGTTTGATTGTGTCTCATGTCTGCAATCATCACAGTGGAATTAAAGAATCTGAACCCACACATTTATTTTCCTTGATACATGCAGACAAAATTAGCAAAAAATTAAAGACTGAACTATACTCACAGATGTGACATGCAGTTGTGAAAGTGTCAAAATTGCAGCTTCTTTTAGTTTTGCACTTCTGCACGTCTTATCTGCTACTGTTGTTACTCTCCTTGACAAATTTGCTACATGTTTTCTGGCACTGCTGGAACAGTTCAAAACTGCTGACCCTGCAGCTTTGATTTTGAATGAAATTGGGCAGTCATGGATTTGAATGCTTCACAACAAGTCCATTTTTGTTTGTTTATTGGGCATGGAGCAACCATAGCAATGGAAATCAGAACGGTTTCCCCTCTGAATTGGGTCATTTCAATGTGAACTGTAATCTCAAAGTGTTTGGAGTCTTATGTATGTGTATTTCCTGTTGTGCAGTATACCTTTGCAATACTGTATGTATAGTAAAAACATTCTTTGTTCCTATATTACTGTTTTGCAATAAATTCAGAGCTTTTGCATTTGTTGTAATGGACTGGTTGCATAGAAGACATTTGACTGGCCACAGCAGGAAAAACATAGGTTCCAATGAGACTAACAGGGATTGTGAACCAGCAAGCTCAGTAGCAAGATCTCTTCTTCGTGGAACCATCAATACACCTGTGAGTCTCCTGCTGTGACACGTCAAAATGTCTGCTGTGCAACCAGTCCATTTTGTCTGTAAGATTAGACACAACTGAATACTAAATAGCATGTTACATTTTGTCCCATCACCACCTCGCCTCTGTCCAGTTCTATTGTGTCCACTCTCCTGGCCTTGATGGACGGCTTGGACAGTCGTGGGGAGATAGTGGTCATTGGTGCTACAAACAGACTTGACTCTATTGACCCGGCACTCAGGAGGCCTGGACGCTTTGACCGGGAGTTTTTGTTCAACCTGCCTGACAAGAGGGTAAGACAGAGTAGTAAAACATCAGTGTTGTGTTCAGTGGACATGTATCCATGGACACATGATAGTCTTTTTTTCTTTGCACGTTGATTTTGTGTTTGTGTTTTTCATTGTAGGAGCATTTTACATTAGACATTGCTGCACAACAAAATCTCTATCTCATGTTTGACAATAGTGTGCAATATTCTGTGTAAGGCTTACGCATTGTACATAAAATGCTGTCCCCACATGCATACCCAGCTGGAGACACAATATATTGCAGAAGTAATTAGTACTTATTCATTAGAGTCCTCTGAAAAATTAGTGCATGTAGTCCTCAGGCTATTAAGAGTCTTTTCAGCTATTATCTTCTCACTGTTGGATATTTTGATCCAACAAACAACTGGCAAAGCAGATGCTCATTAGGATTCCGGAAAACTAAAAATCAATTTTGAAAGAATTTATTGCTATGCAGATCTTGCACTTGAGGAAACTTGCTTTTTTTCTGTCACAACAGGAAAAAAGGCTAAATGTGTGAGCTAGATAAACAGCTTGGTGTTGGTGACTCATCCCCATTGAGCATGTCTTATGGGTCGTCTTCAGTCATTTGTCTGCACTGTATAACCATTGGTAACAAAAGCTTTATAATGAGTTTACACTACACAATTTTAGGCCTGATTTTAGATTCTCCAGCAGTTGTTGTGTATCGCAGTACAAAAGCCAAGATCACAGGCATTATTGATTGCTATGTTTGAATTTTCAAAAATGCAAATTGAGGGATGCACCAATGTGCCACAGATGTACAGTGACATATATCTATATCTACAGTATAAGGTTATCTTTAAGGTTAAAAATCTGGTCCTGTTTGACAGTCCATATCCTGTTGTGTGAAATTAGTTTTGACCAACGATGACAGCAATATTGACCTAAAGCCAATGACGGCACAAGAGAAGGGGTGACTTACTTATTGGAGGAAAGAAGTAATATTGTCTCATGCGTGGTCTTTAGCGTATCTTGCATCACTTCTCACTTGTGTTCTGCTCAGACCGGACTGACTTTTCCAGTGAAATGTCTCGTAATGTGTGCTACCTTAATGATGATCATTCATATTATGTGCAAACCACATCAACTTAAAAATAACCCATTAAAAGATAGACGGTCACATAAAGTGATCAGGACAGCAATCTGATAACTGGAAAGTCATTCGGTGTACAGGCGACATCTGCCCTTCATTCAATAAGCACAACATTATGAAACACTTTGAGTGTTTTGTCTAATGAACGGGGCGTTCTGTCATAGTGTTACGAGACGTTGCAAGCTATTGTCTAGGTAACTTGCGATGAGACCAGAGTGGCGGATGGCGAGTCAAAAACAAAAACAAAGAAACAATGTCCAGCACCAGCCAAAAAACAAACTTAGCTGAAATTTAAATCTACTCATTCTATAACGGGACTTAAATTTAAAGTGCTGGTACTCTGGTACAACAATTTCTGAGTAGTCGACATGGGATGGCTGTGATTCCCTCGTCTTCAATGATCTGCTCTGTATTCTAGCAGCAGACTCGTCATAACAACGTGATCATTCAATATTAAACTCTGCTAATATTAGTGAGACTGCTCCCATTACAATAAAGTGTTCAATAATGTGACACAACATGCCTGAAATCGGTCAAGTTCACCATTGAATTCAGGGCTGCTATTGCCAGCCTAGCTAACCAGTTTGGAGCTCTTATTAAAATCCTTGCTCTTGTGCAAATAGTGATCCTCTCTACACATTCAATTTATATTTGAAATCTAGCTCTGTCAGGAGATTTGATGAAAGATGACGAAAACTGTTGCCCTTGATTTACAACAAAGACCACTTTAATCTTGATGCTGCTGGTGTCAGTTCTAGATGGAGTTAAGGAAATTAAGACATGGTTTTATGATATTTATGAGCTGGCCCGTCGTATCATCATTTTCTTTAATTTATTATGACTTATGACAATTTAAATTTAATTTTTTTTGTGTCTTTGTTTGTGTCTCTTTCTCTTTGTCCACCCAAAATCCTCTGTTCAGGCCAGAAAGCACATCTTGGAGATTCACACACGGGACTGGAATCCCAAATTGTCTGAGCCATTTGTAGATGAACTTTCAGAAAAATGTGTCGGTAAGAGAGGCCCCCGTGTATAAAACTGTATGACACCAAACGGTCTCAACCACATGTTTTTGAACAAATCGTCTCATGTTCTCTGTGCTGCTTGAAAAACAAGACTCATTAACTAACGTTTGTCTATCTGGCTTGCTCCCAGGCTACTGCGGTGCTGACATCAAAGCACTTTGCACAGAGGCAGCCTTGGTTGCATTGCGCCGCCGCTACCCCCAGATTTACGGCAGCAGTGTCAAACTGAAGCTGGATGTCACCGCCATCGTCCTGGGGCCTGGTGACTTCAGCAAAGCCATGAGGGCAATTGTCCCAGCCTCCCAGAGGGCCTTGGCTCCCCCGGGCCGTGCCCTGTCTCCCACTCTCAGGCCCTTGCTGGACAGGTCTTTCTCCTTGGTGCTGAAAGCTCTACTCCGAGTCTTCCCCCACGCTCAGTGTACTGACAGGGACAACACACATGGTAGGGATCTGAGACCCAGCCGTCCATGTTTTTATCCACATCATTCGTACTGCTGGTCGCAGCTTCTCCCACCTTAACTCTTGCAGTCCTCTTCCTTTGCCACCTTTCTCACTTGCTAATGTGTTTTCCCTGCTGGCACATTGTAATATCTTATATTATTTGTATCTCATCCTTCACCCAATTGTTTACTTTGTATCACCATCTCATTGAATATACAGTCTGTGGTAAAACACTCCCCCTGACCAGTCATTCTACTTGCATGTCCTTATCACAACTCCCACTTCAGCCAACAAGAGTGTTTACAGCAGATAAGCCACACTGTAGCACTGCACCAATAGGAGATTGCCTACAAGGGTCATATTTCTTGCACTCACTTTTTAGGTGAAACGGCCAAATTAATGTCAAGGATTGCACTGCTATAAAGATTAAACTTTGTCAAAACAAACTTTAAAGTGTGTTTGCCACCATTGCACTCCAGATGCATGGCTGTATAAGTGTGTAACAGTGTTTCTCTGTATTAGGCGGTGACAATCAACTGCTTGAAGAGGACTTGTACAGCGATGATGACAATGAGGAAGGCTCTGCTTCGATCTACGAAGTCCAGCCTGCTGCACCCCCAAAGAGTCAGCTCTCCTCTTCTGCAACGCACAGACCCTTCCTCCATTTCTCCTCGTGAGTCCACAGACAAAAACCTTTCGTGGGCACCTGTGGATAAAGGTGCACTGTGTACTGTGTATTAGTTTGATAGAATTGTGCATAGACGATGTGAAAAAAAGTATACTCCCATAAACAAACATGGAAATTTTTTCAAAGGTCCTATATAGTTCTATGGGAATAAATACATGCGTGTATGCTGAGGAATTCAACATACCAAGCATACACAGAATACACATTCAGCTATTGCTGATTGCTGAATGCTGACGTAATGAGTCTTTTAACTGTACAAGCAAGGTGTCACTTTCTTTTCCAGAGCGTTGTTTTGGTTTTGATTGAGCTATCTAATTAGGGACTAATATTTTAGAAAGAAATCTCTTAATTAAACATAATAGAGGAATAAGCAATAATTAGTGGCTCCACATGCAGGATTTTTGATTATTGACTTTTCATTCACACAAACTATTTATGGATGCAGTTATCAAGCTCATAGTTTTTTTTGAGGTTTTACAAACTATGCTTTGAGGGCTCTTTTTTCTACTATAGTGGTATGTTTGAAATATAAGGAAATCCTTGCAGCAAATGTGTAGATTCCTAGATCTAGAGAAGCTTCATTGGATGGTCAATAATGCCTTAATGCCTATTGATTTGCTGCCTTTATCAGAGTCCTCTCAAAGCCAAACTTAACCTCCCTGATCATGAAAACACCAGTACAACAATGGAAGCTCACCAAAGATTCCAGAAATTCCAATACAGGTGTCTTGTAGATAGAACTGCACATAACATAGAGAATTCATATAAGAGGAAGATCATTTCTGGCTCATCTAACGCTTGAAAACCTGCAGGAGAAGTACATGTATTATGTACAGACCTTATGAACAGCATTGCTGTGAGCAGAGTCCATGCAACAGGCATGTTGCCCTGTGTATGGCTAAATGACATGAACACAAGGTTGCCCAAACTGTAACAAGCTTCTGCAACTCTCTCTCTATCCACTTGACTTGTCTGTGTCTTGTATGTCACTAGCCACAAGCAGGGCTTCTGCTGTGACAGTGCTGTTTGAATGACACTGACTGTTGATCAGTGATCATAAGGCGTTAGATACTATGCCGACTATGAACTCCTTTCTGTCTCTAGCACTGCTCTCCAACAGCCCACAGCATATCGTCCTCGTCTGCTCCTGACCGGGGCTGCGGGCTCAGGACAGAGTTCCCACTTGGCCCCTGCCTTGCTGCACCATCTGGACAAGCTGCCAGTACACCGCCTGGATTTGCCTACCCTCTACTCCGTCAGCGCTAAGACGCCAGAGGAGTCCTGCGCTCAGGTAATGCTGATGCATGAGTAAATTCAGACATTAACACACAAGGCCATCTGTTGCACAGGTGGTTGACAATTGGAGAGAATCAGCAACTTACTGGCTTTTAGGTTTAATGATTTTTACCATCACTTTTTTTAAATTCACATTAAACAACAACAACATGTGCTTCTCCTATCTGTGTGGTCGTAGGTTTTCCGTGAGGCACGCCGGAGCGTGCCCAGTGTGGTATTCATGCCGCATGTCTCAGAGTGGTGGGACACAGTAAGTGAGACTGTGAAGAGCACCTTTGTCACCTTGCTGCAGGATGTGCCCTCTTTCAGCCCTGTCCTTATCCTTGCTACTGCCGAGACTCACTATTCCCAGCTGCCAGACGAGGTAGGAACACAGAGTACACACGCCTCATTTTGTTATGGTTACGTATTGCTTTTCATACAAGTCTCTTTCAGTCGATTCACTCGTTACAACACATACAGTACCAGTCAAAAATTTGGACACAGTTTCCCATTCAAGTGGATGGGAAGGTATGTCCAAACTATTGACTGGTACTGTATAGTATGTCAGTGTTATTCCTACCATTCATTTGGAGGCCCAACTTAATAGCGAAGGTTCTGTCCCTGAGGGTGGTGGCAATGATTGAAAGTACAAGGGCATCATCTACCAGAGACCTGTATGGCTATAAGTGGCTGGCGTTTGAGCAGTGGGTTACTTTATCCCCAAATGTGGCATATTTACTTAAGGTTATCTCTGCAGCCTATAGCTCCATGGTTTTTGAGCTTTTGAGCTTTGCCCCCCTCCTTCTACATCTGAGGAGGAGAGGAGGTCGCACTCCCTGTCCCTGTGCCCTCAGTGTGTGCCACGCATGTGAATAGACCGCACTCAGAGTACGCATCATTGTGACCAGTTGTTTGTCTACTTTGCTAAGTCAGCAAGGGGCAAGGGCCTGTCTAAACAGTGGCTTTCTCACTGGATTGTGGGATTGTGGGGGCCATCTCCCTGACTTAGAGCAGGAGTGGTGGTTCCAGGGTGTGAGGGCACGTTCGACCAGAGGCATAGCAATATCATGGGCTTTATTTAAAGGATTCTGTCAGTGATATCTATGCTGCAGCAAATTGGTCTTCACCGCACATGTTTGTTTGGTTTTACCGTTTGGATTTGACAGCCCCCTCGGGGGCTCACTCCGTGGGGGGTTGATATATACTGTGTGTTGTATCCCGTTCCTCTCCTTCAGGGAACAGAAGTTATAGCCATAACATTTAATTTTATTGTGTGATAGAGTATTAACCTGGTGTCTTGTTCATATGGTGCTGGAGATAAAAATGTCATTAAAAGGGTTTGTTTCTTGTATACTCAGGAACACAAGTGCAGACACATACAGGCTCCCACAGAGTTTTTTTTAATCATGCTTGCTCTTGTATTTATTTTTCTCTAAAAACAATGAAGATTACGGGGCGCTCACGATTCTGAAGCAGTAAAGTCCAGGTGAATGTGCTCTATAGATACTGTACAAACTAGACAAAGGAAAGCCTCTTTCCATTGTCTACAGTTAACCAATTTATTATTATCTGTCAAAAAGTCAAGGCAAAAAGTCAGACCACCACCCAAGTCAGCCAACAGAAGAGCTTTAATTAGGTCGAGGTGTTTGCAGCCCCATGTCTACACCCCAGGACACACACACACCATATTGATATGCCTTTGCAGATGTTTTTTTTCTCTGTTGCTGTCTCTATGTGGCGGCTGTTTTGGTTGGACCTGAACACTGGATATACTCCAACGAGACTAGAGAGGTTCTCAGGATGCTTCTTTTCCTCTAATCGACTCATTCGGACATGAGGCACTTGGGCTGTTGCACCTGTTGAGGCATAAACTAATCTTTAATTTATGTAGTTTAAGGAGCCTTTTTTTGTTTCCTTTGTTCCTTTCTATCCCTGTTTCATGCCATTCTTGGTTTTCTTTAAGTTGTGTGATTGATATTTCCTTGAAATCTTTGTCTTACATTGCTTCAAGGCTTTTTATTCCATTTGTGTTGTCCCATCATGAAAAGTTGAAGTAATCACACCTAACAGACCATTCAGCCTCTGCACCATTGCTATTCGTCGCATACTACATGACGGTCTGAAGCTATGTAGAATTGCCAATTACATTTCTTATCTCTTTTGTCAGATTATCTTTTTTGTTGGTCATTGAACACAGCCATGCAGGTTGGAAAATTGGGAAGCATATGATCAGACTATTGGTGTGTCAACATGAAGTGAGCATGAATGCATCAAGGCAGTCCTGAGGCTGTGATGGCTTTCTCTTGATTTTATTCTTCCCATCTGAGTGTCACATACTACTAGTATGTAGTCGGGTTGAATCATTGCATTTCTTAATCAGGTCTTCTCTTTTTTCTATACTTTTTTTGCAGTTAAATGTTTTCGTCTTTTTTAAAGTTATATCTTAAAGCAAATCATTGTGCCTGTACCACCGACTGTGCCTTTGTCTCTCCAGTTCCCACTGTAACTATGATAAATGCTTGGTATAAATGGTTCACAAAAAGAGATTATTGCCCAAGACTTCCCAGTTTCAGCTTTGATAACAATTTCATATTTCTACCAAGTTTCATCAAAATCTGTCTGGTAGTTGATGCGTAATAAATGAAAATTGTGGAAAAAAAAACTTATATCCCAATATTAAAGAAAGTGAAAAAAAAAGATTAAAGAAATCCTGGATCCATATTGTCTACCGGATAATAATAATGATATAATAATAACTTTATTTATATAGCACCTTTCCAAACACCGTTACAAAGTGCTTTACAATAAAACATAACACAAATGAAACCATGCTAAAAATATGGAGAATTAAAAACAAAGGATTAAGAATTTAAAAAATACTTAACAAGAATAGTTTTGATGCATGAATGTATGACTTCCGGCGCAAACGGTACCCTTCAAGTGTACTGCTTACCCCTGGTCTCAAAAGTGTTTCAGTGGCTTCTTGCAGCAAGGTTTGAGGAGTTTTAGTGTGAATTTTTTAGGCATGGACCTGCTGCAATCTATAGTGCTTTAAGTGATTTGGCTATCTCTGAGAGTGTTGTTTCACTCTCTGGCACAGAGAACACAGTGACAGCTGCTGTCTCAGCTCCAAACCTCAGCAGGGAACAAATAGCATTTCTCCCCAGCCAAAACTGACACTAGAGACTTGGGCCTCCCTTAACAGCCATTCACTCTGCTCACATTTACGTCCCTCATGGTGGATGGCTGATGGAAAAACAAACAAACTACAAGCTGTAATTGTAAGGGTGAAGTAATTGCAGTTAGAGAATAGTGCATTTTAATATTTTAATTTTTAATATTTACTTAATATATAATTTGCTTTCTGTTTGAAGAGTATCCTAATGACTGAAACCTGAAGAAAACCAAGGGGTTCATGAGCGTAGATTTAGAGTATAGTTCCAAAGTAAAGTAACATACACATTTAGCTGTGGGCAAAAACAATTGTAGTCAATGACTTCCTCAACTTGGTTCCCATTCTGCATTTTTCTGCATAACAAGCACAGTTTGATTGTGTAAGACAAACTGGGTGTGGATGAAGTGGGCCTCCCAAGTTACTGCGGACAGAGTGGCCCAAGACATTGCATTTCTGCAAGTGACTGTTCTGCTTGTTCAACTGGTGTTTGATCAATTGTCTCCTTTTCGTTGCACCTACAGTATGGATAATAATTGTCGTTGTAGACTCCGTTAAAATATATTCCAAAGTTTGCTGTGCACGTTGTATGAGCATAACCACCCCTGTTGGAACACAAGCAACAGGCAGAGACACAGAAAGGGGCAGGGAGGTATTTGTCTCTATGTGACAGGCTGAGATCTGTCCATATCAAGAAAAAATGTCCAAACCTAACCATCGTTACCTATCGTTATCAGCAGACGTTTTTATCAGGCCCCCTGTCATCATTGTTTTATCATCAAGCCCTGTGCTCACCTTAGAGATCCCCAACTTTCTTTGTGCATTCAGCTCTCACATTATTGACCTCGCTCGCTTTTTAACCGTTCAGGTCTCCCTGCAATTCCTCTTTCTCTCCCTTTGTCAATACCCTACAGCCTTCATTATGATGAAAAATACTGAAAATATTACCTGCTGTGTGCTACATACACTTTTGACTGTCTCTGACTCCCCTGCTATCTCACTCCTTTTCACTCCATTCCTTGTTTTCTTCCCCTCCTCTGAGGAGAAGGGAGGAGGAGAGTGATGAGACAAAGAACAAAAGGCAATGCAGAGAGAAATAGAGAACAAACGTGTCATGGGTAAGGGAGAGGATCGATGTGAATGACACATGGGGGGGGAGAGATATAAAGTGGAAAGAAGGTGCTTAGTCAGCAACAGGGCTTCCCGTCGGGCAATCCTGAGCTCCAATATGGGGAAAAAAGGGATCTTTGAAGCCGCCCCCCTGTTGCCCCCAGTATAGATGCACACTAGAAGTTAATGTAATGTAATTGGAACATTAGTGATGCGGTAACATGTTGAGAAAAAGTAGCTTAAACAGGGTAATGGATTGGTTATACAATAAACAGTGTGGGTGTCAAAAGACTGAGGTTCTTTTATAATCATTTGTGATTCAGTGCTTGATTAGCCTACGCTATCATTAACGTACAGCGCAGTTAGACTAGCAGAGGCTTTTACTATGTTCCGTTATTGTAAGGTTGAGTGTTTGAATGTGATTCTACTGACATTTTAAATTAGTGGTGATTCAGATTGAAAACAAACTGTATGCTGAAGCGAGACAGGCTGCAGCGTTGGGGAGGGTTCATGATTCCGGTGAGACAATGAATCCAGTAATTTTCTCACCATTGTTATTGTCTCAATGATCTTGATACAAAGAGGAGAAATGAATCAGTGCACCAGCATGTGTGCGATTGGTCCAAGAAGCTCCTGTACTGATGATACTGTGTTGCAACTCTTTGTAGCCCGGTTCATCTATAAAGCTGTGTTTCCACTTTGTGGTACCGGCTCGACTCATTTTTTTGGTATCATGTACTTTTCTGGAGGTGGTTTTCCATTAGAGGATAGTACTATGTACTATGTCACCTTTTAGTACCTGGTCAGACTGTCTGATCAGGTACTTTTACTAAATGGAGAACCAAAAAAAAGCCGAGTAGATTCAAATCAAGTTGAGCCCAAATCACATAGAGGAAATGCAGCATAATTAAAGCCCAGGGTTGCTTTGCTGGATCCCAGCTTGTTTCTTTGCATCCATAAGGTGCCTCATTATGTTAATACATGTGCCTTCAGCTCAATCGATCTCCTATTCTGAAACAAAAATCAAATAGAGGGGCTTTCTGATATCAAATAGAAGTTATGGAAAAACGTAAGTACTGTTTGTTCCATTTGTAAGTTTAATTTTTCTTCATAAGAATCTTTTAATATTGATTAATAAGCACAGACTGGGCTGCACGGATAAGTGCAAGATAAGAGTTCCATTCACAATATGTGGGGTATTTAATAGTATGAGGGGCTTTTTCAACCTACACATAGGTTTCATATATTGTCACTCTCATGTTAATTTATTTTCATTCTTCCACCCATTTTCTTTTAACTACTGTGGCGATTAGTGTGGACATAAAAACTCTGATTCGTTCTTTAAGTCCTGAACTTGTAAGCTGTATGCTTCGTTTCCAGCTGTGCTCAGTCATCCTTTAGGTTAATGTAGTGGCTGATGAAAACAGGCACATCAGCTTCATACTATGTGACAATTGAAGCAATCAGTTCGACAGAGTGGGTGTGTGAAAAATAGCATTCTCAAAACTTGATTCATATACAGGTAGCTAAAATTACGAAACTAAAGTAGATTTAATGAACTGAGACGTAAACCTCTAACACAACCACCATAGTAAGCTAATTTTCAAAATGTCTGCTTTTCCAGTTCATAGTACAAACCTATAGGTAGGTGCCATGACCTTTGTACTTTTTTTTAATCTCCATTTCAGCCATCAGTTTTATTGCATGGTGGGTTTAATTGTAAGGCCTACCAATATAGGATGGTGATCACTGAATTCTTATCAAACCACTTTGTCTTCAATACAGGTGAGAGGTATGTTCCAGAGGACCTATGGGGAGGTAGTGACGCTGTGCCCTCCAGGAGAAGAGGACAGGAGGAACTTCTTTGCTGATTTGCTGCTGGTCCAGGCAGCCAGGGCTCCACCACGCCTTAGGAATACAGGTACATGCTGTGCACACTTACGGATGCAGGATGAGATGGTAAACAATTCATCTTTGCTGTCAGTCCTAGAGGGCAGTATTGTCTACATATGCTTCTTTCCTCTCATTTCAATCCCTTTTAGGGATAATGCACAATATATTTAAGAACACTAAATTATAGGCCTAATGATAGAAAATGTATGTGATTGGTTGTTGGCCAATTATGAAATGATAACAAACAAATAGGGCTGATAAAAGAAACCCAAACTCCTTTCATTGACTTAACAAGTGCAAGGTCCACAGACTGATTCAGAAGATGGCAGTATGCACCTTTTGAAGTTGTTTTGTGATCCGCCATTGAACAAGAAAAGCAGAGGAGCACACTCCAATGCTGTCATGCTCATGGCTACAAAGTTTCCCCCTGGGTAGAACCACAGAACAGAGACTAGAAAGCTTAAAATGTTGTCACTGGTTTGGAAGTGTTTTTTGTTTTGTTTTGTTTTTTACAGTTTCGGAGGAAAATAAGAAAAACAGTCTTCAAATGTTTAATACATCAACTTTATTGGAGTTATTGAATGTTGGATCATCCATTTGCATACGAAATTTTAGCCTCTCTTACCCTCAGGTATGTGTGCGTTTGCTCCTAATGCACAGAGTTAAATGTTCAGAATCTGTTCGGTTTCACCTACGGATGTAACATATTGAGGGGGGCTACATTTGCATTTGAGTGTCTTATTACCCCCAGTGTAAAGTTTGTATCTCTCCCACATCAAAAGCAGCCAACCCACACCAACAAATCACACCCCCATCCACCCCTCCAACTGCCATTGCCCCTATTCTCAGTGCTCCCACAGCCCTCTGGTTCAGTGTGAGAGAACTATCCAGGCAAGCTTTCAAATGGAAATAATGCCCGACATTCATCCAGCTCCCTCATTGATGCAAGGCAGGGGTCCACTGCTTTACTTGCCGAGTGCGCTTCAGGGATACCTCCCTGACTAAGACAGCAGTCTGGCTTCCAGCAGAGAGGCGGGCAGATAAGCAGGGAGAGGAATAGCTATGAGAGGCCCTGGCCGCTATTATCCATAATTAGAATTGGGGATTTTGGATTTCTGCTTGTACGTGAAGCGGCCCGAGGTGCAGTGGACCCTTCCCTAATGATGTCAGCAGATGCCTTGGGCGAGGATCGGTGCCTTGGGAAAGGAGGATAGCATATCTGCTTGCCTTGCTTCATCACTCTGTCATTTGCCAGAGGCTGTTCCTTCTGTATTTCAAAACCTATGCATGAATCTTGAAATGTTTTTTTATTCTTCTCCCCAGGGTAAGTATTTTTTGGTCTACGTTTGCAATGACGATCAAAGGGAAGTGGTCAAGGATCAAGTTTGAGATGTGACTCTCTGTTTCACTTTCAACTAATGTGCTTAGCAGTGTGTTTGTGTTATATTTATTTTTTTATTGTTGGTGTAGTAAATTTGCCTTTAGCTGCTGATTTGTTGTTAAGGGTGAAAACAGAAATAATTATATGTGTCTTGATTTCTCTTTTAGGTGTTGATATGTGTGGGTTTTGTTGCTCACCTTATTTTTCTTCTAACTTTTTTTTTTTTTTGGTTTATCTCCCAACAGAGAGACATGAAGAGGTGCTGCCAGTGGCAGAGGCTCCAGGCCCCAGAGTCCTGTCTGCAGAGGAACAGCTCCGCCTGGCTGAACAGGAGGAAAACACACTGCGGGAGCTCAGGCTTTTTCTCAGGGATGTGACCAAGCGCCTGGCCACTGACAAACGTTTCAACATCTTCAGCAAGCCAGTTGACATTGAGGAGGTATGGACTGACACCCACACTCTGGTATCCCGCTCATGGGTTGATCAAGCCAGTTTTACCAATTTGTTATGATGTTTTTTTGTGTGTCAGGTGTCAGACTACCTGGAGGTTATTCGTCAGCCTATGGACCTGTCCACTGTCATGACCAAGATTGACACCCACCAGTACCTGACAGTGAAGGACTTCCTGGTGGACATAGACCTCATCTGCAGCAATGCTTTAGAATACAATCCCGACAAAGATCCTGGAGGTGAGCAGGAAAATTACATGGACATGTTACATTCGTGCACGGACGAGTTCCTGTATTTGCAGTCCATATGTCGCGTTGGAAAATTCAAAATAGATGCTGTTTTATTTGTGATAGTTCTGTGAGGATGTGTTTAACCTATTAGGATAAAATGATTGCCAATGTTGTGCCGTGGAAGTGAATTTGCCCAAATATCGAAGAATTTCTTTAATCCCAAACACAACCCTGAGATTATCCCTAGAACTGACATGAATATCTATAGACACCCTGTCACATGTCTATATACCCAATGAAACTCTCTTCAGTTTTTGTGATGGCATATGACAGTCCTTTTATTATAAGTTAGTGTTAGACTATCCAGATAAGTATGAGCATAGCTTTCTTTAGCTGTTGTTGTGTTCCGTTTGCCTGTCGTTTGAGTGAAAAGTAATCAGATTTAATACTTAATGAAACCGAACAAAGAGCATACAGCACCCACTAATAATGGCCTTTTCACGGTGTAATTTTTCACTCCGTAGCAGAGAAAGACTGCATATGCATGAAAATTTAATTGTGTCTTGTTTTGCAAGTTGAACCGGTTCTTAGCTCATTCCCTTTCCCGTCTCAGTGTGTCTTTCAAAGCCAAGCATGGGTTTCTTAGTGAGTGGTTGGGACACAGAAGAGCACTCATGCACAAACAAACAAAGAGGCTTGTTTGCAGTAGCTGGAAAATAAATTGGGTTCACACTTATTGTTATCAAGGTGGATACTTGACGGAGAAAAGATAGAAGAAAGAAAGATATGTTGTTTGTTTATGTAGCCAGAGTGGCCTACACCCCCATCCTGCTATAACTTCCGCGTTGTGTCTTGATGAATGGTGTATTGTGAATATGAATAGCCCATAGTCCATGAATACATGGGCTACATCTATAAATGAAAAAAGAAAAAAAAAATCGAAGAATGAGGGGAAGCAAGATTTTGTTGCATCAAAAAAAAAAGAAAAGATTTTCTCCTTGAATCAAATCCTCAACAGTAATTACCATGTTGCGCTCTGAAAGCATACAGCAGGCCCTCAGACCATGCAATTGATGTGACCATTTTAATTCTTGGCTTGTGTGTTTAGCTTACTGGGCTCTCAAGGACACATCTGCCTTAAAATAATGGGAAGCAATTCTCGCCCAGCCCAAATGAATAAATCATATCTCTGTTTTTGCAGGCAAGGGTCTGGGTCATTTGTTGGAATGCAGGGACTACAAATGATACACTAAAGGGGAAAAATGCAATTAGGCAGTTTAATAAAGAAGACCAACAAAGCCTCTTCCCTGCTCACCCAGCGTTTGTCCCAGGGAATACGGCCCATACCCTTCACAATTACGTTGCTGAGGAAGTTCTACACTAGCTTACAAAGTGCTGGGAAAAAACCTCATTATCCCCCAGTAGTCTGTTTTTTCCCTTTTTCTTCATACTATCTTTATCTTGCTATCCTCCATGTACAATCGTGTTGGCTTCCTTGTCTTTTACCTCCTCACCTTGAAGAATAATCACTTTATGTTAAAAGGGCTGATCTCTTGGTGCTCCACGACATGGCTCAGTGTCATAAATACGACTTTGTTGCTTGAGGGAAATGGCATAAAGCAACATTGTTTTACGTCAATGCAGTATAATTTTTGACTGATTGGGAGGGTAGTCAGGGCTCACAAGGGTGCTGATGAGCTCTCGTCACCCCAACTGACCTTTGACACATTTTCCACTTAGCTATTATTGTGCTTATAATGCAAATTTACACACACTTGCACATACTCTCTCTAAAAAAATATCACGCACACACACACAAACAAATTGCGTCCATTGCAATTAGGCCTGCCATCCTCCAATTAGACAGAGGAAGTTGGCAGATTGTGACCCTCCACCACTCTCTGCCTGAACTGTTCCTCTGCCGGCTGTAATGAGAGACTGCCTGTTTACAGTTGCCATGCTTTTAGCCCGCCTCTTGAGCTCATACCTTATTTTCCCTCCATGGATGCATGAGCCGGGAAAAGGGAGGATTTAATGATGCAGCTAAGAGAAAAGAATTTCTGAAGGTGTGAGGAGTGAATAAAACATCATATTTAACACATGGAAGATTTTTCATATTGTGTGTGTACGTCCCTGTGTGTGCATATGCAGTGTACCCACCTTAGTCTTAAATACTGCAGATGAAGGATGATATCAAGACGTCGTGCTTGTCTTGAGTTCTGCCTGCTAACATTTCTCACCAAAGCCACTGCGATCCTTTTATTCAAACTCTGAGAAAACGCTTCAGTCCCTTTTCTCACAGATAGAGGGAAATGGGTTGGACTTCCTATCGATTCTTTGCCTTGATTTGTTAATAACATGCAACTTCAAACGGCAAAGTCCTGCACACGCTGTGATGATAGGAGAAAAAGAAAACTGATATCTAAAGAATTTTTGTAATGCTATCGCAGAGGCACTGCTAGCAGTACTGACTGCCCTTGAACAAGCATGCACACTCTCAGAAAACCACAGTTTTGTGTTCTGTGACACCAGTGTTATGTTTCACTGTTTCCTTTCCTCAGACAAGGTGATCAGGCACAGAGCATGCAGTTTAAAGGACACAGCTCATGCTATTTTTGCTTCGGAGTTGGACCCAGAGTTTGACCGCATGTGTCAAGAAATCCAGGAGGCGCGCAGGAAGAGGGGTAAGAAAATCACCCGAACAAATACATGATGTAAAGAATGTTTGTGATTGAAATAAGACATGCTTGCTATTGTAACTTAAAGTAAGTAAGTAGGAGTAAGTATTATGAGGGTCAGACTATCATGGGACTATTTCTTTTGGTGCAATAATATAATGGGAAAACTGAGGTGCCATGGGAGATGTTCAGGCTCTCTGAGTGCTGTCTAGTTGTTGTGGGTTTTTTTTGGTCAATAAAATGGTGAGGTGTCCAGCCCATTGCAGTAGTAGTTGCTTATTCATTTGTAGAAAGTCTTATATCGATCATAGGTACAAGCTTTAAGGAAAAAAACAATCTGTAGGGTAGTTTAGCAATACTTGATGGCGCAGTCAGTTTTTAAATTGTATGAAGGCACAGAAATGAGCGATGCCCAAGGCTTCAGTGTTCCAGATAAAGCCTTCTGTGCTAGCTGTTTACCTGGCATTCTGCATCTGCACACTCACTAAACAGACCCAAGCAGTGCAAAGTGGATTCACTGTAAATCTAAACTAGATCTAAGCACCTATACCCACCTAGTACCTGACACACTTATGCACTTAAGTACTGAGTTATGTATGTGGTCAAATATTGAGCACAAATGTGTGTAATCATATGCTAATATTCCTGTTGCTATACTTGCCCACGTGAGAATCGGCTAATGAACAGTTTCTTAAATTGAGCTCGGTCCTGCTGTGTGCTTGCCGAGACAAAACATGTGTTTGCAACACCTGCCCAAGTTATACACAAATAATTAATCACACATGGGAATATGAAGGAAGTTCAGACTGCACAGTCCCACTGTTGGTCCCTTCACCACAACAAGAGTGCATTGCAAACATAAGACACTTGACACTATATTGCTTTTTTCCTCTTTTATTGGTTGACCATCATCTCCCTCCCTGCACTTCATAGTTTTTGAATTGTCAGGCATGCGAAAACAAAAGCACCTGCTATATCAGAAATAAATTTAATTTTCTAGTTTTCCTTATGAAATATCCTTTATTTTACCCTTTGAAAGAGATGAGGCACTGCCACACATTGTTATTACTTGTGGTTGGTTGAAATTTGTTTTTATGTATATATAAAACTCCCAAGTGTATTGAGGGAACGGTACAAGTAGCCCTGATTTCTCTTTAAAACATTATCTGCGGTATGCCTTGCCCTACCCCCACTGAGAGCCTATTGACTTCTGACTTGAGCCACAAAGGTCTGATTCTTCAATGTCATGGAGAAAAGTTATCAAAGAGGAAGCCGTTTTTAGAAGTCATTCTGTTGCTTTTGATTTCCTCTCTTGGAAACAAAAGGCAGACGCTGCTAAATGAATTTTGCAGGAGAAGAAGCCAGCTGCCTCAAAGGAGGAATACAGCAGTGTAAATATTTCATCTTCCAGTCAAGGCCTTCCTGTAAAGCTATCAGTTAGTTCAGCACGACATAGCTAGTAGTAGTAGTAGCTAGTTCAAATGTTATTGTTGTATTTTTTGTAGTCATCTTTGTGCTGATTGACATGTGACTGTACCTAACTAACCATATCTCAACCCTTTGTTTTATCATTTGTACCTGCACACACACACACAAAGTGTATTCTCTGTTGTCGGTAACTGATCCTCTGCGCTCACTGCAGACCTCCAGACGCCAGCTGAGCTGACGGCAGCTCTTAGTGCAGTTGCGACCAGAAAGCAGCAGACTGCAGGAGAGGAGCAGACCAAGAGCAGCACTCAAGGAGAGGCCACTTATAAACAGTGCACCACTAGTGAGTATTCTTTCAGACCACACTCTTGTATTATTGCTGCAAATCTTGAAAAGGGGGATTGATGATAATTACAGATTGATCATGCATATGTGTGCCCTCCAGACCCGCACATAACCAACTTTTAGAACAATTTGACTAACAGTAGTCCACTTCCAGGACACATTGTAATTAATAAATACATACTGCACATATATACATACATACTGACTCTGTAAAAGCAATGCAGTTACACCTCCAGCTCTATATGCAGAAATAAGTCAAGCATGCGTTATCCTTCTGTTTGACTCAAACACAATTAAACTTTGCCTATCCTTTTCGTGCCTTTTTTTTTCTTCCTGCTTCCGTCGCAGCAGCGAGCAGCTGTGTTGTATTACAACAGCATACAGATGTATGTGGCGCCACACACCTGCCTGCTCATGCATACGCATACATTTCTCAGCAGTTAGAGAACACACTGCAACACACTGGGCAGCCTCATTAGCGAGGCTGCTCTCCCCTAACTACACAGAACATAACCATGCCACAGAGCAATTACACGCCCACCTGTGGCAAACGGCAGGTGCCTAAGGGTGATGAGAGGGCCAGGTATGGGCAGGGGGCAGACTAATGAGGCTGCTACGTGAACAAATCAGAGGTAAGCTGGATTTGCATGTATTCTGAAAAATGCCCTCTAGCTTCCACCTGGACAAAATAAGGGCAATGAGGTGGACCAAAAGAGGCACCTTCACCAGTCATTAAGAGACGTACAGAGTCTAGAAAAGATGCAACAGGTGTTGGTTGTGTACTTACAATCCATTGGCTGAAGCAGGTAAGGCTCAAAAATTATAATGGTCTATCTGTGGTAGCAAAAGTTTGTACAAATGTTTGTGTGCATGTGTATGCAGTACATTTGTCCAGCACAAGGTGGTGCTTGCACCTCACGAGAGTGCTCTAATGGAAGCCCTGCTGTGAAGGGTAAATCATTGCTTCTCCCTGGGAGATGGTCCCATCTTGAGAGATGAGGGCCTCTGTTGGACACCGTAAATACTCTCAGACTTGGGGCATGTCTAAGTTTCAAGCTCACTGCATATTTATCGCCTCCTGCTAATCCAGGAGAAAAAGAAGTTATATACAAGGAAGGTAACATTCAAAGATTAATTGTTTGCTCTGTCACCGCACATCATTCAGTGCAGGGTAAATTCACGGAGCTCTGGTGGTTGCAACATCAGACGTAATCCAAAGATTTATTTTTTAGGGGTAATTGGTGGAGATGTATGTGCATATTATATACATGGTTTAATGCAGTGCAGAACATCACAGTCACTCACTACTGCCTGAATTACCACATAGCTCATATAACCTCCCTGTATTGTTATTGCCTTTGCACTTAATTGTACCACACGATATTGTAAAGGTGGTTCTTACAGCCTCACATCTCTGTGTATATTATCAATGCATATCTATTACGATAACATCTGTTCACAGTATTGATTCATTGATTGTTCATTAAACCTGTAACTACTCAAAACTATTCATGCATCCGTTGCAGGGGCGAACAAAAAAACAAACAAAGTTAGCGTATGGTCTAATGTTAATCAGCTCATTAAGTAATTGTGTTATCCAGACATACCTCTTGCTTTTTTTCTGGTAGTTAACAGCTTGCCGTGGACCCATATATTCTGCTTTTAGCTGTCGTGGTTATCTACAAAGCCAAATGCCACAGATGCAGACCACCAATTTAGATGCTCTTGGGAGAGTCGTTATCAGCCTCCACCAGAGGCTTAATTAATTAGGCTAACTCGGGTGATTCATTTGTGACACCAGCAGCCAGTTCTCACCTGGAACACCTCAATAAGGCAGCTATTAGGCTAATTGATCACAGAGTCAGTCATGTCTGTATGACACGGATTCATAAGGAAAGCACAGTGCATGTGATGGAGGAGAGTTCAATTTCTGTGTAAATGCGGAAGAAAATAAAGTCGTCGTGAAATTGTACCCACTGTAGCAGGTCATTTTAGGCTTGTTGGCTTTCCCCTCTTCTGTGGAAGGTCAGGACATAATGAAGGTTGACGTTATCGTAGATCATTACCTGCAGGGGGAAGTGAGCTGTTTTTGTATCTACAGTTCTACAGGGCTTTTATCTGGGCCACCTTTCCAGGTCTATCTGGAGTCTATCTAACCCTCTTTTCCATTTGGCTAGAGATGAGAATTGCATGTGACGGTAAGATATGATAGAGAGTGGTGACAGGTATGAGGCACGCCATATGGAACTGTGGGTAAAGTTAAGCGAAAGGCTTTCTGAAAGGTAAGGATATTTCTGAATCAGGTGTGAAAAGGATCGGCCTTGGATAAGCCCATCTGTTGAGATCTAAATGGCTGGGACAGCTGCTGCAGCTGCCTGCCTGGTCAAACGAGGACAAGACAGTGGGAGACTTTGTTGGTGTTAATGCACAAACAAGCAGGGAGAAGGATGTGGTTTCCATTATCCTGCATGGATAGCTCTGTCGTGCCTTTCTCTCTACCCCCCTCCTGTCTCTGTCCTGCTTTTCCATCCCTAGAGGAGCAGAAAACCCAAGGCCCATTACCTGGGCCACAGTCCTGTGTTCATTCACAGTGCATCACCATAAGGATTCGTTTCACATTGAGTGTCTTCTTTTCATTGATAATTGACTCATTCACTCATCACCGTTTTATAGTAGTTAAATCAGCTGGCCTCTTTTTTTTCTCTTTTTTTTTAGATGGTTAGCGTAAATATCAAAGTCTGATTTTTCTCTTGCTTTACTTAAATGTCAAAGTCTTAAATCGTCTGCTACTTTCCAGATCGACAAACAACATTTGCCAGCATTTTTTTGTTTGTTTTTTATTTTACCTCTGCCAATGAGGTTATGCCTTCACTGGTGTCTTGTTTGTTTGACTTTTAGCAGGATTGCATAAAAACTATGTATGTATGTGCTCCGAGTGCCCTTCTAGTGTTCCCCCCCCCCCCCCAAATTTCACTAGTGTTTTTTCACCGACAGTTGAAGAGATTCCTGATTCCTTATTCAACCGTTGAACTGTTTGCTGGAGAAAGGAATTATGATGCAGTCTCTGCATAATGTGTCCTCCACATCAATCAATAGCACGCCCAAGGCAGCAGCTACCAGGCTGCATTCATGTAGATGGAACACTGCTGCGTCTTGCCTCTCCCCTGCCTTGTATCTGGCATCACAGTAAACAGACAGCTCCTCTCCCCATTGCCAATGTCAATTCATCACAAGACCTTGATGGGATATTTAAAGTCATAACAGACCGTCAAGCTTCCTTTTACCTCAGGGTTAAGTAGTTACTGCCTAAAAGGATGGCCTGGATTTTTACTGGGTAGAAGAGGACACAGCCTGTGACATGCTTCCATGATTGTAGTGCACAATGAAACAGGTTAATAGCATGGAACGTTTTTTTTTCTTTTTCCCCAGAATCCCTCAAGTGCCGTTGAAAATAAAACTATTATCTTCATTTTCTGTACCTTCTCTGTTTACTAGAACCTGAACATGTACATAAGGGATATGTGGACATAATATTGGCTAGTTTACATCACTGTACAAACAGATCATTTGATCCAAACATTTTGTCAACACAACACTCTCAAATTCTAGAAAAGGTTAAAGGAAGGTTTCTCTATACCCCCACCAAAAGGGTTATAAGGGTTACCCTTGTCTGTTTGGTGTCCCAGGCGGTTTGATTAGGGGTGTGGTCTGTACCCATATCCTCAAAAACCGATGGACAGATTTTAGTGGAATTTCACACTTGCTTTGTAGGGGCCCCTGAAGGTGTGCATCTCATTATTGGTTTCTTAAATTTGCCTTTTCACATTTGTAGGCACATTTGAATTTAACTGATTTTCATGTCATTCTTCCATTATTCTGCTATGATGGAAGTTATGGTCTGTCAAGTTTTTCCCGCAGCTGTGGCATCTGTGTCCTTGGACACAAATTGTCTCATTTCTTTTCTTAGCTTCTGTTCTTGCCTGTAGTTTTACGTCTTCTTTTCCATGTCACCAAATCCCTCCATTAAACATGTTCCTCTTGTTTTCCCTCCCTCATCTCATGCCTAAATTCCAAATGAAAATTAAAAAAGAACAAGGGAAAAGTAAATGTGATAATCAAATTCCCTTCTGTAGTTGATTCTGCCTTCTGGCAAATTTTAGAAAAGTATAAAACACGGTTTGTTCAAACAAAATTTTTATACACTGGTTTATGTTTTTGCTCTAATAAATCCTATTTTAAAATTTGATAACTTCTTTTCAATTATTATTTTATACCAGTCATCATGTATTGCACCTTCAAGTTGACATCACATGTACTACCAAAAACCCTGTTTGAAGAGCATCTTGTTCAAACCATGGATGCAATATGTCTTCAGGTTTCTATGGGATATAATTAGAACAAACTAGTGGACAACATCAGGAAACAAAGCATCTTGCCTGGAAGTGAGACAACAAATATTATTAGTTGTTAGAAATGGGCATTGATTTTTCCCAAGCTACATCTGGACAAAAGGCAAAAAATATCTGGAGTTACACACACTGGCCTCCAAGCAATCACTAATAAAATCCAATGAAAGCATGCAAAACCCCGAGCAAATAAGCGCTGAGCTTAAGCTGCCATTTTGTGGGCACAGATGCCTCTCGGATCATTGCGGCACCAAGCGTGAAATGAATGTAAAATCATCCATGATGCCCCTTGCTTCCATTTGTTTTAGGGTGTAGATGAGCTGACATCAGTGTTAATGTCTCAGGAGATTCATTCTGCATTCTTTTTTACTCTTCCATTTCTGTCTGTAGATGTTGCTATTTGTTGAGTGTACAAATTAGACAGTACTGGGTGGTGATTCTCTTTACAGAATGTTTATGGCTGTGCAATGCAATGACTATATTATTGTTGTAAATGACCTACATATCGGCCTGAAACAAATGAGCTTGGACAGTTGCACTGGAGTGATTGAGTCTTGCTGCTCATTGCCTATGTGCATACCCAATAACTACAAGCTGTGCTGCCTGAGGATGTTAGAGAAGTGATGGGAAGGGAGAAGAGACAGTGAGGGAGGGAGGCTTTTGAATGCTATACAGAAAGAGTTCTAATGCTGACAATGCCCAATTATGATACGCTGTATGGTTACTGCTTTTTCAGAGGCTACACAATTTGTGTTGTACAGACGATGCCAAGATAGGGCAAGGGAGTGGGCATATAACACATACTGCCTGTATGTAGGTGGTTATTACCTCCGACAAGTTTTTTGTCGGTCTGTAAGGAGGATTATTCAAAAAGTTATGAATGTATTTTTGAGTCCGTTTTTGGAAAGGTAGGCTATGGTCCAAGAAACAACCCGTTCGAATTTGGTGGTGATCCAGATCATCATCTAGATCCAGATTTTGTCTTTAAAGGATTCTTTACCATTGTGGGATAGGAGCAATCAGTGAAATATGTATATTTTTCTTCTATCAATCAAATCTAGACAACTCTCTCGTGCAAACCATTTTCATGTCATTGCAGCTAAAAGCAATAGTCCCATGATAGTTTGACCCTCATAATGTGACCATGAAAGCCTACCCCTAGAAAGAGAATTTGGTATTTACATTGGTATCATTATTACATTGGTAGTTATTCAAGAAAAACAATATTTCACTATCAGTGCTTTTATTCCAGATCTAGGTCTTTAACCTTTGAATTTATGTCAAATTTGACATCTGATTGAATCAGCACAGTTTCAGCTACAATTTGATTTTAGTTGCAGTTCTGCAGTTCACAGTTGTGAATTTTCTGCAAGCCCTATAAATTTAAACATTCTAGATCACTAGAACCAGAATGTTACTTGGATCCAGATCAGACTTTGACGTGTGATTGGATCGTATGTGACATTGTGGACATTCTGGATCCAGATGATTATCACCAAAGATGATTGTTCCTTAGGCTATACCCTACCTCTCCAAAAAATTCATTAAAGCTGTTCAAATTTTTTGGGAATCCTTACAGACAGACAGCAAAAACATAACCTTCTTGGCGTAGGTAACAATACCAATGTGATTCCATTTTAGGTGCAATGGCTTAATGGGGAAACTGAGCTGCCTTGGCAGAGGTTAGTGCTGAGTGCTGTCTAGTGTTAATGCTCTTTGCCTCACCTGATGTCAAAGCTTTGTAAAGCTTAGCAGACTTCATTTAGTGTCTACATGTTAAACTTTCTGGTGATATACTGCTTAATCAGATGGCTGGACTTCAAATGACTCATTCATTGTTTTGAGATTGTGTTTTCTTTCTACAAAAATCTGTCTTCCTCAAATCGCATTCAGAGGCTTCCATGGGTGGTTTGGATTTTCAAAAGATTGGCTGGCCCGCCATTCCAATTAAAGTTGATCTGGTGCAGTGCTTTCGATGATAAAAGTCTGTCTTTTTTTCTTTTCTCTTCAACACTAAAGAGGAGCTCGGCATTTAGGCTGTACTACAGACAGAAAATTATACAAGGCCCCCTGGGCTTTTAGTCTCATTGTTCTTTACCGTAGTGGAGTCGATTAGTCAATTTCAGTAAACATCAGAAGCTCGTAAACGCCAAGCAGCTTAATGGGGTGCATTTCTTCTCTCTGCTTGGTTCTGATAAGTTGTAATTGACTGGAACAATTGCACAAGCATGGTTCTTTAGTGTTTTATTAGTTTAAATGACTTATAGATTTGTTGGTGAGATCCAAAATATCGTTTGACTTCAGCACCACTCAAAACCCATCTTGATTGAAAGTGAACTGCTACCTGTTTCTCATTAAGACCCTCCTTTTTAGTAACGTGGTCAGCTTGTGTGGCAGGGTTAGCATTTGATTGTTACAATAGTATTTGTATGTAGTTCTGTTTCTGGTTGTCTGATTTAAATTACCCCCATACTCTGAATGGGAATGTCATGTGTGTTGTTATTCAGAGTATTTAGCTTTCATGTCCATAGATTGGAGCTACTATGCCTCTCTTTTGCCAGATGTCCCTACAACTCTATGCCTTGACTCTCCGGTCTTCACCATAGATTGGACTTGTAAGGTTTATAAGGTTAGCTCTATGTTTAATACACTGTCCCTCCTCTTTAGTACTCCAACCAACAAAAAAGAGATGGACACCATGTGGCTCAACTCAATGTTTGCGGAAATAAAACGTGGAGGAGAGACACGCACCAGGTCTGCTCGTGCTGCCACAGACTGGAACATGCTCAGATGGTCATCAGAGGCATGGCTTCATCATGAAGAGTGCCCGACAATGACTAGCATGTGAAGATAGCTTGTCAGGAAAAGACCCTTTCTTGAATGTCGGCGATGTGTGGAAGCATGTGCTGACACTAACTAGGCCTCAGAGAACGTAGTCTGTCCCGTTCTGTCAATTTTAGAACTTTTGTTGTTCATGCCGTGTCCAAGTCCGTGTCTTGTGTAATTATATGGCCTGGACTGAGGGGTTTCTTAAAAGTGACCAACACTTTGTGCCCTGGCCTTACTCCCCAAATCGACAAGCCTATTTTGAAGTAATCGCTGTTTCACTGGATTGTCGGGGAGATTGCTCTAGACTGTACAGGTCAATTTTTGCAGGCATCAGTCGGCCCGCAAGCTCATTCCACTTCTCGCCTGCCCACGTCTTGGGTCTTTTGTAAAGTGGTTTCCATCAAGGACATTTGTGCAGTCGCAGCCTGGTCTTGACCTTGCAACCTTGTCTGATTTTACAGACAAAAATGTTTAAAAAGTTGCAACACGATGTGTTAGGATTTATTCGCTTTCTCTGACACAGTGTGTTCTGCAATGTGGCTACTGCACATGGGTATACTGCAGTGTTGATTATCTGGTAGTGTGAGGCATTTACAGATCCAGTCTTCCACCTCCCGATCTGCTCGTGGACAGAACTGCCCTGATAATCTTCCTGTTTTGTTTTCAGGACTATAAATCTGGATGATTCTGTCATTATTTTGGAACAGAACCACATTTTACAATGAGAAAGACAACCTAAAGCAGTTGACGGTGCTGCCAAGCAACTGTAAACATTTTAGCCTTTTACTTTTACATGCTACTGTTGACAGGCATTAAACCAATGATCTCACTTCCATTTCTTGCTGAAAGTCGGCCTGTGTTGACCCCGTGTCCCAAACCATTTCGACATCCACCCTCGTTTCCTCTGTTTTCTTGTTTTCTCTCTATAAAGCAGGCCAATCACTGCAGCAACCTCATCAATCATTTTGTCTGCATTCAAATTTGTAGTGTGTGCATGTTTAAGATTGTGTGTTTGGAGGTCTATGTATACTGTTGAACCTATTCCTTGATGCTGTTCATAGCACAATGAACGAGTTGTCTCAATTCTTTAAAAGGTAAATTAATGGATGTTGTAGAAAGAAATTAAAAGAGTAGTGATTAGAAAAAGACTTTCCAGAGGCCTGAGCTCAGCTTGATCATGCAGGGAAGCAGATGTCTGTTTTAGCATTAGCACTGGGAAACAGATGATCATCAGAACACAGAATGTTGAAAGTTTGGGCAGGGAAGATGTAGAACAAAGCTGTTTGTGCAAATACTTTGTTTGGGTTTGGATTTGGATTTGGATTTGTTGGGTGTGAGCAAATGATTGCACGCAGTCATAGTTACAGTCATACTAGTGATTTTTATTTTTTTTATGGCATCATGCCTGGCTGAGATGATGCGGTGACCTCATTTTAATTTAATTTGCCAACATATAAAACGTAAAGAAATCTTGAAACTCGTCCAACTCGTCTACATAGAGAAAGGAATCTATGTCTAAACTGTGTTTTTTTTCTTCCTGCTGCATCCTATTTGATATTATTATACATCTGTGATTACCTGAATCCATTAGCAGACTTGAAGTATGTCTAATCAAATCAACCTGGGATGTTCAAAAGTTGGGGTTGTGGCAGGATGGTATGCCAAGGGTCTGGGCTGAGCAGTGTTATTTAGTGGCCTGCCTGCTTGGGGAAAGAAGCTGTTTGACATTGTGGTAGTCCTTGCATGGACTGATCTGAGTCTTTTTCCCGAGGGCATAGGATTACATTGTATTGCTGTTGCCTGTTTTAATGTTCTAACCATATGGGACCGATTTCACTTATTCTTGACCATGTAAAATTTGCACCTAAAAAGATGTGAATATAGTGAAATGAAATCCTGGAGTTTCTATTTAAATGTTGATCATAAAATGTGCTATCGAAATAATTCTCCTCATCCCCCTGCAGTGGATGTAGATGGGAGACAACATCTGCGTCATCTGTCCATTCAGTAATGAGCTCCACCTCAAGTTTAATCCTCCTTTTACATTAAGGATGTGATACTTCCTACACCACTGGTGATAACATGCTAACTAACACGCTGTAGTTATATGACATGTTATAGTTACATGATAGTTTTATCATGGTTATCATTATGTTTATCATTATAACACTTCTGTTCATTCTTCAGGGTCAAGCTGGCTCTGCCAAGCCACCGCCTGATCCAGCTCCTCCAACTGTCACACAATCATTCGTTAAGGGAATTAAGTCAGATCCCACATCCAAAAAAGCCAAAGAACTGAATCCTGCCATGGTGTATTTTATTGCCAGGAATGTTCATTACAAGTGAACACCTCGGCGGTCATACTGAGCCGTGAAAATCTTTTGATTTGATTTATTTCTAAAGAGATATTACCTTCTTTTCTTTTTTTCTTAAAGGTCCTGTTCCTTTTTTCCTTCTAATTTCCTTTCTAACAGGAGACGTACAGCTTTCTTATTTATTTAATCTATTTTGAAATACTTCTGCTTGAGAAATAGTTTCACAATTCCACTTTAATGAACTTTTTTTTAAACCCAAAAAATCTTTCTGTTTTCATTCCTTCATGGGTCATTAATAATAACAATAGTAATGATAATAATAGTGAAATACAGTGAAATCCTGATATTTTTTCTGACACCGTTATACTTTGAAAATCTCATACCATTATTACACACTTACTCAGGACCTCTTTGTATATATTATAACTGTTGACTCATACATTATTAGATATTTCAGTGAATAAATCCATGTATTTCTGAAGTTCCATATGTCGCATCAATTATAAATATTGCAAGGTTATAATGTAAGAAACGATTACACGATAACCACCTTGTGCCTTTGGCAATAAAGCTCAAATCTCTAACATACTAGTTAATTTGCACATTTACGCAACCACTCTTATCACATTTGAATTTAACTGGGCCTCTCATTGCAGCACACAGTACATGTGTCCTAACGAAATGGAAAATGTCCCCCATAAGCAGAAAGCATTGGTCAACAATGTATCATGGTCCTATACTGGAATCCCCATTTGTTTACAGTATTTAACCTAATTTTTTGGGTAGCTGTTATAGCTGTTGGACACCAGTCTTCCAAAAAGGATTTTCTAACTCATACGTGAGTCAAATGAACCAGCTGGTTCACCACTCTTTACCTCAGCGCTCCTGCCTTACAGCTTGTCTGTGTGTTTGTTTGCGCCGGAGGCGACGGATCTCTCTTCCACAAGGCTTTCATACCGCTCTTTGTATGTATGCATATGCGTCGGCTGACATCTTCAACAGCACTTGGAGCTGCTAATGCATTAGGGCATCTGTCTTCAGAGAAGAGGGCACCACAGGCCTCCCACTGGCCATTTACTGAGCAGCACAGAAGACTGATGTCTTCAATTCCCCCCGACTTGTGAATATATTAACTCTTTGTCGTAGACAAAGTCAGACTTCAATGCATAATACAAATTCCCAAATGACCCACCCTCCATTCTATTGTGAATCTCATTACAACAGAATGGACAGTTGATGTGGAATATGCAAATTGTTGGGCTGATCTAAGTCGTAAATAGCTACATTTTTATTAGGGCTGTGACAATAACCACATTACCCCAATACTGTGGTCATGTGACTCCTACCGCAAGGTTGAGCTCATTACCGTCATCACCAGTCATCACCCTTAAGTACGGGGAAAGGGAATGAGGGAGTGAAGGATGGAAGGAAGCAACACAGCAACTGAGGGAAGTGACTGATTTCCTTCATTTCACAACACAAGAATAGGATTGGTTATTGATCTGAACATTTCATTAAATGTCAGTGTAAAGTGCCGCGTCATGTGACAAACGACTGTCTTCCTTTCTTGACCTCACAACCATGAGGCCCTGCATCACCATGACGGTTCTCTTCGGCTTCTGTTTTACTTGGCTCCTCTCTGTTTTTTTGTTTTTTTTTGTTGTCATACTGCTGCTTGGTCGCATCTCAAAATGTGGACTGATATTTATAATTGGAATGATGAAATATCAAATGTGAATGGAAAACATGCTACAAAGCTATTGCATTTTAAGTTAAAGCTGTATTAATGCTTGAGATAAAGTAGATTTTGACCCGAGAGCTGAATAGAAGAAATTGAAATTCAGAGGCGTGTGATACTGGACTGATTCAGTATCATTTTACCTCCAACTATGCTTCTAATTTTATACATACGTATGTATGCAAAAGCATCATTGGTAAAAGTCATTACTTAACATAACTATAATTTATCTTATAATAAGTTTTAAAGGGTTTCTATTCTAAACTTGTGTTTTTATTTTGTTTGTGCATATTTCTAAAGACAGGCTAAATGAATAACTTAAATTTTAAGACACCTGCAACCATTGATGTGGAATTTATTCAGCAGTCATTACAGGGGATAAACCACCTTTGTGCGGTCTTAATTACAGCTCAGACTGATTCACACTGAAGAAGAAGAAAAAAAGGCTGGAATCCCTGGTGAGGGATAGAGTGGGGAAAATATAGTTTTCAAGAATAAGTCATTACTGCAAATGCATAGATTAGCAAAAGAAAAGCAGTGTCAAAATTAAAATTCTTAACTGCAGTTGTGACGAGCCTTCTTCATAAACCAGAATATCTTATTTTTTTAGTAAAACAAAACCAAGACTCACAACAAGAAACCCTTATAATGCAACTTTTTATTAAAGCACTTCAGCTTTGAAGTAAGTAAATCACAGCTTCACACTTTATTTAAGTTTTGTAAGTTATGAGATAAACCAGTATTTCGAAATCCCTTGTGTGCTGTAAATGTGTGGTCTTTCACCTGCCTGCTCATTATTACCTTCCCAAAAAGGTGCAGTGATTTGGTTCTGTTTGTTTGTCTATTTGCCTGTATGTAATTAGGATTATACAAAAACTGCTTGATGGATTTCCATGAAACTTGGTGGTTGTGTTTTGCATACGGATGAGGAAGAAACCCTTAATTACTGAAATGGATCCACATAAAGTGGCCTAGTGAGGAGGATTTCCCCCCCACTTTTTTTTTGAACATTACAACATTGCAACATTAGGCTCTTTTGACCGTTTTTGACAATCAGCGTAAACTACCTGACGGGTTACCATGAAACGGGGTGGAGGAGTGGATGTAGACATGCTAACTCTTCTCGAACAGCTGTTTCCCAGTGACAAAACTTATGTATGGATTCAAGTTTTTGGTGTATGTTGTCATGAGAAGAAAGAAAGAAAGAAAGAATCTAAATTCAGGTCTTGCATATAGATGGGAATGTAAAAGCAGAGGTTTGACGAGAAATAACTAAATGACAGTTTTCAAAATAACACCTGTAGACTTGAGGAATAACGAGATCTCTGAAAGTACTGAACATGTTTAGAAAGGAAGCCTCCCAGTCTATCCGTGTCAAAACCGTAAAAAGATGGGCATGTTTATTTATTTCAACATTGTTACGCAGTTCCAAACTCCCAGACTCCTCCCCATCAGTCGCAACTGATGAGAGCAGGGCGGATCAATACTTCATTAATGTTACAAGATTGAGTTCCCAACTCCAGTCGATTCCAATGAACCAGGATGACAAGAAGCAGAGTTGGATGCCAGGTTGTGCCCGCGACCATGTGAGTTAATGCATCTATGTACTGTATGTGTGCTTGAGCATGCAAAAACCCAATGATTGTAGTGACTGCGGAGGGCAGCAGATCAAAGATTCAGTGTGGTAATCTCCAGATAAGAGTTGGATTTATTCCATAGATGGTGAATTAAGGTAAGACACGGGCCATTTCAGCAGTTTATAAATCGTACATCACCGAGCCTGATAGGGTTGTAATTGCTTGTTTGTAGGACAGTAGTACATCTAGATGGAAGCACTTGCATTGGTTACATTACTTCAGTAATTTATCAAGGATTTTGATTACATTTTTGAGTTGTGCCACAATAATTAAGCCATTCTTTATGTAATCATTTCTTAATTGTTTGAAACATAATATATCCTTGATTAATCCTTAATTATAACAACATCTTTTGCATATTTATTGAAATGTAAGTCATTTAATTGCTTAACAGCTTTCATACAATCCCACATTGAACACAATAATGATTTTAATCCAACGTTGCTGAAAAGATTCATATTACACATGCTGTCCGATGTTCCATTTTTTTCTTGCTCAAAATTTGAAAGTCTAATATACAGTATATTCAATTTGGTTTCTTGCTGCAAGTATCTCTTCCTTTCTGCTTCAACGCTGAGCTGAGATCTATAGCCCTCATTCCGTGACTGATATGAATCTCAAATCAATTGGACTGCTACGCACAGACATCCCATAATGGTAATGAAATTACACATTTGAACACACACTTCCACAAAAACATTTATTTCATTCTCGTGTGTTTTCACTGACACACATTTCCTTGGGTCCCAAAATGTTTAATATGCTTCTTAGCATGAGTGTACCCCACTGTTGGCTCTGTGCCTACTTTAAATGTGAATGATAGGGGAGAATTAAAGCCTAAGCATTATCTGGAGGCAAAGAAAGTGTTCTTAATTGCTATTGAGCCACACACCCCACGCCCCTACATGCACTTAAATTGCGCACACACTTAACAGTAAGGAGCTAAGTAGGTAAGTAAACAATGCTGCTACTTTCTAGTTGAGAAAAGGAATATGTCTGCTGTTTGAATTTGGAGTGATTTAGGCAGACTGAGTCACTCTCCAGACCAGTGCAGCTGAAAAATACTCATACATGACTGTGAATTATTTGTAGTTTTTGATTCTAAAATAGATTTGTTTATAAAATGGGGTGGTTAGAGTAAATGTTTCATGATAAAGGATACACAGAACGGGTCCCATGTAAGTTGTTATTTATGCATCTTATTGAAGAGAACGTGCAGATCAGTGAAATCATTTCGATTCTGACGATTGTTATAGTTACAATCTGTGATCAAAGTTGCATTTGGACTTAATATGCTGATGTTGTTGATGGCATTTAATTACTACAAGTGTTATGATTTCTATTTTTTACACTCAGTACTCGCAAAACAGTTACATCCTTGCATCATTGAGAGTTACAATTTATATCTGGAAAGTTTGCACAACTCTTAACTGTGCAATAAATGTTGTGGCTTCATTTTTCTTTTTTTTATGTTTAGATCTACAGGATATAGCTATGTACTGCCACCGGAGGACTGAAATCAGATTTACAATTTGTGAATGGACAGTTTTTGCCAATAGGGGGCTGGTCACAATGAGATTACATGACTTAGTGTGTGTCTGTTTGATTTGGATCTAAGGAAGTTGGTGATTTTAGACTATATGTTTACCCTATGCTCTGTGCCAAGGAGAAAACCTGTTTGCAGACTCCAGGAAGTCACTGATCCTGAAAACAAAAGGTTCCGACACATAACTCCCCATAAATAGCTATTTTTTGTTGGTTTTTTTTACATGCAAGTGTTTGTATAGACTAAACGAATGAGTTTCATTTTAAATGGTGAGCTTTAGAGGTGGTTATAGGTGAGTTATGTTACCTTTGGTCAGAGCAAAGTTAGGATTAACTGCATTTATCCATGTGCAGACACACACACACAGACAGACACACACACACACACACACACACACACACACACACACACACACACACACACACACACACACACACACACACACACACACACACACACACACACACACACACACCTGTGTTGGATGGAAATTTAAATATTTCTGCCATGTCATGAATCTTGGATTGTTTAGGCACTTTTAATTAATACAAAGTGCTCTGGTTCCCCTTTCCCCCTTCTCCTTCCCTCCCCTGTAGGCATATCTCCCCTCTGTGATTGGCTGTTCGTGCTCTAACAATTTCCATGCATTATTTAAGAGCTGACTATGGCCATTTATTTGCTGCCATTCTCTCTCACCTTTTCCTCCTTCAGAAGCCAGCTTCATAGCTCCAATCGTGATAGCTGACCCCGTTTAGACTTATACACTGAATCGTAGATTGTCTGAGTTGGTTTGACTGACCATGCAGAAGTTGATGGAATGCTAACATACAGAAATATCTAAGATACTTGGCATATTTTGTCTTGTTTCTTGCTCTCTTTCCACGTCTCTGGTCCCCCTCTTACAACAGAGCAACTATCCCATGTTCCAGTCATACCTGAGGAAGACTGCTCATCTCTACTTACTCCATAGTTGACTAGTTTACTATGGAGTAAGGATGATCTGGAAGGAGGCTATCTCCTCCTTCCAGATCAGATCCGATCACATCAGAAAGAACCCAATACCCCAAGCTTTATGCAACCTTAAAACTCACTCTGCCAGCAGTCCCTGTACCCAGTTGAGAGAGGCTCTGTGGCAAACTTGGCATGATGGCCAGTGGACAGGCTGCCAATCACTGCAGCATTCCTTGGCAGCAGGTGGAAGCGTCTTGTTGTCTCTTTGAATTTTAAGTTCTGGTGGCCTCTTTTACAGGGAATACTGTCCAATTCTACTCCTAACATTTTTAAGTATCCTGAATATTAGTCTGTGTAGATATTTATGGGAGATTCGTTGACCGTTTATATTATATGCTCTTATGGTCTTGCTTTGTTCCTATATACACAGCCAGGGCAATGCTTGGAACACAGTTTATTAGAAAAATTTCAAGGCAGCACTTTAGCAGATGCCAGCGTGATAAATAAGGTTTCATATTCTACCTTCCTCTGAGGTATGTACAACATGCATAATTATATCTTCAGAATGGAAAGACGAGCCTTGGTTAAACAGGCAACATATGCCTCATGGTTCCTTTTCAGAGTTTGTCTGTTCATATTTTTTGTGGGGAATGTGGTGCAGATGCAGATTACAAAGGAGAACCTTTTTAGTATTGAGGCAAAAGCATAGCTGAAAGCATATAGGTAGTATACGTCTCATGTGCAGTATGATCTCTGTTAAATAACGTAATGGAGGCACTTTAGTTATTTGAGAAGCAGGCTGATATATGGTATTGATTCTGTATAGAATCGCACTTTAGCAGATGTGGATCATTCCGGTGGCCCATGACAGAATTAAGTTGAGCAGGACTTTATGTATTTTAACTTTTTACACTGGTCGCACTGGTGCACATAACGTTTTTATTTAGTTACACCAGCACATCATTTTAGATGCATCAATGTAAAAAAAAACCAACAACAACAAAACTGGTTCACCAGTTGAACCAATTAAAATGTGTGGTTGCACTTGACATACTGTATATTAGGGCACATGTTTGACCAAAGCGGTAGCACCGTGGAGTCCTTCGATATCTGTGCTCCTTTTGCCACAGGTCATTTTATGGGGCCTTAATGTTTTTCCTTTTTCCTCTCGGTCAAGGAGGTTTTGTTTGTGTGTCGGTCGCTGTGACATTTTATTACTGCACTGTTAGAGAGCAGGCTTTGGTCGTCCCCGTCTCCTAAAACTCCAAGCACCATCTGTTGTCATTAGTGTCCAACATCCATGATGTAACTGGGCCGCTGTCTCCGCTGTCTTGTTATCCACTGCCTTTGCTCTTTTAGGAAAGCTAAATGTCCAGATTTAAATGCAATCAAATTGCAAGCTAAGCTATGATACTGTGTGAGGACGACGCTGTGTTTTTTCTACTCTACAGTATCTTTTTAAAGAGATGGTGAGAAAACGCATTTTTTGCAGTTCAAGGCTTGAAATCTTGAAATGCTTTTACTTATTTAATGTTAGAAAGTTGTGTTTTTTTTTAACATTTCCTTCTCTCGTCTTGTTGAATCCTTTGCCTCGTATCTTATAGACTCAGAACTTCACAGCCCAGAGAAATGTTTTGACAGATATGCACACATCCAATCATGTACTCAAAGAGTGTTCAGAGGATCCAATTTTCCCCATGTTTAGGTGGTTGTTCTAGTTACTTGAGAAGAGCTGTAGGTGTGCTTAAGGTCTGTGTATTGACTTTTTAAGGTTAAGAATGATTTGATGGCCGTTTTGTATTTACTCTTAATTCTGTTTTGTGAATGTTTTGTGCTTGTTTGAATTTTAAAAAAAATTCCTCTCTCTCTTTGTCTCTCTTTCCTCTCACCGTTATAGATCACATAAAGCGGAAGATTCGCCGGCGGCCATCTTGGGGGCGGGGCATCATCCGTAAAAAGAAGAGCTACAAGAAAGGAACAGAAGAGGAGGAGGAGGAGCCAGAGGTAGAAATGGAAGCTGCGGGGCCCAGTGACTCGTGTTTGACGCAGGATGAGGAATCATCTTGCGACACCATGGGTCCACAGCCCAATGGTCATCATCCCCATCTCCCCTCTACAGAGGAGGAGAGCTCCAATGAGCCCCCTGTTGCGGCTCCTGCTGAACCCCCAGATGCCAGTGAAGCCCAAGAAGAGCCAACACCTAAGGAGGAGGAGCCGCCAGCCAAAGAGGATTCTGAGAAATCAGAGAAACCAACTGAGCTGAACTACCTTGATGGCAGTTCTCAGACCAAGGCAGATGGCGTTTGCCAGGACAAGCAGGCGGACTTCCAGCCTTTGGTTGAAACATACCAGTCTTCAGGTGCTGAAGCCCAGCCTAAGCATACTGAGGGTCTCCTAGTATCACAAGTGGACTGTGTAAATGGCAACGAGTCAATGGACAGCCTGGACTCACAGATCCTCAAGAGGGGCAGTGAAGCTGATATAATGGCTCCTCAGAGCACACCTGAGGGCCCTAATAATAATCCTGAACAGGATGAGCACAAAGACAAAAATGAGAGCAAACCAACTCAGGAGCACCCTCCCCAGGATGGGAGGGCAGTAACAGAAAATGCTGAGGAAGATCAAGATACAGAAGGTATAAAGCTAAACATAGAGGTTTCTATGGTCCTGTTTAAGAAGCACAATGAGAACCTAATGCTTTTTCTTCCTTTATCTTTATTATGTAGTATGTTATAATTCCTTTAGCAATGCAAATGATACATTAAACAACATTTTACCAGGAATAATTTGCTTGGGGATGTTACATGACTTATCAATCAGCATATGTTTTTTTTTTCTCCTTGAGTTTCAACTGTATCTGAGGGGAGTTTTTAAGTGACAGGGGAGAGGTTCACATTCTCAGCTTCTCACTTTGATCCCTTCGTTTTACAGAGAAATTATTGGATCTGATAAGCAATTAAGCACGTTGGTCGTACTGTAGGTACTGTAGGTTGTTACACATCCATTCTGTGCTTTGCTCACCAACTAATTGTGATGAAAGTTCCTTTTTTGATTATCGTCTCATCCAGCTTTTCTGATTTAAAAATTGGCTTAACCTTTAAAATAGAGAGGGTATGAATAATGCAACATAAGCCATACAGAATATGAAAATTCTATCTCCTGGTGTAGCAGACAGTATATTTCAATGGAAAAACTCCAGGGGCTTGAAATTGTGTGTGCTTTTGTGGACACTTCACACTTTCTGATATGTATTCTCAAATGTTTTATTTGACTGTAAAATATTCACAATGTTGGCTAGCCTGCTACTCCCCATCTAAGACTGCAATTTCGGGTTTTTCCTTTGCCCTGAGCCGTTATGTCCTCTCTATTGGTGTGTAGCATTTGAGTCAGATACAAACCAATAAGTTTGTTTTGAATTTCAGGCATGTGGTTTGGCTTGTGGTGAGTAGAGGCCAGCTGGAAGGCTGAGGTAATGGTGCTACTAGAATACGTAGAAACCATCAGAGCACACAGAACACAAACAAAATTGTGGCTCCTCAAACAACAGACAACTCAGCTGGCCCCCCCCCCCTCATTGCAAGCTGCGCCAAGCCTTTTGTTTCCATCAAAACGCTTTTTGAGAATTGTTATAAATGGATAGGAAAGAGGCCAGATGTGACATATTGTGCCCTCGGTAGCTTCAAGTAGACTTTCTCTATACTACATAGTGTAGTATGGCATTAATCTTATAGCAGTTGGATTGTTTTCTTCCTAACTATCCAGTTTGTGCTTTTCAGTGGTTCTTGGGGTGGGGGGTATCTCACCCTAGCTCACCCATTCAAGTTAGGTTGCTTTTGATTACGATCGCACTGCGTTTGTTCTTTTCAACCCTCACCGTTAACCCTTCTTCCATCAATAATCATTTCATTAGGGTGTTCCACAGCCATGGTGTCAGAGGAGCTGAAGGGATCTGCTGAGAGAACAGAGGAAGAGCCACAACCAGTCTCCCCCCATCCTCCAGTAGTGGTCGATCACCAGCGACTTTTGGTAAACCTTCCCATTTATTATGCTTATTAGTGCATATAATTCTCAGCTTGAAGGCCGTTGTGTCTTTGGGTGCGGCGTGTTTTCACTTCAGTATGGAAACCTAAGAAAGCACATGTGAAAATGCTAAGATTTATTTTAGTATATTTGAATTTAAGATTGTTATTGATATTTATTCAGTTTATTTATTCGCTTTGTCTTCTGGAAGCACTGTAGCACTGTGAAATAGAAGTTATTGCTGTTAAAGTGTGGTCCTTAAATATGAAAAGTGTGGCTTATTTTTTGAGTGTGGTTGATGGCAATTTATATAGAAATTCCCTCTCAAATGGTGTTTGAGCCTCAGCCTATTTGTTAACAGGAAGATGAGCACTTTCAAGGGAAAACATGTTCAAAATGTCCATAGACATTTTTTAATGATTGAAATCACTTTATGAATTAGGTATTTAAGTATTATATATTTAAATATATTTAAACCTGTGTCCTTCGACGCAGATTTTCTAGTATCTAGTTTCTTCGGTGCTCTGTAAATTAGTCATGTTTACTTCCTATGGAACCTTTTTTTATCTACAAACATTTATACGTAAAAGCTGCAGAGGGAACGAGCTGGTGTACGTCCCTCAGTTATTGGAACGGTGTTGACATGGCACCGACAATTATACTCGTCCAGTCACGGTCCCTTTGAAGGCTGACCATTCCTGCTATCTTAAGTGGGCCAGCAGAGATAGCTATACTTGTCCCATTTTCTTGCTGATGGACCCTGTCACATCCACTGTACGCCGCTCATCTCACAGGGCTTTTGCACTTTGCATTAAGCCATCAATTTGTCCTCCATCCTTTCCATAGCCTGCAAATAATAGAAAAATGTTTAACAGAATTAGTATCTCGATAATGACAAGTCTCCCATTATTTGAATGGGGGCCAAGAAAGTAGGACATGTTTTTGTAGGAAGTTTTTTGTAGAATGGGACTTAAAGGTTGGTCACTCATGGTTGAGTTTACACATCCTCCATACCTTATCTTCTTCCACTTGGATTTTATGCTGTCACACTGCCCCTCTCCAATGGTTAACTTCTAAGGCTTATCCCTCCTTTCCATTCACCCCGCGGTCATGCCACTGTCTCACCCCCTTTTGATCTTTCAACTATCAATTTTGTATCTCTGCTCTCTGAACACGGAGGGAGCCAATTACAGCAAAATACCATTTCCATGTCTCTCAATCAACAGGTGTTGTTCCTGCTATATTTGAAGGAAACAATGACTCAAACATGAGCTTCTTTCTGCCTCACTAAATGTACCAGCGTGTGCCAGGATGTGTTCAAGGAACAGAAAGCATGCAAAGCAGCTTCGCTGTACTTTTCACTGTCACTCCAGGGTCCCACCTAATACCCAAATTGTAGATTGGAGCCTCGGCTCAGTGGGCTCCCCTGACACCACTTCTTATTGTTTGGGCGTGGGGCGCTTGGTTTCCAGGCATTGTGTGTAGTGTAATTGATGTAAAAGAAGTGTTCTGACATGCGCTTACTTCTTTCCCCCATGCTCTGAAGTGACATCCAGCTATCAAGTCATTATCTAGTAGCTTTTACCCACGTCCCCTGGGCATCATGGGGTTGGTGGGGGTACGTATCTTGCCTTACCGAACTTGACTCCATCTTTCGAAGTGATTGACATGCTTTTAGTTGGCCTGATCTTAGTGCTTCTGCTGGCTGCACCCATGAACGACTACGCACAGAACTAATCTGGAGGTTTATTTATTCGTAAGGAGGAAGACGGGAGATATCTTTAAGAAGCAGAGCTTGAAAAAAAAGGGCCCTGTGAATAATTGTTTTTCATTCCTAGCTTATGGAACAAATTGAATATCCGATGCGCAGAGTCACCATTTAAGCAGATATTTCCTGGCAGGGCTGGGACTGGCATTCTGCCTGATGTATATTAGGGCCTGCTGTGACTGTTGTGTTGTTCCTTCCCTCTTCCTTCAGTCGCATTCATTGATTGTAGAAAGCTCATTATTTGTGACTTCTAACTTTGGGGAAGAGGCTCTGAAATTTCTCTTGAACTAAATACCATCAGAGTGGTATAAGTTGGTTCACAGACCCCACACTCAAAGCCCACAGGACAGAGATTGTATTATTTCAGAATTTGCATCGTGCCTGTGAGAGCCACGGCACAGTTATGTGTTCTGATTTCCTTATTAAAATCAAATTCTGTCGACTCGTTGCCAGTTTTACTGAAATGATGCTTGATGTGTTCTGGATCAAAAATAATTCCTCAGCATGAATGAATAGGTTCTTAGGCTTGTTTCTCTTGCCGCTCCAAAATGCCTATACAACTATTTTCTTTCATCAGTAATCAGACACTTGTCCGCAGATGGTCTGAAAGACATGCTGTTGACTATTGCAGATGAGAATTCAGTAACATTAAACCCAGACTGGCCCAGCAGTTTCCCTCCATTTTACCAAGCACACAGATTATCGTCTGCTCTGCTGTTTTCTTTAGCAGCTGCCAAGAGCGAGCTGGTATGGAATATGTTGGCTTGATGCTTTGCTTTACAGCCTGCCAGGGTTTTTTTTTTTTTTTTTCAGAGAGGTCTGTCAATAGAAGTGGCCCCATTTCAGTTTTTATTCTTATTTCTTCATTTTTAGCACAAGGACCCTCTGGTAAAGTAGCCATCATACATATCTATTCAAAAGACAACAGCTTAATATTTGTGCTGGACCAGTGTTTGAAGTGATTCTTTCATTTCTATTCATTCCCACTGATGGCGTTGACAGTGTAACTATTTGCATGTAATTACGCTCACATAGCCGTGCCTCTTGGCCATGCATGTGTCAGCCAGTTGTGTCAATAGCTCACACAACATCAACATTCCAGTTTCTTGTATTTTTTTTTTCTTTTCATATTTTGTTGACCCCCTGCCAAGCCCCTTACAGGTGATTTATTTTGCATTTATCACCACTCATGCATCCCACTCAACCCATGCCTTACATAAAGTCAAGGTTGGTGGTCATGATTAGCTATACAGTGCATGAAAATACATTTTCAAATGTGTGGCTTTACTTTTGTCAACCCTGGCGTATATATATTTATATATAAGTATGCGGCAGTCAGGGTTTTGACAATAACCACATTACTGCAAACCTGACGTCATGTGATGCCCATCGCAGGGTTGAGCTCATTACTGTCATTTGTGTGTGCTGCTTTCTTTTTTCTTTTTTCTTTTTTTTTTGCCAGTGAAAGCTATAGGAGTGCAAATGGTGTGTTATATGTGTAGTGGAGCCTTGTGTCATTTTAGCCTGCAGCTTCTGTCTATCCCCCTTTATTATAAGAAAGATGTCAGCAGCCCCATTCTGGAATATCTGGCCAGCATTTAAGATACTTGATCAACGGCTTCATCTTAATGACGTATCGTTTGACCTTTATATCAACTGAGGCGTATGTTCTTGACTCCCTATCCCACCAATTCCTCTTAACTCCTAGTTTTAAGTATGTAAATCTATTCTGTTAAACGGCAGGTTTATTCTCCATTGTTGGGCTGCTTGACTCTTATTTTCCACTAAGGTGTCTTGGGATGAGAAGTGGATTTCCCCCTGTGAAAGTATGCGTGTAATTATGTTCTCCCCGGTGTATTTTAAATGCTTTTAGGCTAACCTGGGATTTTAAATGTTTTATTTCTCCTATTTCTAGGGTAGCCTGCTATCTATTTTGTGCTAGTGCTATTTTAGGGGCAATAGAAATCCATTCCAGGGCACAATAAAAGAGCAACAGCTTACAGCTCACTCTCTGGACAGTAAGTGTCCTGCATTTCCTTTCAATCATCAATTTAACTGCCGATCGCGCATAAGAACGTAAAGCTAGGCTCATGTTCACAGATTTTCGTGACATCACTTCACTGAATAAAATGCCGTGACGACACAGAAGTATTATAGAGCTTTCAGCAGCAGTGCTTATTTAAATGCATCCGTTTTTACAGCCAGTGCCTGTTTGTGTATTCAAAAGGTTTTCTCATAACACATAACGGATAGTCTGAAATGCTTTGCACTTGTTCAGCATGTTTCACCGTTAAACACCCTTCTCTCACCAATACATAAACAGTGGTTGCACAACACATGTAAAGGACAATGCATTGATTAACCTTTCATTTCCCTTGACATTTACCCTAAATTTAACCATTGCTAGTCAATAGCTAGTCTCTTTCCAAAACCTTGACCCAATCTTAACTTTTTCTATTTGGTGGTTTTACCTTCATTGCATTTGTTTTGAAAGCTTTTCTGCATCATTATTTGTATAATGTCAGTGCAGTCAGTTTCTCCTCATTTGTTACCTGTAGATATTGAATATCTGCTTTCTTAAAATATATATATTTCCTGTAGCCTACTTACCAAACATCTTATTTTTCTCATACTTATTTCTTTTGCTGAATATGAAATTTATACTTTACTTCTTTTTTTTTCTCCCCAATTCCTTTCACTGAAAACTGAAGGCCACAGGCTACTTCATCATTTTTGCGTCTCATTCATTTTAACTTGACCTAGAGTGACAAATAGCGAGAGATCATTGACATTAATTACGGTTTAATTGGACAGTGTGGCACAAACCTGCACTGATATATTATCTTCTCCAATACGTGGAGTTGAGTTGGTATAACCCATAATTTTAAAAAAAAGAAGAAAAAGAAATCACATAATGCCAGAGCAGGATTTAATGTCTAACAATTACACCATTATTGTGACTTGGATGGATGACACCATAATGGTTAAGATGGATGAGGTGGTGGTTTGGTCACTGCATAGGATACTTGTCTCTGTTGCATCATTGAACGATAACTTTATCCGATATTATGTTAAATGTTCTACCAGTCAGTTATTGTTTCTGTCTCGACTGACACTGTATGTTACAGGTCTCACCTCAAGCCAGTACTTGAAGAAGTATTTCACATCTGGAAAGATGGTCACGCCGTAAAACTGGGCTCTCTATGCTGTTGAAAGATGCAAATATTTCTGATATTGGTGGTACATGACCAGAGAAAACACTCCCTTGTTTTGAGCACTCCCTTGTGCTCAAAAGGTTTTAAAACTACAACAACCAGAATGCAACGCGCCACACCACACCAATAAATTCTGCAGCTTGTGGGTGATGATATGGTTTTGGCATGTCACCTTTCAGCAGGTTGGTTACAAATGATCGTGTACTCCAACTAAACAGTACAAACTGTGTGTTTTGAGTGAGACGTTTCCAATTGGAACTCTTGTTCTAGTTTTTCTTCCTTGTCCCCTGTAGCCAAATAAAGGCTAAATTTAAGAAGTGTTAAAGGAAAGCCACTTATTAAAGCAGGAGTGACTCTTCGAGCTTATGGCCTTGTCCTGGTTTAATTTATACCCTCTCTTATAAACTGGCCCTGAATCTCAAGGCTCTATATTGATTTTAACACAACTTCTTTATTGATCTTTTTCCTAAAGTGAACATGGTAACAATTCTTGATTCTTGACACTTACCGGCAGATTTAGCTTTTTTTTTATTTTTAAGCTGGTGACTGACCACTATACTAAAATCCAAATGCATGTGTTATTGTACATATATGTCGATAAAAGAGTGATTTTAAATATTTGGGCTCATATTAGCATCGGTAGTAAAGTAATAACTATGCCATTTAGTCGATTAGTAGAATAATGTAGTTTAATTTAGATCTTGCACAAAAGACCTCTCCACATAATATGAGCAGCGATCAGATGGCTGGGACTCAGCCAGTGGTTTGATGTTGGAGATAAAGCCAGACATTGCTTATTGAAGACAAGTCGCTAACCCCAGCAGGGCTTTTACATGTCCAGCCGAAAGGGATGACCACTTCATTTTAATGTGCTGAGACCATGGTAATATGATTTGTCATCATTGCTCCTGACCCTTATAACACTATCTATATTGCATTACCTGTGTGACAGACTACACTGAAGGCAACATTATGTACCACTGAGACTGGATCCCCCCCCCCCCCCCCCCCCAGAAAAATCCCCGTCCACCAGTGACACATCCACCCTCTGCTCTCGCTAAATAAATCCACGGTGTTCATAGTAACAAGCAAACCAGAATCATTTATAATTCATTCTGTTGCTAGTGTTCTAGACTAAAACAAAACAAAACTGGTAAGTTAACACAAGATGAAAGGGGTGAATTGTTCTCTTAAAGGCAGACATTGAAGGCTTAATGGTGTCCCTGGTGTCAGTGACTGCTGGGTTCTAAGTCCTTGTTTTTTCTCTCCCCCTCCACTGCCTAACGTAACTGCTCACTCAGCACTGGGAAGGGCTTTGCGCGCGCACACACACACACACACACACACACACACACACACACACACACACACACACACACACACAAACACACACACACACACACACACACACACACACACACACAAACACACACACACACACACACACACACACACACACACACACACACACACACACACACACACCCTTTACTGATCAAAGAGGAGGATTCTCTACTAAATCACAGTGTCTCCAGTCTGCATGTTTGATTTCTTGGTTGTATGTAAAAAGCTTAAAACACAGAATGAGGACACAACCACAGTTCTGCAAAGTTAATGGAACAAAAACATTTAGCAACATAGCTTGTTTTTTTTGTAAGACATATAGTGTTACATTTCACAGGTGACATGTATACCTCCATTAATACGTGCCCTGTAAGACATCAGTGTCTTCTGAATTTTGACACTTAACTTCAATTAAAATTTTATGAGGTAAGTCGACCCTTTTCCCCTGCTGAGGTCAAAACAATTCGATACCTGCAAAAATGGGTTAGTGCTTTTTGCCAGACAGAAGGAATTAATGTAGTTAAACAAAAACACTTATTAGACAATACAACAAAATGCTCTCTCTATGCCATACGTGCTTACAGGGAATCTGGAAGAAAAGAAGGACCCAAGCCTCTTCAAGGCTGAAGTTGTCAAAACAACGTCATTCCGTGTCCACTCATAGTTTTATATAAGCTCAGACATGAGAGGAAACATCTCTCTCACCCTGAATTTGTTTCATTACTGGAAATCGTGTACAGTCCTCTCTGAGATCCACTTTGAAAAATGTCTTAACGTCCCCTGGAAAGACGAGAGCTGCGACCAAATGACGCATGGAGTTGTTATTGCCGTGTAATTTTAGGTTGAGGTCATTTAGGTGTGACGTTAAGTCATCCAGTAAGGCCATGATGTCCATTTTCCTCCCATCCTCCAAACACTGAGCAAACTGTCTGACCTTCTGTTTTATTTCATTTCTAATTGGCCAGAAATGTGCACATTTATTGTCCGTGTCCTCACAGGGTACCTTGGACTTCTGCGGTTTCTTCAAAGTGTCTGTGTTTGGCTTCATAATGCTATTTAATATTTCCTCTTTTGACAACATATGCATACATATCTGTCCAGTCATCTCAGAAAACTCTGTTTTCAATGTAAACCTTTCTATATATTAATCCTCTCTCATACATGTTGGGGCCTCTGTGCCTTGCTGAGCACAACATGTGTATGGACGCATGTAGCAGCATATGTTAGCAGCCTTTTGTAGCAGCTTAGCAGCAGAAGGACCCGTTAGGACCCCGGCTCTACTGAGCTGGGTTTGTCATGCCTATTCAAAATCCCTTCGATGACAAAAGGCTAATCTATATTTTTTCCAGTTATGTCAAAAGGCTTCGTGGTCCGAGTAGAAGCCTCTCGCCATCCGGATCTTGCCCTGGGCTGCTAATCGTTGCTCCCTCCCAATATACCAATATTCTGCTTTGTTTCCTAATGTTTCATCACCCAAAACCTTCCTAGCTCCATCTGGTGTCTTAAGAACCACGGGAATTGACAGAGCTGTGAGTAAAGAGAGAGATGTGATAGGGAGGGGAAGATGGACCATGGAGTTTAGAGGAGGTGAGGTTAAATGGTCCATGTCAGTAGAAGTCTTTAATGCATGGGATTACTGCCCTTTTGTGTACACTGAGCTCACTCAATCACTGAGCCCATGTAAGACACGCTCACACTGCTACAGAGATCCTGATCAAGCAGACAGAGGCTGGGAATCACACTGCTGCAATCAGATGGCTAACAGGAAGGAGAATGAAGTGAGGGGATGCAGGGAGAGGGAACAAGGAGGGGAAGACACAAATGAATTATCGGAATAGGCGGTAGGTGCCAAGATGCACTGTAAGGTAGTGAAATGCACTTAAAGCAAAACATGGGAGATGTAGTGAAAAATGCAGCTGGATAAAAGGAAGGCAGTGTCGCATTATATGTGAGATGGGTTGTAATGATGCTAGTTAAAGCTTTTATATATATATGTGTTGTTAAAATTGGCATCTCACCGTGATGTGCACCATTTGGTCCTCTTTCATAAGTTGTCATGACTGGGTTGAAACCCAAGAACCCTCTTGATGTTAGACCAAAGTTACTGTACAAAACGCACAAAGAGAATCCCAATAAAATACGCTCAGTATAGAGCAGCTGACAGCACTTTTTGGAAGGCAGCTGTGATGATCATTATCACTATGCATGAATTCTAAATACTGGAGAAATTCTTATTGTGCCTACATTCTCTGTGCACAGTTTATTTGTCAAGGGACCAAGAGTTATTAGATTGGCCAGGTGGAGGTTTTTATGTCAGAGGCACATTGACAGTGAATCCTCATACACTGTAAGATCAAGATATGGGAATGTGAATATTTGAAAGGCACATATATCTCCTCAAAGTCGCGTTTCCAGGCTATTGAGTTCAATATGATAAGTGTCTTCTGGGCGTCAAGCTGAGCAAACAATAGAAAATGATTCTTTATTTCAGTGACAGAATATGAGAGATTTGTTTTCAGTTGTGTTTTCCTCATTGGCAAGTGTGCAAAATTAATATGCTGTTGAAAATGTAAAAACTTTTAACATTCATGTGGATAATGACATCATACATGTTGAGAAAACAGGACGTGTTTATTTGCCTTAGGAGCGGAATAGCAAACGAGTGTCTAACCTGTAATTTTTATGAGGAATAATAATAATATAATAATAATTTTTACAGAGTTGTAATGAGTTTCTTTGATGCACCCAAAAAAAAAAAAAAAAACCCTAAACAACAAGTACACAGACCTCGGAAAAGTCCTAATCATGTCCTCTGTCGCCCATTACTACCACTGTCAACATCGCGGTGGGTAGATATGCAACGGTGGGCGAAGTTTGGCCTGATGATTATCCCAGGAGACGTCCTAGGACTCATCATCAGAGCTGCTTGATGACAGCTTGGCAACCTAGTATAAAGCTCCTGTAATACACGGATCATCTAAACATGGCCGTGTGGATGCAGGTCTTGTATCCAAGAAGTTTTTCAGTTCAAAACATGTCTGTCAGGGCTTTTTGGGGAAACGGTCACGGTCGATCCCAAGGACTGGTCATGTTTGAAAATCACAGAGGTACGTGTGCTGACAAATAAAATAAAAATAAAAAGGTTCCAACAAAGTGACATGCTGCTCTCAAGGTTAGAGCTCTGGCCTTGAGTTAAGTCTGTCTTGGTATTAAGCTCTTTCTGTTGACTTGAGGCGTCCGTCTGTTACTATAATCAAGACAACTGCTCATTTACACAAATCACCGTCAGATAGACTACAGCTATTAATACAATGCTAACCTCTTTACCCCTGTTTCTTCTTTTGCTCACTATAATTATCTCTCAGGCATTTGCTGATGAGAAGCTTTGACAAACATCTGTGTCTTATTAATCTTGACATTGCCTGGGTTTGTATGTGTTTAACACATGGTCGCTGTCTCTCTCTCGCACACATATGCGCCTATTTCTTTTCTGTTGCGGCTTCTCTGTTTGCCTTTTTTTTCAGTGATTTGCAACTTTAATTGCTGTGCCTTTGCCGTCTCAGTCCATGCATCCTGATGAGCCCCTGTGTTTAAATAGACACATTTACACACACAGACCTTGGCTTGGGTAAAATGTGAGGGACCGGTCAATTGAAAGGACCTTTGACTGTCCAGAATGTTTTAATTAAAGTAACAGTGAAACGTAAACTTGCTTCTAATTACGATTGCCCTTAATTAGCTGTCATTCTCACCCTAATTGCTGTTCAGTACAGCTGACCTCCGAATGCTTCATCTTTATGCGCCGACATCAACCCTTAGCTCGTGTGACCGTTTTTTCAGCGCTGTATGCCTGTCTGTTTCATTGTCTCTGCACACCTTTATGGATGTTGGTAAATAAGTTTTGATTTGTGATTCCCGCAGGCTCTACTCGATGTGGTGGTGAAGAAGAGTGAGGGCTACAGCGTGGAGCAGCTGGAGAGGCTGTACTCCCTTCTCAGCCAGTGTATCTACCAGCACCGCAGAGAGTACGAAAAGACCCAGCTACTGGAGGTCAGAACCACTCATTTTGGGCTCGTCTTTTTCAAGTGTCTTTTTCAAGTGTCTTTAACTGCTGTCAGTTTGTCAGTACAAAGGTCCTTAGAGTTATACTGAAATGATATAATACCAGAACATCACACTATACTATATTTGTCAGATTATCTGCAGTGAGACTCGAGCCTAAAGTTTGTCGTCGAACAATCAATCAGTAGGTTTTGTTTATAGATTTAAGTCCTTGGTTTAAGCCCCCAAAAGATTCTCAGACGTGTTTTTTTTAGTCTATGATTGGAAATAAATTATTTAAATGTATTATTTATTTATTTATATTATTTAAATTTGAGCTTATTTACAGGAACTTAAAGATATCAACGTGGGCACTGGAAAATTGTGATGGCCATTCTTCAATATTCTAAGACATGTTAGATTCAGACTTTCTTAATAATCAAGTAGACCATTTGATATTGAAAACAATGATTAGTTGCAGCCCTCCATGAGATCAGTGAATGAATACATAAGACAGAAGTTTATTTATTCTGAGGGAAATTGTTGTGCAGCAACAGCAGTGCAAAATAGAAAAGAGAGAGAATATGAATAAGATGGGAAAGCAGAATGTCAACAGTTGTTATGAGCCCCTGGTAGTTATGGTTGAATATAATGACAAAAAAGAAGAACTTTCTAACTGGATTAAACAATGCATTAATATATTTATTAAATGACTAAACATACCAGAAACAGCCCACATTATAAAAAAAAAGGCTGATGGGACCGAAATAAACTTGCCGAAATAGGACTACCGAACCCATCCTTAAAAAAAAAAAAGACAGTCCTCAGACACTGCTGCATCCAGTGCCAGGGGGTGGAAGAGAGATAGACAGGATAGGATTATTCTTATCATTATATCATATTATAGGATAGATTCCTGCCCCCCCTCCCTTTATTGTTTTTCTCTCCATCAGTCCATATCACTCTACCTCAGGAGTGAACACTGGGTCATGAAAACATAGGCACCACCTGACCAGCAGGGGGAGAGCATGTTACAACAGTATGGATCATTCGTGGTGGTTCATTTGGAATGCATACATCTATGATATTGTATGTAATGTCTCATTATTGCACAGAGTGTCCCATTATGATCCATTGTAATGGGACAAAGCGACATTAAGTCATTTCAACCTCTCATATTTTCCCTCATAATGACCTTGTTGCTAGCTAACCAGCGAGGCGGTGTAAACGTTAGAGAGTAGGTACACAAAGTAAATTCAGTTGTAAATGAATGACAGACACTTTTACATCTGTCTAACCGAGGGTATCTTTAGTGTGCAGTATAAAAGGGAGGTGGCCAGGAGAAAGATGTGTCAAGATAAATCTGTGTGTTCTGGCTTAATTTTTTCTATTTTGTGCTGCAGGTTTGACATCATGCAGTTAGAATAACTCACTCCAAGTAACTTGTGTCATGTTGTCCAGTCACATGTGGACAGTGAGGTTCTATGGAGGTACCATGGAAGTGGAACTGAGCTTTAATTAGTGTCAGTTTAGAAACGAGGGATTACAATTTAACGTACTGGATTAAACCATGTGAATGAGATCGTGGCAGAATAAGATATTAATACGAATTAAATTGAAACATTTATTAATAATTTAAGCCTGTATGATACATGGAGTTGATTTACATTCATTTATTTGTAAGAATAAATAGAAATTACTTATCACTGTAGGTCATAAAATGTAATATCAAGTGTTTATCGTGTGTCAGCAACCATTTCATGCATACTTTAAATAAGGCTTAACAAAGAGGCCCTCAATACGAGGTAGATGTTATTTTCATTTCTAATCTCTCTGGACAGGACTGGACAGTGTTCCATACAGAGGAAGCTGCTGTGTATTTTCCCAGAATCCAATTTGGCCATCTGCTGCTGCTGTCGGATGTCGGTGCAGACAGCGGGGCAGGAATGGCACTGTCCTGGTGCTGGTAGCCAAACGGCTCCTTCCCTCTCTCACTTCCTCTCTCTGACATCCTGACAGCCGGTCAGCCAGGTGGTGCCTCCGCCTGTAGACAGGCCGGCTGGTGGGAGAGGGAGTGAGCGTGTCTGGGTTCATTTCATACTTCTATCCTAAATTGGTGTTTCCAAAGCAGAAATGTCATCTCGTTTGGCACGTGTTTTGTCCGCCCGTGTTTCCGACACACATCTCGACTCCCACTGCAGGTCATCTCCTTGTTCCTCCCCCCGAGCATGCAGAAACATGGTTGATACTCAGTATGGTCGCTGAAACCATTTCCACTTAATATTGCACTCTGTTACAGCTCATGGTGTTTGTGTCTACGTTATAATGAATGAAACGCAGCGTGTCCATTTATTTGTCTCCTTTACTCCCGTTCTTATTTGGGGGTCTGGCTTACCTGAGCCTTTTCCTGAAAAGCTGACCTTTTAGCAGATGGAGTGGGCTGCACCCTCCTTCCATTTAAAGGCAAGGGGGGACCATCTCTGCTCTGTACACAATAACACACCAACTATATTTCCATGTACAAATTGGCATCCATATTGCCCTGGGCGTAATATTTCATTTTTGCCTGTCTCAGACAGCAATTTAAGACTTTATAAGAGCCTTTGACCTTTTATCTGGATCCGTTTGATGCCAGGGCTGCACATGGCCCTGCTCCAGTTAGTTGATCTTAATAAGGGTTGTTATTCCTTATTTGCATGTTTGCTGCAGAAGCTTCTGGCCTGTAGGTCATTAAATATACTTTTTTCCCCCCTTCACTTTCTTGTTAATCAAAAGCAACTTCAGGGCCAGGGTTGCAGAGTTGCTCTAAAACATATTGCATTTACTAATTTGATTGTGCCTTGTTGTAAATCATGCAGTGATAAAAATGGAGACGATTTTGTTCCGGTGTTAAACTGTTACATAGAGACACAAACCATCATCAGGCAGGCAGATCAGAAGTCGGCCTCCCCCACTGACAGCAGGCTTTTGTAGAACAGAAAGCGGTGCAGCCGAAGCTTTCATCTCTCCGAATCTGTTGTAGGTCGGTTGTGAGACAACACCGTCATGAAGGTACAACACATAAAATTGTTCTCTGTCGACTTTTTCACTCGTGAAAAAGAAAAAGAAAAAAAGTGTTGTTTTTTTTTTGCGCCCCAAACCTAAATGTAGAGAGAGCCCTCTTCTCCCAGTGGTTGTAGAAAATTTCATCTGGGAAATTATGGAAAGCAGTAATTGAGATGGAAATAGAGAAGACAGTTTCTAAGAAAGCCGACACATCAAAGTGTAATATATAACACCTTTCACACAAATGAGTTGAATATCAATAATGGATGACATCTTCATAGTGTCAAGCATACAATGCTGGATCTCTTTTAATGCATAGTAGCGATGGGCCCTTTGGGAAATTAATCTATTTCTGTCGTGTTGTGCCTACGGAGAAACCCCAGAATTAAATCCTCGACTTCCATTCATGCAGGAGAGACACGGAGAAACTGAGGCCAAACTTTATATTGGTGAGACAGAGGCGTGGTACTGTTATAGAGCCGGCTGTGTTTTAGAGAGGACAAGATGGGAGGCAGATAAAGTCAGCATCGCAGAGGCACAAGAGCTTCTTTTTTTTTTCTCTCTCGTATTTTTGCGCACATAAACACACGGGTGTGAAAAGCGTTGGAGCTTCCCCTCATGAGCTGAAGCCCTTATTCAGCTGCATGTCAACCTCTTTCCATGCCTCCGTTGGGTTTTAAAGCTTGTGTAACCTGGTGTTGATAGCTGTGAGTGTGATCAAGCAGTGTTTAATTAGCGTTATAAATGGAGTCAAAATCACATGCAGAACAGCGTCAGTCCTGTGAGCTTTTTAAATGGCTTCACAATAAATAGGCCCACATGTTCTCCATTGTCAAGAGAACAGCTGACCTTTACACAGCAGCAGTTGAACTGTTTTGTTGTGTTCAAAGGAGGATTATGAATAAAGTAGACGATCAGAAGTTAACTTCTGAATTCATGCCATTTTATAGCCAACAAAAGCATGAATGTGGCATTTAGGCCCACTTTTTAATGAGTTTAAAACATCCAAGGATTTCTTTTTGAAACAAGAAATAACTAATAGAAACAGAAAATGACCTCTTTGCTTATTAAAATCAGGTAAGCATTTAAAACATCCTGCAAGTGTCTGTTATTTTCTCAGTTAAACATGTGGTTTCTAAAATATCCAGTCCAGCGTGACACATGTCAGTCCAGAGCCCTGACATGTCCAATACACGGCTATAGTCAACACTAAAAAAAAACAACAACACATATTTATACCAGAGAATACCTGAATACCTTTGGACCTGATCTATTTCTTACATTTTTGATTTTTAATTATCAAGATCAAATAATCAACTGACACAGTCATTATTTCAGTTTTAATTATATTTTTTGTCTCAGCCCTGCTTTTTTTTTTTTTATCTCGGCTTTAGAAATAACGTAGAAGACATCATGAATAGTTTCCAGTGGTTCACATTGTGCATTTATAAGCTCATAAGTCAGTCAAGGTTAATAGCTGATAACTTATAATGAAGGACTGCTATTTGTGTAATTATTACTTCTTCTTTTTTTTAACCACACTAGTGTTAGAAGAGGAACGAAAAGTTTACCTCTTTGAAGTGCAGGTTTGCTTTTTGCTGTAAAATTGATGGTTTCTAAGTTTTGTAGTAGATGCCGAAGTTGGAATCTTGTAGCAGCTGCTGTCACACTGACTCAGCCATTCAGATGACAGAACACACACAGTGTAACGTCTCCCAGACATTAATCATGATCTTATGCAGGCTAACATCCATCTCTCTTCCTCCAGCTCTGTTCACATTTAGTCGGTTTGTCAGACAGTTTTGGGAGAAAATCTCCTGACTCACTCCACCACAGCTTTGCTTCATTTTCTATCATTTATCATGGTGGAAGATGTCGTTTGCTGTGGGGAAATGGTCCAAGCAATATTAAACCGGTGGCACGCAGATGGTTTATGAACACATACGGGGGGAGACTAAGCAGTGTCTGTTTGTGTTTGTGGTGCAGGAGATGGAGGAGAGAATCCAGCATTTTGATACATTCCTGTGAGATGGAGAGAATACCTGTCGGGTAGATCCTGAACATCCTGGGACCACAAAGACACACACAAACCGAGTGACGGGGAGAAAGAGGTGGAGATGGAGAGAGAGTGAAGGAGCTTCTGAGTCCAGCCCTCAACACAAAAACAGAGAAAATCCGGTGCTGCTCCTCCTGGCTTGAGGGAACCCAATGAGGAGATGTTGAGGACAGAGACATTCAGTGGTGCTATCGTCTCAGGAACCTGGCCAGACCCAGACCCATTCTACATAACCAAACTCCTGAGGGCGTGTCAGTCACGCATGCGCACACACACCAACAGTGACGGGCAACCATGGTGCTATTTGGGTGCTATCCTAACTTTTATCCATGCTGCTCTTGGGATTACTTACTTCTTAAGTCGGATGACTAGCAAAACCAACAGATGTGTGATGTCACATCGCAACCTGGCCGCTTCTGTTCGGCGCAGGCTGTGGAAACACGCACACACACACTTGGGATGCATGCATTTCTACAAACACAGACCAGAAGTGCGCGCACACACACACACACACACACACACACACACACACACACACACACACACACACACACACACACACACACACACACACACACACACACACACACACACACACTCAGATTGCCACCAGCAGAAGTGTGAATGTGGAGCGCTGCTAGGAGATGAGGTCAGATAATGTTCTGATACCACTCAGCCCTTCTTGCCCTCGAGAGGAATACTTCCTCATCGGTCATTTGTCTCCATGCTTTTATGCGGCTCGTTGTTGTTGTTTTTTTTCCTTCTTTTCCAGCCATTTTAGCTACTTGATGAATTCAATATCTGAGCCACCGTCAAGGACACTCACCCAGAACTGTTTACAAAGAAGTTCTAATGGGAACATAAACTGGTTGAGGTTAGCACAGCAGGACTAGAAGCGATTAAGTCATTACAGCGATCATCAGGTGTAGAAAGCTGTTATATCACCCTTTGTCTCAGAGTTTCTGGTGAACAAGCTTAGTGTCACTATTTGTCAGCTGTACAAGCACCTCACTTGAAACACGCTCATTAATCCGCCTCTGGCATTCAGTTTTTGCAGATTGTTATATCCAGAATAGTTTTTGGTAGCTCAGCCCACTTGGTACGTGTTGAATGCTTTCCATCCATACTCAAAGCTGTGGCCGCCAATTGATTTTCCTACCGACACCCCGGCTGTGGAACTGGAAGCAGTACAAATTGGAATGCGTCTCAAGTTTGCACTGCCTAGTGTGTGCCTTATATAAAACCTCATATGAAATGAATCAAATCAGTTTTGTTATTTAATTGTCGTGACAATTAACAAGCTCCAAGTTGGGGTGTGGTAGTATATATGTATATATGTATGTATATATGTATATATGTATGTATATATATATATGTATGTATATATATATATATATATATATATATATATGTGTATGTATATATATATGTATGTATATATATATATGTGTATGTATATATATATGTATGTATATATATATATATGTATGTATATATATATATATGTATGTATATATGTATGTATGTATGTATATATGTATATATATATATATATGTATGTATATATATGTATGTATATATGTATGTATGTATATATGTATGTATGTATATATGTATGTATATATATGTATATATATATGTATGTATATATATGTATGTATATATGTATGTATATATATATGTATGTATATATGTGTATATATATATATATGTATGTATGTATATATATATGTATGTATATATATATGTATGTATATATGTGTATATATATATATATGTATGTATGTATATATGTATATATATGTATGTATATATGTATATATATGTATGTATATATATATATGTATGTATATATATGTATGTATATATGTATGTATATATATATATGTATGTATATATGTATGTATATATGTATGTATATATGTATGTATGTATATGTATGTATATATGTATGTATATATGTATGTATGTATATATATGTATGTATATATATGTATATGTATATATATATGTATGTATATATATGTATATATATATGTATATGTATATATATATGTATGTATATATATATGTATGTATATATATGTATATGTATATATATATGTATGTATATATATATATGTATGTATATGTATGTATATGTATGTATATATATATATGTATGTATATGTATATGTATGTATATATATGTATATGTATGTATATGTATGTATATATATATGTATGTATATATATGTATATATATATGTATATATATATTTATGTATATATATGTATATATATATGTATATATATATTTATGTATATATATGTATATATATATGTATATATATATTTATGTATATATATATGTATGTATATATGTATGTATATACATGTATGTATATATGTATGTATATACATACATATATATATGTCATCTGTCATTTTCTACATCTCCAAACTTGCCCCCCCCCCAAAAAGACAACATTTGAACACAAAAGGAGTTTTAGCTACACACCTCCTGTGTGATCTGGCGAACTCTGTCTCAAGCACTTAATATTTTTATGATATTTAAAAATATTCCCGACCCGTTGGGGAGGCTAGCCTCTACCTGAGCAGACAGCAGTCGTACAAAGACGTTCACAACACCAGCTATCTTCAGTTCTCATGTACAAAACATTAAAAGACTTACTGTGCCAAGTGTTATCTCACTCCCTCTAAAGGTGCTGACATAATGTGGCCTGTTCACAGGAATTCTGTTTCAACCATTAAAATGTTCTATTGGATGGTCACAACAGCCAGTGTATTATGTTGTGTTTTTGATAATTATTTTTTACATTTTTTTTTATACAGTACTTTGAGTTCAGATCATTTTTGCACGGGCAGCGAATGCATTATGAACAAGGCCATTCTAGGCAGTGCCCGTCACTACGGTGTATAAAGCATTACATGTTTTTTTTTTTTTTTTATCCTATCAAATCTGTACATTTGACGCTGTGGATTTATTTGTTCTGTTTTTTTTTTTTTTATTAACACCAGACGTGAGAAGATGATGTAATGCCAACTTAGCTTTCTTACCGCAGTGAATTCACTGACTTTGCTGAACCTTTGTAAAGTTTCATGGCATCTTCATGGTTTTGGGAGATGTCATATTTTGAGCAGGTGCAGACTGGAGAAGGTCCTCTCTTTTCTCTCAAAGCTCTCTCTGTCCAATCCTCCAACTTGTTGGTGCAACTCTGACCCCAGCTAACCTCTGCCTTTTCTCAGACCCTAGGCGACGAAAGCAAAGACCATATGCAAACTGGCTGACAGGTTAGCACTTGGACTACTGCAGAGAGAAAAAAAACAAAAAACAACGCTACCTCAGCATAATTTAATTAAATGCGAAAACTGTTTACTGGGTACAAACGCAGTATTTTTCTCCTCCTGAAATACTGTTGCAACATCGACAGTACCATCTAAGGTACCAGATCAGTACAACCACAGCTGCTGCAGTAATCCAAGAGTTGTATATCTCTCTGATTTTTATGTATGTTTGCATTTGAGCCAGATGATGATGATTGCAGAAATTTTAAGGCTATTTCATGGTCTGTGTGTTTTATGCTTTAGTTTCAGATTAATTTCTACCGTACCTTGACACTGAGGAGATAATCCTAGATCTATTCCTCTCCCATATATCACACATACCTTGTTAGAACCTACAGAGCATTTTCTGTTTCTTTACACATTTGCCTTTTTTTTTTGTTGTTGTATCAAATTCTGTTGTTTTTTTTGTTTTTGTTTTTTGCAAGTGTTCATCTCATGATTCTTCTTATTTATTGTTCAATATGTTTTACACCTAATATTCAGTAAATTGTGTTTTTGTACATTTGAAATTTAACAAATCGGGAAGTGTCACGTGTCCATTTGAACTATTTTGCTGAATTGCGTAGCATTTGTGTAGCAGGTTTATTTGGCGTGGGAATAAAGGGTTTATAGGTTTCTCAGGTTCAACACACAACAACATGCCCTTTCAGCTTTTCTATTTATTTCTGGTGTTTGTCATTTAAGTGGTAACAGACTGTGGCATACTGCAAAAGACTAAAGGTAGGATTTAAGTGATAATTAAAGAAAACATAGTGTCTGTTTAACACGTACCAGGAAGAGAACCAGGACCAGAATGAATTTCTTTTCATGTTTTTCACTTTGTCTCCACTTTCTGCCAAAAGTGTTTTGTTTTTAAATTAATTTAAAACCACATATGGAAATAAAATATGGGTAGTTAAATGTCATACATTGTGATATTCCTTTCTTATTATGAATTGTAGCCAGTTTGGACTAACAACCAATTTTTGTCTGGTAGTTGAGACTACTTAGTCCAGTATGCTGAAGGAAAGGGTTTGTTCTATCCTGAATTACTTCGTTCTTCCCTGTTTGTCACCGTTTTAGCCAAGATTTTCCATAGCTTTGTCAATTATGTTCATTTGTGTATTTTAACACACCTGTTTGCAATTGTTACATTAGTGTAAGTTATATTTGAAATGAAACATTTACTGTATTTCTCAAATGAACTGCTGTGATATACTTGAATAAAGGTTCAAACTGTATGATTTCAAGCGGTGTTTTTTTTTTTTTTTTTTCCCCCTCGGTGAAAAATAAGACGAATTGAAAATCCACACCTGCACACAGAGTGCTGCACTTATAATGCACCTCCTTTTTCAAAAGGCTGAAATTAGAGATCTGAAGCAATTTACCTGTATTGAGAGCATGCTTTGAGAAAGTAATAAAAAACAACTCATTACTATCCCCTTCATTAGACAGTATACAAAAAAGACTTGACACTTTGTTCATTTTCTAGCATATGTATTAGGTTTCAATAATAACTGTTAATTTCTCCTTTTTGGGTACAGATTTACAGACATACCATTTTGAATCCAACCTATCAGTTCTTTTTTTCTAAAAACATTTATACAGAATTGCCTTCAGATTTTAAAATATACATATTTCCTTCCTGTATTTACAGAATACCAACCCGACATAGTTTTGTGGGTTGCAATGGAACACATTTGTAAAAAAAACAAAACGGAGGTGGAAACTGATGACAGACAAAACATGGCTCGAGAGATTAACAGTCACAGGTGGTAATTGTGCTTTTTTTTCCGGAGGAACTGTCCCAACTTGAACATCTGAGCAGACGTCAGTCTCTCTCTAAACGCTCTCTTTGTCCCAAGGATTATGAATCAAAGGAGGAGAAAACAAGACTCAAAACCTCCAGATGATATCTCAATGCATGTTCTCTCTTCAAACACTACCTGACCCAGATTTGATGGGTTTCCCTATGTTTAGAAACTCATTAAAGAACCAGGTTACACAGTTTAAAATCTGTTCTTTAAATTGACACTCGCGTTAAGAATTTCACTTCCTGATTCAGTGGAGAGAGCAAAAATTTGTCCAATCGACTGATGAAGAGGAAAACAATTGGTGGATCCCTGTCCTTCACTTTTCCTCCTATCCTGAAAAAACGCTCATACACCAAAAAGAAACTGCTCTCCAATGAATGGACTATGACACCTACACCTGTCGAACATAATTCTAAAAAATCTGGACCTGCAATGGCTTTCACTGCGCTGAACGTAAAGAAATAGCGAGGTGGTGAGTTTACATAGATCTAGAGAAGACAGAATTGAAACACTAAGAACGTCATGGAAAACCAAGGAGTTTGTAATTTACTAAGAGGGTCCCTGTGCCTGTTGGATGACAGGATGAACTACTACCATGACACATACAGTACTGAAGGTTAGGCATTGTCACCTGACATGGCTGAGTAGTTGAAAATGAGTACATTCTGCACAGGGCTTATTTGGGGCTGTGGGACAGGTAAGAGGATGGATGAATGCTGGCTTCAAGTCCAGAGGTGACCGACCGGCCCGGGCCTAAGCTGCCGCCGCTCATTGTCCCACAACCTGGAGCTCAGCTGGTGTTTTGCCTCAACCCGTTCTGATCGGCCACCCTCAGCCACTCTGAATGTACTTTTTGATGACCACACAGCCGTGTCTGAAAAGCGGACAGGGCAGCGACTGCAGGAGAGTCCAAGTGTTGGTGCAAGGGTCGAAGGTCTCCATGTTGCCGAGGGCCGGACCCTCGCTGCTCACGATGCCTCCTGTAGTGTAGATCTTGCCGTCCAGGATCACGGCGCTGCACAGAAAAAAACACAGCGTTGTGTTTTCATCAGTCATCTTACTTTGAAAAGTCACAGGGAAATATGTGTTGTCACATAAATACTATATCTCATTTCTCATCTCTCATCTGCACTACAGCCAGTAGCCAGTTAGCTTAGCACAGAAACAGCCAAGCCAGCCCATGTTAAATGGTGACAAAATCTACCAGCACCTCTGAAGCTCACTAAATAAGAGATATATTGTTCAGCAAGGAAGTTACTAGTCGCAGCCAAGAGAAAGTCAGACACACAACCCCCCCCCCCCCCCCCCCAATAGAGTGAAAAACTGTTTTATGAGGACTAAACAAACAAGATATGAGTTCATTACACAGGATTACACGTGCTGCTAGGCAGACTTCGTTATCACTTTAAGATATGCTAAGCTACCTTGCTGCAAGCTTTAGCCTTATATTCACAGTACAGTGGTTTAAATTTTCTCACCTCTCTGCAGAAAGCAAACATGGAATCCAACAGTTTTTTGCCAACATTTATGGCTGGTATTTTCTCACCCATGGTAATTACATGTATTTAGATTGTACACCTAACTCCCATATATGTACTCAATAACAACCTAAATAACACTTTGGTGTTCGCTCCCGTTTTACGTGAATGATCTGATTTTATTCCATGCTAAAAAAAAAAAAAAATTATTTCTCTCAAATTTTGGCCCCAAATGTGTTCGAGCCTGTTAGTGAGCCTGTCGCCTTTGCAAAGAGATTCCATCTACCTGCCATAACAAGATGTTGATTGAACAACATGATTATTGCACAGATGTGCCTTGGGCTGGTCACAATAAATGGTCACTCAAAAATATGCAGCATTATCCCACAACACAGATGGTGCAATTTCTGAGGAAGCATTTAGGATGCATCATTCTCATTTGAAGTCACCACTCGCTCAAACCCAACATTTCCTCCTGCTCCTGCGGCTTCAAATTAAAAGCACTGATGATTACTAACAATAGTGATATAATAGTGAGAGAGAATCTGTGTCAGAAAGAGATATGGGTTCAGGCAAGTGTGAGCTAACGTGGCTTTGATATTAGCGATGACTCAGAGCAGCAGGGATATTGTTCTTATTGTTAATCATGATGAGAAAACAAAGCCAGACAGGAGACGACATCTTCCAAACACGGTGATTGTCACGCTGGGGGCCACGCCTGAGATGTTTCACATCCTTCACACATACTCCTGACCTGCCTAAGAAAGCTACTTTGTAAGATAGGAAAAAAAAAAAAAAAAAACAACAGATTACTTTCCTTCTTAAGGGGAGAGAGAAAACTAATAGCAAAGATCAGTACAAATGTGCTCATTTGATATGAGAAACAGAAACAGGAGTTTGTGTGCGGAGAGGATTAAAACTTGGGCTGTAAGCTGATTACGGCTTTGTGCTGCTATTGGGGTTTGGAAAGATCTGCATTTACATAAGGTGCACGCTCAAACTCACACACACACACACACACACACACACACACACACACACACACACACACACACACACACACACACACACACACACATGGAGGGAGCAACATGCAGGCCTATCGCACGAATTCAAAACGCAGTTGGGACTGCAACAAAATAAATTAAAAAAAATAAAAAGATTATTACATAAAGCCTAAATCTACTCAGAGAGAAAGCTGCACAGCTGATCCAAAACGAAGAGAGCGCCGGGCAAAGCCTGGAGCTGCTCGTCCTGATAAACAGAGGGGAGGTGCAGGCCCGCCGATGGGAGAATATCAGCTCTCCTACACGATGACCTGCTAGACTTGATCTGGTGTGCAGGAGCGTGCTCTGTGGATTCTGCTGTTTCAGAGCATTTCTTTTGGCAGCTGTGCAAGTTTGTTCTCCTTCCTTTCCCCGCATCTCTTCCTCTCTTGTGTGTCAGACTTAGTTAAATGTAGCAGAACAGCTGCCTGGCGTGTGCTTCTGCAGCTTATCAATAACTCTGACAACATGATTTATGTTATACATTCTGCACATAAGATCACTGTCTGTAATTGCCTCCCCAATGGATTTCGTGCACGCTCCTTTCTTTCTCAGCTTTTGCAAGAAAACAAAAAAAACAAAACAAAAAACAAAAAAAACAAAAAAAAAACTGGGTTCATTATCCAGCAAAGTGCAAACCTCAGTGAGCTGAATGGAATGTTAAGGATGTGATCCCACTGTTGTTAATGTTAATTCATCTCCCTTTATATCTGCCATTATGTACCCACAAATAGACGTTTCCGGTGTGGACTGACATGTCTTGTTCTTTTTTAGAATTCCACACTCGACTGGCTGCGTGCAAGTAAACAAAAGCAGCCTCTGTTTGTCAGATTTCTTTTGTTTCTCTCAGCATGACAGACGGCAGCGTTACTCATCAAGCTACTTTAAAAGTCAAGTCCGTGAGTTGGGAAGCATTTTCTCGACGCAGAGCGAAGTTTCACAGCCCCGGTGTGTTGTGTTTGGAAGTGTTGTCAGTCCTCGCCCGGCTTTGTTCAACTTTTAATTAACTGGCCTGAATACATTTTCCCTGTGCCGCCGTTTACCTTCTTATGACACAGAGACTGACAGATTACTAATAAGCTTGACTTTCTCTTACTTTCTGAGGCTGTTTAAAAATGTGTTTTTCACACAAAACAGACTGGTGTTTTCAGCGTTAGAAAACTCTTTGAAATTCCACACTCAGGACTTAACTAACATGTGGCGCTGCTGTGTTAATAATCTCTTACCTGCAGAACTGCCGAGAGTGATTCATGTTGGGACCGGCCTTGATGTTGCCTTTGTCTGGGTCGTAGATAGTGGTGGCTCGAGCGTAGGCTCCTCCCAGGATGAATATAAAACCATTTAGACTCACTGCAGGGGCGTATTTGTTATCTAAAGATATGAGAAGAAAGGAGAGAGAAGTGGGGGAGAGAATTGTTTAAGAAAATACAGAGCTATTGTTTGAATGTCACACACATGGCCAAAATTTCCATTCAATATAATGGCATCATTTTGTTTGTTTGTTTTTTTTCATTTATTTCCCTGCGGTCCGCAGGCTGCATGCAAAAATCATCATCAACATTCTCCTTATCACTTTACAGATGTGCCGTTTTCAAGATTGCTTTGGGGGAAAAAAAAAAAAAATTGAATGGATTGCAAAACCAGTGAAAAAACAGAGTTCATAAATCCATGTGGCTTTATTGGGTTCTGTTCAAAAATATGTTTGGGCTTGGCAGCAATATAAAAGAGTTACCTAAGTCCCAATAATTCACAATTGCATTACGCCTTCTGGCACATCCATAGATTCACATAGGGAAAAAAAAGAGGAAAAAAACCCCACTGTGCACATGTATTGGAAATACATGAGTAAACAGGTAGAATACTGCATACTGTATAATTCAATCTGATACAGTATATAGCACATGAGGAAAACAGAGGCGCTGAAGCAGGGCTACTGTAGCATTATGGATGATGGGAAACAAAATGAAACAGTGGTTTGTGTGGAACGATGCCATTGGAAACCTGCAGCTTGCAAGCAGCGGCCCTGCTGTGTGGGAAGAAGAAGTGCATTTCAAACCTAGAGCAATTTCTCTTGAGCACACTGCAGCTGGCCAATTTACAAGCAGCATGAATAATGCACAGACACTTGGCCGTGAGCCGCCGTCCTCGCTGTTTTCTGCCACAATGGACAGACATCCCTCATTGGAGACGGGCAACAGGAGGAGTCACGTCTGACACCTTAATGATGGCGCTGGAAGCTCGAAGAGCTTCTCTCGTGCCGTAGAACCGCCCCCCCCCCCCCCCCCCCCCCCCTCTCAGCCTTTCCCTTCAGCTGCTCAGAGGAGTCCAACATGTTTAATTAACAGGTCACCTCTGGAGGCGAGAGGTGCTTCTGCTGTGACAGTGAATGAGCTACTGCACTTCATCTCATAATGTTCAGTAACAACAAGGCTAGGGGCCGGCCGGATTCATAAAACGGTGCAGATTTATGACTAAACCTGTGTGTACGCACAAAGACAGACATATATGCATACAGTATGTGGTATCTTCATCCTATTTATGTTTTATCAATCTCAATCATGTGCATGCATGAACCCTGGCCACTCCCACATTTAGCCACATCAGGATGTAGACATTTGTTTGCGTACCGATACGCTCATCAGACCTGCCAATGAAAAGAAGACGCACAATTTCATAGATTGTGTCGCATCTGTAAGGTCCTCCTTGTTACGCACAACCATTACGCAAGCCTTATTAATAGCAGCTGATACATCAATAATAATTACGATAAATTCATCACAAAATCTGTATTTCAATGCTTACATTTGGAGAAAGAAACACATTTTCTCGGTTTAGCAATTCTGCAGATACTGCACTTTGGCTTTGCAGGGCAGTATGAACCAGCTATAACCTTCTGTGCGCGTCTGGTCTGAAGTATGCATGAGGTGAAACATTCTCACTGCGATACCAGTTTATGCGTGGGGAATGGCTGCACAGCACTTTTCTGACTATGTATCATTTATATGCCCTGGAATCGACATCCACGCTAGCAGCTCCCTGAGGCTGCACTTAAACGCAGCAATGCTGTAACGCTAAGTCCAGCATCCTTACATGCTCACAATGAATGCTATCATGCTGATGTTAGGCAGTGTTGACATGCTAACAATTGCTTATTAGCTTTAATTAAAGTTCAGTCATAAACCAAAGTCTTAGATTTTGACCTGATGCTGGTGCTAGAATAAAGGTCAGGGGATCACCAACGGTTATTTATGATTAATCCTCTTGGGAGCATGAATGTATTCATTTCAGGCCACTTACTTCATGAGGCTGTTTCATGTCCAGTTATTTTCACACCGGGAACAGAACCCCCAACCATCTGAGGCTTCAGCTTCATTTTCTGCCCTTGAGAAACAATTCACCATTGATTGGCTCTCCTCACATTCTACTTGACATGTTCATTTTCTTCTTGTTAACTCCACCTCATTCATATGCCGCTGCCAGTCTGTGTGTGTGTGTGTGTGTGTGTGTGTGTGTGTGTGTGTGCCAGCAATAAGCCTGTGTACATGATGTTTTGTGTTACTTCCCATAAACACAGAAGACTCTTTTCTGCTTGGTGCCTGAGGCAAAATCATAACAGGATGCTCTCAAAGGAAAATCCTCGTTTTTTTCCCCACTGAAACTCTCACCATTGCTTCTTTCCTCTCTCTCTCTCTCTCTCTCTCATGGACCCCACAGTAAGCAGTGAGGTTTGAGTGCTTGGAGAAAGACCATGCAGATATATCGCATCCTCCTATGGCAAGCCTCAAAGTGCCACTCTGCAGCACTTTGCTTCTGCTTGCATCCCCTGGCCGACACAGAAAACGAGCCCTTTCTGTTTAAACAATACAGAGATGGGGTAAAAAAAAAGAAAGAAAAAAGCACAAATATTGTCGGTGTCAGCTGAAAACTTTCTAATTTGAGACGAACCTCGCTACTCTTGAAGTCTAACAATAGATTTTGTCTGGTTTTTGCTGCTCTGAGGGTAGAAAACGCAGCCGAGAATCCACAACTGACCATCTTCTACATCAAAAATGAATGAAGGTAAGGGGGAGGGGGGGGGAAAAGACAGTAAAAACAAGGTTTTAACACGGCAGCGATGATAGAAGTACAACTGTGCCTGTGGGGTAACATGGGGTGACGCAGCCTCTCACACTGATAAAACAGCTTAGTCGCCGAGACCGGGACCCTCAGGCCGGGGTCAAGGACAGCAAACAAGTGAAAACACACACAAACGCACGGCTATGATGACATTTGTGGCTGCTGTTTAAACAAACACATTGCTGTTCCCTCACATCCTCTTGCATCAACACAGCAGATATCTGATTCTATAAACTACCATAACACACACACACACACACACACGCACACGCACACGCACACGCACACGCACACGCACACACACACACACGCACACGCACACGCACACACACACACACACACACACACACACTGTACAGATCTAGATTAGACTGCCGTCTCTGATAAAGACTGCTAAACATCAGTGATTATCACAAAAGCATCGACATGGAAACAGTTACAGCCAGTAACAGGATAAAGGACATGAACAAAGAATGAACAAAAAAAAAAAAAAAAAGAATGAACAAACCAGACATTCTCCTTATTGAAAAGGAAAAAAAAGGAGGACGAGATGCCAGTCTCCTCTCTAACTTCCTGCGTGCCACCAGAGAGCATGTGCAGGAGGAAATAGGACAAAGAAGCATCAGTTCTTGCTGCCGGAAACTTAGATAAGATTGCAACAAGGTAACTGGAGCAGCAAAAACTTTTCATTCTTCCAATCATACCCTTTTGTGTGTGGTGAGGAATAACAGCAGCCTTTCAAACGACAGACCTGAACAGCAGAGAGAGGATGATGTGGTTAATATCAGTATTATGAGGAAGATTGGGAGTGGCTGGCATGTGCAATTATGTATCTATGGTAACGCTTCATCTTCACCTCCCGCCATGTCACTTTAACCTCCCTCTCCCTCCAGACTAGCGATCTCCATCGCCGTAGTCATTTGGTTGATGCATCCTTTTGCATGAGCCATTGTTCTGCTGTCAATTTCCTGATAGAGCAGTCTGGGCGCAACATTTCCTGCTCTTGGAACCCTGGAGTCGACCAGTCGATGGAGACTTGTCTGTCAGCAGTGGATGCACGCTGGGTGAATGCTGGAGAGCCTGAGGGGTAAGTGTGTTTCCATGTGGGGGGTCTATGTGTGGTAGTGACTCTGTGAGTGTATTTCTAAAAGGTTGCTTTACCCAAATGATAAAAAAGCAATTTTGGGGGTATCTAATCATGCAGATTTTGGTTTGGGGTTCTTTTTAGCCCCTTTTCCATTGCATAGTACCAGCTCGACTTGACTCGCCTTTTTTTTTGCATTTCCACTAAGTAAAAAGTACCTGGTACCTAGTTCTACTTTTTTAGTACCTACTCTGTTGTGGTTCCAAGCAAGCCGAGCAGACTCTCAAAGGTCACCTGAAACATTACAGGCCACTGATTGGTCAATGCCCAGCACACACGGAGTATCCTGCACAGCACAAATCAATGGCCGCCACACTCAAACAGCGAAGCTACTTTAGCGGCCGTAACTTTTATTTGTTGCAGCTGCTATAATGAGGAGGTGCAGACGTTCCTGTCTTAAACAGCTGATGATAGGATCACGAGAGTTGTGTGTCGCATTAAAGACTACGCCACGGCAGTTTCGCGCTGCCCCAATCTACCTTGAGGAGGTACCATCGGCAATGGAAAATGTCCTTTTCCAAAGCCCCATTCCAAGGGGCTTTTTTCTACTAGCTTGAAATGAAATGAAATGAAATCATCACCATCTCCTCATTCATTCTTCATTCCTTCGTTCTAACAATGTTAAGAAAATAGAAAATCATGGATCCATCATTTATCCGGAGCCACTCAAAAATTCAATGGTTCCTTTTTGACACATCCTCCACTCTTCTACCAAATTTCATGAAAATCTGCCAGTTATTTTATGCATAATTGATAAAAGTGCTGAAAAAAGCCCCATCTTGGAACATCAGAGGAAAAAAAAAAAAAACCTTGAATCTGCCTCTACATATGAATCCACTCCACTAGTGTATTCTTCCTTGTCACATGCCCAACCCTTCTACAAAGTTTCATCAAAGTCCATCATGTACTTTATGCAGAATAGATGGAAATGAAAAAAAGCCCTGTCAATAACAATGTAAAAGAAAGTGAAGAAAAATTCCTGAATCTGCCCCTTTAATCAGATCCACTCAAAAATATAATGGTTTCTTCTCCGTTACATGCCCAACCTTCCCACCAAGTTTCATCAAAATCTGTCCATTAGTTTTGGCATAACCCTACTAACATAGGAACAAACAAACCAAACAATGCTGTCAACAACATAAAAATATAATGAGCAACATTTTTAAAAAAAACACACAAATTCAATGTTAATGCCAGCACGCTAACATGCTCATGTTATCAAGGTACAGTAGTTTGTGCCATCTTAGTTAAGCACGTTAGCATGCTAACATCTGGAAATCGGTGCAGCAGAAGCTGATGGGAATTTCATCAGTAATTTGATATTTGGCCTTTGATCAAAGAACTGAAATTCTGGCCTGATGTTGGCAGTAGATGTAAAATCATCAATGTTCTTACGGTTCATCCCGAGGGGAGCATGAACGTTACGGCGATCAATTCAATAGTTGTCGAGACAGATGGCATTTCCATCCTCGAGTCATGCGGCTGGAGTGAGTTAGAGCCACATAAGTAAGGACCACCATTTCCTGTTTGTGACTCACATCTGCTATGGTTGGGAGGAGATGATTAGAAGACTGTTTGGTTAAGAAGGAATACGATGATATGGGAGAGTCACCTCGCTCTAATGTAGGCAAATGTGATATAGATCATAGAAAACTTGTTTATTCCAGAATCAATACACAAACTTCCTTTCACCTCCATTGTGCTGAGGTGGAGGCAGAAAGAGATACCTCAAACACTGGGCATTACAATATTTGGGTGGACTGACCATCTAAGTGGAGCAATGAGGCTTCATAAATAATGTACTGCATGTGAGGGGCTCAATTATGCCCCCATGTTTCAGTGCACATGCTCCACAGGAGACAGATATATTAAAGACAAAGGATAAGGCAGATAAGGCTGCAGAGACGCAGCACATCTCAATACACTTCTTGAAGAGAATATTTTTGGCACAAGTAATATTATTTTTCACTCTGCAGGAGATAGGAAGTCAGTTCTGATAAGTGTTTGTGAAACCCATTTGCAGTTCATGCGGGAGACGGTCCATGCAGAGGGAAAACACACACAGCCCACACAAACAAACACACACACAGACGCCCGGCAGCAGAAAACGCACACGGCTGTATTTGTGTCAGTCGATAAGACGGTGCTGAGAGACTGTGAGAGACTGAGGGAAGGGAGGCATCTAGAGGGGGAGACAGTGAGACAGAGAGTGTGTCTGGGGGGGGAGAGAGAGAGAGAGAGAGAGAGAGATGAACACAGAGATGAGAGAGCAGGAGTGAAGGAGGGAGGCAAAGGGTTGATCGAGAAGCGCTCCCCACCGCCTCACTAAAATCATCGCCGGCCCAATTTCACAGAGAACACTAAACCCGTCCATTATCTCTTGGCTCGTTGGCTGTCAGATGCAGGCTCATCTACACCCTGACAGATGACGGTCTGTCTGTCTGCTTTATCACACACACACACACACACACACACACACACACACACACACACACACACACACACACACTCACACACACACACACACACACACACACACACACACACACACACACACACACACACACACACACACACACACACTCACACACACTAAAAAAATGACAAGGGGGATGTATAGCTTATATGAGATAAGGAGAGGTTGTGTGTGTCTGCATCCGTGTACTGTAAGTGTGTGTGCCTGTGTGTGTGTGTGTGTGTTTCTCACATCTCTTCCAGCTGCTCTGCCAGACCTTAAATACCATTGGATGTTACATAATCGTAATTTTCCTCACAGTGGCCTTGCTCCTAAAAAAGCCACTTAAAACACAGAGAAAGCGTCGGGGCAGCGGCGCTGAGGGAAGTGTCACCACGCAAGTGCTTCAATGACACAAGAACAACTTCTTGTCAGGAAACATTTCGGTTCAAATATTTTTTTTTTGTTTCTCTCTGATGTCCACTGTTGCCTGGAGCAACAGTATGCCACCATTTGAGATAATAAGTCTCTTTTTTTGCACAACTCTTTGCCCTGAGAGTCCATCACATGCTACTTCTTAAACGGGGTAATCCAGCATCAAACATTTCATTTTTAATTGTGTGGAAAATGTTCTGAAATTAATACAAACAGTATTTTTTTTTCTTTGCTCTTAAAATATTTATTTCTGTTGCTGACATTGCAGAAAACGTCTTATTTGCTCTCTGGCCGAGGCTTAGATGAGAAGATTGATACCACTTTCTCATATGTTAAACATGAAACTACAGCCAGCAGCCAGTAGCTTAAATTAGCATAAAGTCTGGAAACCTATGGTGTGTATTATTGTTATTATTATTACTAGTGTTGTATTTGTTTGTAGCTACAATAAATGCTCCTAATTGCTATTGCTTGTAAATTTCCCCACTGTGGGACTAATAAAGGGATATCTTATCTTATCTTATCTTGTCTCTCTCTTCCACCTCTCTCTCTTTATCTCTCTCACCCCAACCGGTCAAAGCAGAGGGCTGCCCACCTTGAGTCGGGATTTGCACGAGGTCTCTGCCTGGTAAGAATATGGTCCAGACCTGCTCTTTTGGGAAGTGCATTTCGATAAATTTAGTTGTGATTGGGCGCTATATAATAAAACTGAGCTGGATCAATTCAAAAACTGCAGTGTAAAAATGACAACTCAGGTTAAAAAACAAGATCCAACAAGTTATTTAGGGAGCTGGTCACCTTTAGGCAGAGTCAGGCATCCTGTTATCCCTTGTTTCCAGCCTTTGTGCTAAGCTAAGCTAACAGCTGCTGAATGAGGATTCATATTTAAGCAGCAGTGCTATCAATCTTCTAATCTGACTCTTAACATTGAATCATACACTTCCCAAAATGGTCGACTGTTACTTTGATGCAAGGAATTTTATATCTAACGGGCTATTATTGTTCAGGCCCAAACACTACAGGAAAACATTTGAAGGTCATGTTTAAATCCATAGCAATCATCCTTGTGCCGAGGATATACAGTATTTTCTGTGAAGAAGCCAGCCTCTGGATAAGATCTTTGCACTGGGAACACAGCTGTCAGTGTTTAGAATCATGCAGAGAAGTATGCTGTGTGTTTTTCCAGCCACCTTGGAGTTACAGCAGCTGGTTTAAAGTGTTTCTTTTGATGCTGTGTCCTTCACAGGTCCCCGGTGGCTCCAACTGGAATGTGGCTGCAGATTTGTGGAATGAATAACTATAGAGTTGGGCCAATAACATGTAAATAATAATAAGCTACGGTGGACCCACCAGTAATTTCATCTTTGGCCTTCCCATTATAATGACAGCGCTCTAAAATGGAAAATACTGAGTGTGGTGATAATAATGTTAGAAAAGGTCATACACTGATCAGTGAATTTTTCTTTGTTGTTGCCATGGGTGTTGTTCAAGATTTTCCCTATATTTAAGTCTCATATTGAAGATTAAAATTTGTAGGAGGTTTCCCTCCATTTACATTTTTAAAGTTTAGGCTGTTTATGTCTTTAACTTTAAGGAACTATGGGACATCCTGATCAAGATTAATTTTCACATGCGCAAAGAAAAGATGTAATAAACCCCATACATGTCTTCACTTAGATATAGAAGGGGGATTTCCTGTTTATGCAGTGAAGCATCCACAAACAGATTCAGCCTCATACTGTTTATTCAAGTATTGCATGACAAAATGTTGCCTTAAAATGGCAATCAGCAGTTTGTGGTTTCAACAGGAGATGTCGAGCACATGATATGGGAGGTGTTCAAGTGGGTACAGTTGTGAGAGCACTGTCGCTAGGCAACCGGGAAACCATAATCGAGGTCCTCTCTAGCGAGACAGCAAGATGTCAATGACCAAAAAAGAAAAAAAATCGCATGCATATAAATGGTTACACTATTTGTTGCAATACGTGCCTTTTTTCCAGTTACGGCGTTACATGACTAATATTTCATGTCTTTAAATAGAACAGTTTAGCTGGTGAGGAGGTGAGTCTCATTTCAATGGAAAAGGCGAAGGCATTTTGAAGAAAGAGAAACCATACATTTGGGAATATAAAACCACAACCTGCTACATACTGCTTTAGAAAAGGAAACCGCTGCTCTGTCATGGTACAAAAGCTGATGCTAACAATGGCAACATGTCCCCTGAGGACATAACATCTCTACGCCGTTTTGAGCCCTCTGTGTGTGAAAGAATGCACACATGAAACTGTATCTGCGACGACCTCAGCTGTCACCTGTCTTACCTATCATGGGGGACTCAATGAAGCTCCAGGTGTTGCTCTGCGGTACGTAGGACTGGAGGACCCCCGCTGAGCGCCCAGCCTCGTTCACACCTCCGAACACGTACACCTTCCCTCGGCACACGGTGGCTGCAGCAGAATGGACCGGCTTAGGAAGGGGAGAAACCGTCTCCCACTGGTTGGTGATGGTGTCATATCTGGAGAGGAGAAAAAGGGAGATTTGTTATTATTTTTTGATGTTTTTTTCCCCCCACATAGCATTATAGTAATTTCAAGCACGGATGAATCAAAATTAAAAGCCAAAGGAATAGATATAAAAGAGGAGATGCAGGTCGAAGGTCAGTCTTGACGGATGAGTAAAACACACTTCTATTATTGAGGAGAAAGCTTCAGTGAGGTGCTGATCACTGGTAGTAGACTTCAAATGAAAAAGGTATCGCACACTCTGGCTCCACTTCTATTAAACACATCTTTGAGTTCCTAAACTACTTATGAAATCGCTTAACGATTCATAAACTTCTCTAGCCCTCTGCAGTGAGTCATTTACATCCACACACACACACACACACCAACGGGACACAGAGAAAACTCTGTTTTTAAGTTCCCACTGCTCTGCTCCGAAATCGCTGTGAAATGGTCGTTTTGGCTGCAGGGCTGACAGACGTAATTAGCAGAATGCCTACACCACCAGGGAAGATGAAAAAGACCAACCATTATGTACAATGACAGCAATTAAAGCAATTACACAAAGCAACATATGTTGGGAGTTACAAGCCATTAGTCTCTTGAGTTGGGCTGTGTGTCAGCGCTGAGCTTTGGACCTTTCTCACCGAGCCCTCTTAGGCTTACTGAGAGAGACAACATGTCTTGAAGTCAGCAGAGCCAAACAAACACAAACAGAAACAGCCAGACGAAAGGGCTTGAGTACATTTCTTAAATTTATGTTAAATGTGCATCCTTAGACATGTTTGTGAGCGTGCTTTTTTTTTTTTTTTTGGTTGCCCCGTGGCTCCATTAGCGTGGTGTGTTAGCAGTGTAATCCCGTATCCATGGACCACTGATCAAAGAAGCGGCGCCGCCAGCCTTCCAGCTGGAGTTGGCCTCATCAAAGAGCCGCAAACGGATCCAGGATCTTTGATTAAAATGCACCTCCATACAGACAAAAGCAAAACTTCTTGATCAAGTTTCTCTTTTAGGTACAAAAGAAACACCTTTACATGAAAAACTGCAGCCGACAAACCTAACTCATCAAACACTTGAGGAATGTTGTACTGCTCACAAGAGTAGACGCTCATACAGTCGCATAAAGACGAGTGTGATTTTTACACTGGGGTTCATGACCGTCGCTGTCTAATTTTAGCAAGCACACAGGTGTCTGCTTCTTTTACTTTCCTTTCATTTTCTCAAAGACAGACAGGTGTCCAAAGGGATTTCTTTCAGATGCCTCACAGCTGCCACTCCTGTGGGATTTGAAGTAGCGCTGAATTTAAATGGAAGTGCTGGTCGCATCCAACTTTCTGTGAAAAGACCGTTGGATATCGTGCGAGACGAGACGGGAGGGAATATTTCCTTCGGGGGTGTCATCGTGGTCTAGGCATCAGCTGCAGAGGGGAGGGGTCTAATTCAACTGGCAGGCTGAGAAAGTGGCGACACAGAAGACAATCTTGGAGATGAGGGCTCGAAAAACACTCAAGAGTGCCAATTAGCACTGTTTAAACATTGACACACACACACACACCAGCACCAGGTTGGGTAACGGACCCTGCTGAGAGAGAAGGACTAACACATGTCTCATTCTCTCACAGATGTAATTACCCCTTGGACCACATCGGGGGATGTTCATAAATTTGAGGATCAGACACTGCTGAGTGAAGCTGATTACTGCTTAGGGAAAAGGCCAACAAGACTGCTGCAAACAGCTGATCAGTATAAGTATAAAAATACTGCATCTGTCTTGGAAATAATGGCAATCTCATCTCTTGCTGCTTTTATGGCTATTTTTTTACACCACTCAGATCCTCAAATTTGCTTTAGTTTTTTTTGCTTCAAGAACTAAATAGCAACGACGTTAAAGCTGAAAAAAATCAACATTTTTATATTGATGTGTCAATGGCGGCATGTGATGTAAAAGGTGTCGCTTGGAGTGATGAACCCACATGTTTCACACCATGTTCTTTTTTTAGCGTCTTTTAGCGACTTTAAGCGTCCTTTAATCATAAGGGAAAATGGGGAGTGATTTATTTTCACTATACCTCCATCTATAAGTGACAAAAATAACACAATAACAGAATGTATGACTATTTTGGTCATGCACATTTTATATATGTTCTATGATGAAACTTTTAAAATCAAAACTTGATGGGGGACCCTGGGACAAAATATATGAAATGGGGATCTTTGGAAACCACTTTCTCATTATTTTGATTCCCTCAAACCACACAGTTTTCCTTGACTCATATCTGATGCGAAAAGGGCTGTGATAAACCAAGGTTTACCTGCCCAACACCTAACAGCAGGGAGACTAACTTGACGTCAAGCTAGCGCTTATAGTGCCGTATTTAGCAGCTAAAGAGCTGAATATATCTCTCAGGGGTCTGTAGAGAAGAACATTTTTCTTTCTCACACATTGTGAGAGCCCATATGTTAGAAGCAGGTCAAGACAGAAGGTTTCAAGGGCCATTAATGTAAACACGGCACAAATGTCATCTGGTCAAAAGGGTCAGGAGTCCAGTTAGGGAGGAACATGTGCCGGTCAGAAGAGACTCAGTGTGTCAGATAGTCTCCGAGGTCACGACTCTGATTGAATTGATCACACTTGTGAATCACAATCAAGCATTCAATGTGGGCCGTGACATTAGTGCTGACGCCAAAGAAGATTCTCAGAGTGGGTGTATATGGTTCGATTATATCTCCAAGATAGAGGAGACGGAGGAAGGAGAGAGAAGGAGAAAAACAACATAGTGCTCATTGTATAAATAAAAACGACTCTCCTCCTCTTGCCGCTGAAGCTCTCCATCACACAGAAGAAGCAGGCAGCTTTTTGTCTGCCACGAAGAGACTGCATGAGTTCATCCGCCAACATTTTACGTCGCTTCAATTGCTTTTCTTAAGTGTTCACACACAAAGACTGATCGCCAGTTACAGGAAGCCAATGGCATGGATCCACGCGGTGAAGCCAGAGAAAGAGAGAAACACGGAAAGAAAGACAGAAACATGGGACAGAGATTGAGAAAGAAACGCAGTCTGGATAAAGAAAAGATGCTGACGCTTGCAGCGGTGCTGTGACATGTCAACAAAGTAGAATCATAATTCAAATGTCAGCCATGTGTAACAGAACCCACGCACTGTGATTTGGGTAAAACAGAGCCAGCTAACGTTTCCCTGGCCTGTGTTCTCCACTGACCCGTCTGGATAAAAACCATAATGCTCATAATAATCATAATGTTAAATGCTCAGTCACATCTGCCATATGTGCATCTGTATGACAGCAGATGGATTTTCCATTCTCCCCCCCTGCTTGTTATGCATTGTGCACATGCAAAATTAGATCCAGCCTTAATATGCCAGCCTGCAACTTACATTCTTGGCAAAGCATACACACTGCATACCAGGTGTTAAATACAAAGTTGGGAGTGGATTGTGCATTATCTATTATTACACATAAATCACATAATAATTGATTGGTTGCTGGTATCTTTTAAAGCTATTATAGATCTTGCTCCTGACAAAACCTCCGACACGTTTTTCTCCATACCTCCATGTGTCTCTCTTTCTCTCGCACACAGTCACACGGACAATAAACTATATTAAATGGGCTGCCAGTCTTGGAGATAGTGACACTTATCCATTCTCTGTGACACACAACCTATAGCAAATGTATATAAAGTGAGAATCTCACCCATATAGCAAAAACACTCGTCTTCTATATACTTCAGTGCTAACAAAAAAATCCATTAAGATGAGGCAAATGCTGCAGTTACAACCAGACTGGAATGGCACTGACAGTTTAACAATAGTTATAGTGTTCACCCACTAGCTATTAAAAGGCAAACACCCTGTAGTATGAGATGATGAATAAACAGCAGAGACTCTTACAAAGCCTGTCAACTATGCTTACACCATGAGGGTCCAGACCAACAGCGCTGTAACCTTTAAAAACTGCGTGCGTGCACTAGAATGCAACTGAAGTTGGTTGGTTTTTTTTCAATAAAGGCAAACCATTACTCGCCTGCAGAGAGGAGCTGATGCTCTAGATTAGGTTGAATAAGAAGTAATGTGCTTAAGTTACATATTCACATGAATCCCTGCAATGCACCTGCTATCAATCACACTTGCATGAACATGATCTTTGTCTATCATCCATGCTCTCCCTGTCACACACGTGTATCCTCCTTAGAAGCATGTGCAAACTTTAACACTGATCACCACGGCTGTGTTATTCACTGGGGAATTTGTTTTCAAAAGATACAAGTAAGTTTGACACCAAACGATGGCGTCACTTTTGGTTTTGATCACCACAGAGTCGGCTGGTCCACTATTTTGGTCCAGACAGGAATATCTCAGCAATTACTTAATAAAGGGCAATGAAATTTGGTACAAACACTCATGTCCCCCACAAGGATGTCATTTAATTGTATAATTACTGTATAACAGTATAAGCAATACTTTCATTTATGAGAAAATACCTGCAAAACTAATCACACATTCCCATCAGCCTCAGCTGCACGTAATGTTTTTGATTGATTGAAAAGTTTATTTCGATGTAAAAAAAAAAAGGTAAAAAAATAAATTAAAAAAAGCAAATGCAAAATTAAATGAAAAGCATAATATACAGTGAAATCAATAAACCACCTCTTATAAACAAACCAATTCACATGCTGAAAAGGAAATAGGAAGAAGGATTAACTTATGAAATCCTACACCCGCTCCCCAATCCATTAATTGATATTTATTTAAATATTAATTTCTAAATGATATATGCATACATTCTTATGTTAATAGATAATATTAGTCTATGTATTTACTTCCTTTTGCCCATCATTTCTGACTTATATATATATATATATAATATATAACATTACTAATTACTAATTGTCTTATAGGAATATACTGTATATTTAGAGCTTAGTCAGAAAGGTTAGCATGCAAACATGCTAAAAGAACATCCATAGACATACCTGCTCAACATCAATATGTTAACACTCATCATTGTGAGCATGCTGATTTTAGCATTTAGCTTGTACATTTATTATGATGTTTTTATTAAGTTTCCCGTTTCACTCTCTATAAAACCACTCACTGCCTTTTATTAATTTGCAGATAACCACCAAATTTGCATGATGTCGAGCGCCATTAAATCAGGAGACCTCAACAAACATATTTATTTGCATGCAGCCCCGCGTTCGAAAGAAGTTTGATTTATTTCCATGCAGCCTTTGAAATAGGCACAAGAGGAGAGGGAGCGCATATGTGAGTGCATCAATCCCTCATAGGCCTCTGTTTCCTGTCAGAAGTAATGAACTGAGAGGTTGTGATTTGGCTTGAGGACAACAGGGCTCCGGAGTGAATCAGCTCCGGCCTGCAGGGCATTCTTAACAATTTGCACAGAAATATAGGCATCATTTGCTTACATTAACATGATTCACATTCCCCAAGAATGTACATTAGCAGCAAGGTGGGAGGAAATCTCAATAGCGTGACAAAAAAATACTCTGTGTGGACGAGGACGACAGGAAGAAGGGGGGTAAAAACAAAACAAAAGGTAAAACCAGGTAAGGAAGAGTGTTGATGAGATTTTTTGCAATAGTTTATAGATGTAAGAGGTGCATGAAGGCGAGCAGGGGAGAAGAACATCCATTTTGGAGAGGAGGAGAACTGAGAGTGGGTGCGAGAGGACAGAGTCTATCTGTGTTGTGTCAGCTGCCATCTGTGTGTCAGAGCACATCACAGAAACTGTGAGGCCTGTGACCACACTTACACAATCACCCTGATGTCTGCTAGGCACCAACACTCGTACGTTTAATACACACGCTTTCTCTCAGAGTTGCACACTTTCCGTTACATTTTGCACCGTTACGCATTCACACACACACACGTACAGTAGCGCACAGCTGCTTTCAATCCACAGTGGGTGTACAGATGTACAGTAAATGAACCCACTGCATCCATTTTAGCCAACTGAGGTTGAAAAATCTGTTTCTTAGACAAGAAATTGATCCATTTTTGACCTGAAATATCTTTATTTCTTAAGAACTGAAACCAAACCCTATAAATACTTATCATGGTAAAAGGGTATATTTTAGGTTGTATTATGAACTCTTCATTTGATTTAATATGAAATTTGAACGCTGATGCTGCACTAAAGCAGCAGGAGTTAAACAAACTCATCTTCTGCTACCCTTTATTTCACAAACAGCTTTACTTAAAATGTGAGAGATGAAAACAAAAACAGCAGCTTTGTAGCGACTAATTTGAACTTGTTTGTATGCACCTCTGATACCTGTGTTGATTTTCTCTGCATGTGACAGCTGCTTGTGCCCGTGTTCTCTCTCCCGAGGTTGCTAATCAATGTCTGATGCTGAAATCCACTGAGTCCTACCTTGTGCAGTAGGGGCTAAGCATTGCTCAGAAACGTCAATGTTTGGCTATTTGCATCCTATAAGACTCACTTTGTTTGTAGCTTCATCTTGGAAACTGTAAAGGGGACATGGCAGCAGTTGCTCTTCATTTAAACACATAAATGACGAGGGCTCAGCTCCTGTTAGCGTCAGCCTCCAAATTGAAAACTTGAAAATGAGAGCAGAAGAAGACGTTTTTTTTTAATAAGGATGCACAAGCTACTTGAAAATGCATTAGTGTGCCTATCCTTCAAAGTTAGTTTCAAACTAACTGACTTGATAAATTGGGATAAGTCATTAAAACTAAATAAATGTCTTAGCTAATAAAAACTTTAGCAATGTGGACGTGTGTTGGTAGTAAATATATGAAGCACTGTGCGATCAAAAGCAATCAGATTAACATAAAGTCACTGTAGCATCACAAGCTAACTGCGAAAAAAGGTTTTAGGTGGGTAAAAATATCTATACTCTACATAACCTATATATGATATATACAGATTTTATGTTTCATTGTTACTATAGTAAGTTTTGAATGAGCAGGGAACAAGCATGAAAAACTCAGGACCCAATGCCACGGGTGCATTTCACTGAAGAAAGACAGGAGAGGAAGAAGATATTTAAATTATGCCTGTTGATTCCAATTCTTGTTAATTATGAGAAAAAGTTCAACTTTAAAATAAGGAAAATCTTAAACATTCCCCAAACATCAAAAGGCTCCTCCCCAGTACATAGGAGCCGTGAAAATAAAGTTTCACGACAAACTTTTCAGCAGCTTTTGCAGTTTGTCGTGGAAAAAACCACATCTGGGAAAAATCCCACTCACAGAATGAGCATGAATTAAAAGCAAAAAACAAATCATAAAAGTTCCTAAATAGCAAAAGGCTTCACATCAGTACTTGGTTGTTGAGTGTAGAAAGTTTGGTTAAAACATATTAAACAGCTTTTGAGTTATGTTCCGGAAATTAAGACATGACGGACAGATGGAGAGATGGGATACATTCCTGTATCCCCCTCCTCACTTTGTACATGGTGGGGGATAAAAACCTATCATGCCAACCTAGCTGCTGTTACTCTACAAGCTATTTTTGTGAAATGCGATCAAAAATCTTTCAGGTTTACCGCGTTCTTAAACAGCATTTTAAAGCATCACACCACTCTCCTTTTTTTATTTTTTATAATAAGTCAAATATTATCAGGCTAACATTACTTTTAGTTTACTCTGTGTAAAAAGTGGAAATCTCTTAAGTACGTTATGACTTTGCTACATTTGAACTGTCAAAGAGTCTCAGGACATTTTTGTGTCAAAGCCGAGATGTGGACATGAGTGATGTTTTTAAATTCTACGTTTGAATCATCTGAAGGATTTTTCAAAGAGGTAAAAACCCTTGAAATATGATCCTTTTAATCATCCTGTGACCCCTCAGACTTCAACAGTGGACCCCTTCAGTGGTCTCGACCTCCAGGTTAGGTGCCACTGCTTTAGCCTTTGACACACTTCCACACTCGTGAACTACCAAATTCCTCTCCTTCCAAAGGAGGAGCTGTGTTGCTCCTCATTTTCTCATGATACACACATCCGGCATGTTGTGTACGAGACATCTGGGGATCTGATGGAGTCTTGCGCTCCGTATGGACGGCCTCGGAGTGTGTTCATCTGACAGACTGAAGTCAAGGTCAGCCAAAAGACACACACACACACACAACACGCTCCGCTGCCATCGCTGTAGGAGAGCACACACACTCACAACTCATTAACTTTGATGGATTACAGCACATTTCTGGCTAATAACATGAACATACGTGTACACCCGCACACACCAGACTACAGTGGCACATAACAGACACAGATGGACACAGACCTGTCACCTTCAGCTAATCCTTCAGAGACAGAGAGCAATCCATTCACTGGCCACACAGATTTACCCATAATCCCTCTCAATGAACTCCTTCAGAGCAGAAGCCTGTGTCCTCTACGTGTGAGCACACAATCTGTCCAAGTATGTGCACCCACAAACATACCCTGTATGGGGATAAACTGCAGATATGCTGCACACAACACATGTGCAAACTTAAAAAAGGCACCTTGAAAGACTCTCAGGAAGAGAGCCATGATAACAGTGTGTGCTCTTATAGTGTGTGAGTCGACGCAGATTTAATTGGATGGGAATGTCACGTAGGACAGGGGACATGAGTGCTGCTGGTGGTGTAGGTCGTACGCCAATTACTGCTCCGCTCTCTTCAAAAGCAGACAGGAGATGGAGGAGTGAGACCCCACTTCATTACCAAAGTGAGCCCCTGTGTTGATAGCGGCCATGTAGGGCAGCACTGAGGGGTGCTGGTGCAGCCGTAATGGGAGCCGTTCTTTAAAATTAAAATTGACACCCAAAACACTAGGGAGTAATGATGCGGGGAGGTCAGGGTTTTTTAATACCTGCACCCACCGTAACCAGAAAAATCTACGTTAATCAAGCACCTGAACCCAACCCGACCCACAAACTGCCATCTCAATGCATAATATTAACACTATTATCAGGACGGAGAGAAGAATGAGCCCAGCGGTGCTCTCCAAGGTGCTGATCCTGCTAGCTCCAGTTTGAATTTCAACACTGCATACAATAGTAGGAGGATCTACGCTAAACGAACCGACACATTGTTCTAAATGGTGTTCCTTCAGCAATTATCAACTTATACTGAGAGCATGCTTTTGACACCCAGCCACCCGTATCTGTAACATTCTCTCCCGTGGGACCCATGGGTTAAGGGTCAACCTGCGCATCACTGCTTGGGGAGAAAATGTCTGCAGCCAAAGCTTCAGGATTGACTGCTTGTTGGTCTTTTTGTGTGTTTTTAGGAAGATACAAAGTGATTTATGCTACTTTTTGCCTATTGCAAAAATGTTGCGAGCCATGACTTGCTAGTTGTTTTTAAACTGTGACACCAAAAATGGAAAAGTTTCAATGGGAATGGGTCATGCAGCCGTCCTGATGAAAGGTATCTGGTCAGTAAGAAACAAGACAAAGACTCTGTATCCATGCTGGCAGCTCTTTGAGGCCGAACTTGGATACTGTCTGAAAGTGGCTGCTGATGAGGGCGCCTGATAGATATAGTCTTCTACAGCGCCATGGCTAAAATATTTGAAAATCATTTATGCAGGGATAACATTGAGCTTGTGTTCATACAGTGGATACAGTATATAACTATATGTACAAGAAATCAACTACTAGGCAATGAATGTAAAAAAATAAATTAAAAAAAATGAGTGAAGAAAAGATTAGAGGGGAAAAAAGATGGTCTTCATCAAGATGAGTTACTGTTGGCTCCCTTTAATGGGATCCATTAATGAAAGACTCCCATTTTCATTTAAAATAAATTAAAACACCACACACACACACACATAAATGCACACACACGTATCTTTATACAACATCTAACCCTAAATCCTCCCGTGTCGATCCCACCCTGCGTGCCGCTGAGGAGCAGCATCTGGATATTGCGATAGTTTGCCAGGGCTCTGATCTCCTAAGGTCAGCTGTTCCCCTCCTTCTTCTTTGGATGGACGACAAACTGACTGCCAACCATCTTAGCAGCATCTGTCACATCCTAACCACTGATAATTAGCCAGCACCTTTATGCTGCAACCTGACTAACTACATGTACAACTGGGTGGCGGCCTAACATGACAGAGAAGGAGGAGAATTATTTTTGTGTGCCTGCGTGTTTTGGACAGAGTGAGAGATTAAAGGTGGATGAGAGAAAAGAGGACAGAGAAGGACACAGCAGCAGAAAGAAGGCAAGAGAAAAATGACCTGTCTGTTGGTAAAGGCTGGAAATTGTCCAAAGTGCCAGCCCATCATTTACCAACAAAGTGGAGGCACATGCAGCTCGTACTACTCATCACCTGCAGACTCTCTCTGCCTTCCAAAATACCATCGTCGGGCACACCTGCCGCTGCTCGCCACTGTTTCTCCATAACACAAACACACAAACACTCATGCACGCACGCTGCTTTGTCTTCCACCATGTCACCGAGACCTCAGCAGCCCATTAGATAACGATGAAGAGGACATACTGTCTTTGCTTGAGCATGTCGGACAGATCACCCGCCTCGCAGGGCCCAAATACACAAATCATCTCCTACGCAACTAATCAGCACAGCGGAGAGACAGAGGGAGCAAAAGGACAGGGAGCGCAGGAGAGGATGATTTTGTTTAAAAGAGGAAACAAGGGGGGAGGATAGAGGGAGAGGGAGAAGCATGGAGAGGGAGAAATATGAGAGAGATGCGATCATCTGTGTGATTTGGGTCTAATTCAGCCCTTGAGCCTCAAAATCACTGAAAGACACGGCAGCTCCTTCATATCCTCCTCCTCTTCCTCCTCCTCCTCCATGGAGCTGGGAATGACTGAGCATGTCCATAAAAAAGCAGACCAAAAAAAAAAGAAAAAAAAAGTTTCTCTCTTCCAACATGAAAGCACACTCTTATACAGGCTTATGTTGTATGTGTTAAGATTTGAAGTTATAATACTACTAATAATAATATATGAATAAATAAATAAATGAATGAATGAATGAAGAAATACATAAATAAAGCAGAACATTAAATCTGCATCATTTTTGTCATTGTTTTGTCATCTTATTTAGGGATACAGCAGCCAATTATTTTCATTATCCACTTTATCTGGGGACTATATTTTCAAAAGACTGATTAATTAATTGTGCCTTTTAATTAAGAAAAAAGGCACAAAAAAAGTCCATCTAGTGCCCAGAGTGTCTGTTCAAGTCTTCAAAATGAACAAATAAATAACAGAGAAAAACAAAACAAATTTTCAGAGTTCAGAAGCCAGAGGCAAGTTTTCATAGGGTTCGACAAATGACTTAAACTAATAACTAATTGTGTTAGAACTACAAATGTAGTTCTAATTAAGGGAGCATTCAATCAAAAGCTCTGCACTGCTTTACCTCAGAACTGCAAAATAACTCTCATAAAAAATATAGTAGCCTTGATTCAGTGTGATGGATTACGCAACTCAAACAAAATTCAAGAGTTGGCTAATAGATTTTCTTAATGTGGTGTTGAGAAACGGTGAGTCGTGACATCAGGAAAACAGGATTCATTTATAGCACCCCAAAGTGAATGAGTAAGCGGGATATGACGAGGGACGCGGAGAGGGAGACATGAGAATTGAAAAACATTTCAGAAGGGTAACGAGTGTGTCTGTGAGTGTGAGTGAAGGGGGAGGGATTGTGGTGGTGGCTGGGGTACTGGGGTAGGGGTGAGGAGTGAACCGGTGCCTTGACAGCACAGTAGGGGCCAGCGCTGTGAAGTTGGTTAATCCTGAGGAGCAGGGGATTAGCTCAGCAGGGGGGGGGCTGTGGGAGCCCGTTGTCCCCGAACACACCGCCATGCTACAAGTTTACTGGGGCTGGCTGCACCCCCACCCCCACCCCCACCCCCTACAGCCCTCCAAAACTAGCCGCAGGCACTGTCCAACCTAGTGCGTTAAAACACATCTACACCGTAACACACACATAGACATATAAAAGACATGCACAACAGCTATCAATACATTATTTCTGAGCAGAGGCAGGAGGGACTGCCTTGAGATAAGCCCACTGGTTCCAGTGTAACTGGCCCACCTGGGGTTTGCTTCATCCCCGAGCTCCTCTCATCTCGTCTCGTCGGCTCTGCACTGCTAAACTCTTCTTGGCCTGCTCCTCTTCTCCTTTATTCCCTCTTTCTTGGCTCTGCAGAGCAACGGGGTGCTCCATTGTTATTAACAACATCGCTCTGCTTATTATATCTCCTAAAGAGAGTACTGCTGGACAAGGGGGGAAATGGACAAAGAAGGACCTCTTATCTACAAGTCAATGACCCAATCTCATTTCTTATTTTCACCCCTACCCCTAACTCTTGCCTCGCCCCTTGAAACAGAGTTAGTAGTTAGTTGTCATAATTTTTTAAATCTTCATTTACAAAGAAAATACTTACATTTGTGGTTTTCTTTTGTTGCCTCTGAAACATTCGCCACAATCTTGCCGATGATGTGCAAGGCATTCTGGGAGATATCTCCAACCATTACATTTGGAGTGTGCCTCTGAAAAACCTCTGTTTAGAGGGCCATATAGCCCTAGCACTTCGCCCTTCCCATCTGTCTCAACAAAAATTGGGACACCCTACCACTACTGATGAACGCGCAAAACGTAGGGTTAGCGCTAGGTGGCAGGGGTAAGCGGTGAATTGGCATTGGGCCGATATGTTGCATGTGTGTGAGAGCTGCCTGTATACATGTAGTGCATTTGCTCAAAATGCATCTGCATTCAGGGAGTAAGGTCTGAATGGTGGATGGCATTATGAGCAAGCAGATTAGGTTTGAATGGTCTAGACTGGCTGAGATCTTCTTTTTCTGGCTGCATGACAGCTTCTCTTTGCCCGCAGACAAAAGCAGAAGATCCCCATCAGAGCGCGCTCATACTGGCAGCCAGCAGGCAAACCATACATCAACACGGCTCAAAGAGTAGCTGTCGCCTCCTCCTCCTCTGAGTGCAACATGGGGTCTCTCCTATCCCTGGTGTCCCACTGAAGGGGACCTTTCTCTGGGTGACTGGTAACCCAGCATGCACACCCCCTGCAGAAATCAAGTACTTAAGGACATGTCAGCTCACAGAGCAGCCCTCAGAAGACTTCAACTGTGTGCAGCATGAGGCATGATGAAACTTCCCGCTGGAATTTCCATCTTGCCGTATCTTCTTGGTCATGGTTGAGTTGATGAAATTTCCCGGGAGCCATTCAAAGCTTCTCCGCAAGGTTTTTGAGACATTATGATCCACCCTCTGCGTCAAACTAAGCCCACATTCCTGAGATGGCCCATTGTGCTGGTCATAACGCCGCTTAATGGAAAAAGTAAAGCTCAAGGAATAGACGGAGGAGGAGTGTGTTGAGAGTAAAATAAAGATATTGGTTGAGCAAGAGCAAGGATGAACACCATAGAGGAGCTCCACAACCTTCACAAAGATGAAAAAAGACACAATCCTGAAAATCACCAGTAAACATGAGAGAATACTGAAGTCTGAACTATAGACAGCTGAACGGTAAAATGCAGGGATGCTTATATAACAACAACAAATGTGTCGGTTAATGAAGCTGAAAAACAGCACATGAACAATGGAGCCTTCTCCATCGATTTTACAGGCACATGTCTATGTATTGCGATCTAAAAGGTCTTTTTTCAGTATAGTTTGAAAAGCCATAAAGAAGCCCGAGAACACGATCTTTGCAAATGGCTCTTCTCTCCTCCAGACTTGTTAGCCAAACAGAACAACATCCCTGATGAGAAAATCTAGTTGCTGTACTCAATGTCATGTGGCTAACAGTTTTCATGCAATATTAATTTGCGACAGAGCTTGAAGGATGCCCAAAACCTGTGCATAGTGCGCAATAAATAAAACAAAACCATCTGTGATTGGCACATCATTAGACACCCATGAATTATTCAATATCTGCAATCATATTGTTTTGCCAAAGGATCAACATGCTGAGGAGCAAGCAGGCCCAGGGTACCTGATTGCCAGTTAAAAGCCTCCTGAACTTGACTGCTCCCATCCCTAAAAATCTGTCAGTCATTAGTGTAGAGAGCGCAGACAGGAAAAAGCCTGCTCAGTCCTCAGTGTGTTGATTCGGACCTCCTGCCGTCACCAAAGAAAAGCTGCATCCTTCTAGCTTTGAGGTGGCTCTGATTGAAGACATAATTGTGAATGTGGGTGAATTTCACGGTTAGGAGCGTGAAACCCTCAGCGAGATGGATGGAGAGATGGGGGGAGTGAGGGAGGCAGGAAGGACTGCAAATGAGGAGCCAGGGAGCTGAGAGCCAGGGCTGGAAGGTGAGAAAGCTTGGCTGAGGCCGGCTGATTTACAGACAGACTAATAAACACAAGTGTGCAAACTGAAGCATACATATGTACATATACTCGAGGAACAATGAGTGCGGCAACACACAAGCATGCACAGAAATGCAGATGCACACGCAATGAAAAAGATGGGCTGTGTGTTTAAACAATCGTCGCTTCAATCACTCTATGAGCAGAGCAAATCAACTCTGGCTGTCACATCGCTTCATGCCATTCCCCAGCCTTCATATACAATCCCCAACATCCATCTGCATATCAAACACAGCAGCCATTCACATGCACTGACTAATGATTTCTGAATGTTATTAGCTCTCCATATTACAACTGCTCTTCAGACCCGTGCAGTTCTTCCGCCTTGTGTGGAGGCGACGAAAAGGGCTAGAGAAATAGCTCCCTTATCTCCACTGACCATGTTTTAGTCCTGCTGAGGCCTGGCTGCCTCTACTATCTTTAGAGTTTAGGCCCAACAATGCTGAGCTGCAGCAGAGCCGACTGTGTGTCACAGTCGCAGAGCCATACCTGCCAAAATAAAGAATCAGCAGTTTATGGGGCTCATTTATCAACTGCTTCAGAAACGGCCTCAAAGTAATCTAGGTAATCTTCAACAGCTTTGAAATTCACTGTATGTATGAAAACTTTATGATCGTTTCTGGTTAAAATGTGAGATGTTAAGGTCAGATAAATGTTTTCAATGTATGCAGGAGGAAAGGCACTCATGCATAGGAGCAGGCACAATACAGAGGTGATACAAAAAAGTGTTTTCAGTTAAATATTTCCACCTGTGATTGGTTCAAAACTCAAGAGGATACTTCAGGCTGACAGTTTTTTACCCAGGAAATAGTTCTGAGGATGGACTCGGCCTGACTGTGCTTGTGTAATGTGTCTTTTTAGCAAAAAAAAAGAAGTAATAATAGGAAATAAATGAACATGAATCTGTCAAACCTTTCCTCAGGCCGCTAAGGTTGTATGTGAGTTACATCACCTGTCCAGGTTGATTTAACAGACCAGCTGTAATAACTACTCTATTACTAGTAAGAACTCAGTCAATCAAATTCAAAATAAATTCAGTTGGAGGTATGGAATGTGTTACGATTCCTGCTAACCCATTCAAACCAGTGCAGCATCATAATCATGACAGTTCATTTAGACTGATTGAATAATTTCTGAACACTGTCCACAGGTGGCGACTACAGTATGGCGTTCTGGAAAATGCTAAAGCAGTAGCACAAACAGTCAGCCTGCAGCTACCTCATTAATGTCTGTTATATATCAATGTCTGTCTAAAGGTTGCTAACATTAGCTGATACCTAAATTGCCAGTGTGAAAAGGTATTCAGCCCGCTGAATTCAATAGCTAGTTGTGTCGCCTTTAGCAGCAACAACTGCAACCAGACTCTTCCGATAACTGCAGATCAGGCTCTAACATCGGTGTGGTGGACTTTTGGCCCACTCTTCTTTGCAGAACTGCTTTAGTGCAGACACACTGGAGGGATTGTGAGCATGAACTGCTCTTCTGAGGTCCAAACACAGCATCTCAATAGGGTTCAGGTCCGGACTTTAACTAGGCCACTCCAAAACTTTAATTTGACTCCTTTTATCCATTCAGAGGTGGACTTACTCTTATGCTTGAGATCGTTGTCTTGCTGCATGACACAGTTGAGAAATTCTGCTTCAGAATTTCCTGGTAGTTCATGTATGAATTCATGTTTCCATCACTTATGTCAACTCGCCCTGGCCCTGAAGCAGCAAAGAATTCCCACAACATTGCAAGGTCACCAAACAGTTCAACTTTCGACTCACCACTCCATCGAATACTCTCCCATGAGCTTTGAGGGTCATCGGGGTGTGTTGTGGCAAAATTCAGACAAGCCTTAACGCTCTTCGGGGTTAGCCGTGGCTTTCACCTCACCACTCTCTCAAAGATGCCATTTTTGTCCAGTGCCTTTGGAATAATGGAGCCATGAATTCTGACCTTTATTGAGGTGAGAGAGGCCTGCAGCTCCTCTGATCTTTCTTTGCATCTTTTGTGATTTCCTGATTGATCTTCCACCATGTTCTTGGAGGAATTTTGGAAGGTCGGCCACCTCTGGGAAAGTTCAGTATTGTAACAACTCTTCTCCATTTGTAGATTATGTGTCTCAGTGTGGATCTGTGGAGTCTGAGAGCCTTAGAAATAGTGTGCTACTGGTCTGGTCCAGCTGCAACCAGTTATATTAATGCAGTTTGGTAGTTTTTCGGATTTATTTTCAGAGGGCGTAAATATGTTTTCACAATGGTGATTCACGTATTAGATTTCCCTTTTCCCTTATTAAATAAAATTCTCATTTAAATCCAGCATTTCGTGTTTACTCAGGTTATCAGGCTGCTTTATATTAAATTTTGTTTGAAAACCCGACACGGTTTATAATAAGATAGACACAAAAATAGAAGAAATAAGGAGCAGGTCCAACACATTTTCACACCTCTGTATATTGTTTTATTCACTGACAAAGACGGCCATTTATGGTGTCTTCATTATCACCTGCTTCCTTCATTGCTTTACATCCTTCCAGAGGGAAATTAAACTTAATAAGCTATATTATCATTTAGACCAAATGAATACCATGTTTAAAAAATATGCTTGAGGTTTGCATGTCTATTCATAGTAGAAAATGCCCCACAAAACGTTTATTGTAAATTATGCATAACCCATCACACTAGTTTTTCATCACAGACTCAACACAGAATAGATAAACGTCCTCCCTTAAGGCACAGAGACTGATATCTGAATTTCTAAACTGGATGATGATAATGAAATTGCTCCTACCAACCTAAACTTGAGGCTCAAGTATTTGTGCAGAGAATATTTTCAATCTTTACAGTCTTACTCTAAAAGCTCACACCTTCTTTACATTAAACACAGTTACATGTTCAGCTCCTCGTAAACGTGCATGCAGCTCACACTGCAAGCCTTTTGATTCATCTGCAATTCATCAACAAAGTAAAATGATGAATGCATTCACAGCAGGTCAAGCCATTTGGTTAGAAAACAGGCAGACTATGCAAATAACAGATTTTAAATGGAAATCTGAAACATGAATAATGAATTTATGATCATTATCATTAAAAAATGAACAGAAAAAGTATAATATAAGTCAATATAATTCAAGTGCAAGCATAATAGTTGAACAAATGTCAGGTTTGTACGTGCCCTCTCTGAAAGTACAAACTTTTATGTGTTTAAGAATCTTATTCCAAGACTATTTATTTCCTTAAAATAATTTAACTGGTAAAAAGTCTCATTTATATTAAAAATCTTCTTCATAAGAGCACACTGCCTGAGACAGGCTGCCACGCAATATTCAAAGCTTCAGATTTCATTAGCATAAAACAGTTAAAGACGATAAGATTTCAGATCACACCACGAGCATATAAAATAAGACTCCGGTCATCGTGAACCTGAGCACACAGGGGGAAAATAGACCTTTAAAAGCAGCTACAGGTTCATTCCCAATTCCTTCAATCTATTTTTGGAAACACCTAGAGTGACCAGCTGCCCTCCTACCAAATCACTCCGTAATAGATTCCAAGTTGCAGGAGCAGCTTTCCTAAAAGATCTGTCTCCAGTGCAGAGACAGTATCTGACAGCATTTTTCAGGAGGATATGAAGTATTTGCATAGGTATGAAGGAAGCAAGGTCAGAAATGCCTTAGGACATGCTTCAGATTAAGTTAAGATGGACAATGCAGGCTGACCAACTCTCGCATTAAGGGAGCGATGTTGAGTAAGGACCTTCCGATTTAATTCCCTGGTACACAACAACTGAATTTTATCTCCCGCTCCACATAGCGAACTCTGAAAAAGACAAAATAAAAGCCTTGGTTGCTTAGAAACAAGAACGCTGACACCTACGACAATTTGCCCAAACAGCTTGAGTGACCTGCTTTTAAATGATAAGGGTGGCAAAAATGACCCTGACCTTGTATCATAAATGGTTTGCCAGAGGACCATGCATTTTCTTCCTAACTATTAGGAGTCAACTACTTTGTTTTGTGTGTGGGTTATTTCTTTCCAGCTATTGCAGCCTTTAAGAAAGGAGCGCTAGGGCAGCAATACCAAGCAGAAGAGGCCTCTGGCAGTTCTTGGAGAGAGGCAAAGTAGGTTAAAGTTTTACGGTGCTGATAATTGCAGTCCAGTTACTAAGGGCCTTGAAAAACCCTTTATGACTGCACAAAAAGGCACACAAGGGCACATAGAGAGAACACATAGACACACATCACACGACGAGACGTTGATTTCTTTGGAGCTGCGTATGCCCCAGATGCACCTGCAGCTCTCAAATTAAGCAGCTCAGAGACAGAGGAATCAAATGCATTTCCATTATGGGGCAAATATTCCATCTACCCCCTGTCATAACGACACTGTACGGCAGCATTATGAGGAAATATCAAATTAGGCTGTTTCATTTGGAGGACTGTTGTGTATTGCAAACAGCTTTGGAGATCAATTGAGCTGCTAGGTAATGAGCGGCAGCGGCCTTCCATAATATACTCAGTAATGTTCTTTTGATTGCTTTGGTTAATCTCGCTCTGCCATGCAGGGGAGGCAGCCCCTTCACTCTGCTGAAACTCACTCCTCAACCCAGGTTAGAGAGGAAAAATAAGAAAGGGGAGAAGTGTTATGAAAGTCAAGAAATATGGAAAGATTGTTGTTGTTCGTGTTCTATGCCACTAGGAATTCATAATTCATTAATCTATCTGTGTCTGTTTTTAAGCTGGAGCAAAGACATGAAAAATAAGAAGGCCCAGCTCAATGGGCCACAGCGGACGGCCTTGAAATGAAGTGCCGATGATGTGTTGATGCTGAAGTGGATGGAATCAGACACAGCACACCACTCTGGTGTCTGAAAGCAGATCCTCTCACTCATCACTCACATGCAAGTAAGAGGCACTCTGTCGCTCCAGAACAACACTCACAGCTGTGTCCGTTTAATATGCCTCGGTTCAGATTCATTCCTCTGCACCTTTTGCTTTCGCAGGAAAACGTTAACAAACTTGTTCAAACACTTTTTGCAAAACGCTGCACCACACGACCGCACGCCACACCATTTGTCATGTTTTGCTCAAACTCGATTGCTCAGCATCCACCTGGTTTCGCAGAGCGGTCTGCACATGCTCACTAAGACGGTGGGGAAATCAGGGTTCGAGCTGTATGGGACCTGTGACATCATCGGGGAAACCGCTGAAGGTGAAGCTGTGTGGGGACAGTCTGCAGCTGATTCTTCTTACCTCTCCACGTGGTCCAGGTTTCCTGACACTCCCAGTCCTCCGATGGTGTAGAGTTTGCCATCGTATACCAAGCTGTTGTGTCTGCAGCGAGCCACTGTCATCCTGGATACCAGATTCCAATTGTCCAATAGGGACATGTAGCACCATACGTCAGCCAACATCACACCTGACTCCGTGCCACCTGGAACATATATGGATAAAGGTTATTAAAGTGGGTATACAGGGTTATTAGGAACTTTGTCAGGCAACCAAGAAGCTTTTAAGGAACGTTGCCTAGGTGTCATGTAGTTCCCTGAATGTGAGCAAACTGACACAAAAATGCCAAAGTTGCAATATGCAAATGTAAAAATAACCAAATTGAAGAAACCAAACATGAGATGCACAACTTTATGTGTGAAATAAATGAATTCTGTCTAGTGATTTTTAAGAAAATGTGGATAGACCATACCTCATTACCTACGGACAGATGGAGGGACATGGGTAACCCTATATGAACCCTTTGGTGGGGGCATAAAAATCACTAAAATCCTTAAATAGAAGAATATATCACTTCGGCACTTGACTGTTGTGTGTAGAAAATTCCGTGACAAAATATAAAACACTTTTTGAGTTATGCTATGGAAACGAAATGTGCCGGACAGACGGATGGAACAAATTCCCATATCCCTCTCCTCACTTCGTTCCTGGCAGGGGATAAACACGTTATTCAATCCATCACTGAACCTTTGCAGTGTACAAACAACCAGGAGTGCAAAAAAAACAAAAAAACAACCTCTCATCTCCTGGTTTAGTTCCTGTAGCTTCTTGGTGCATGGAACAATCAGGTTGAAAAAGGTTAATGATTTCATCATGGTATATATCAGGGAGGTCATGTATACATGCAAAACTTTTGTAGGAGAATTTCCATCAGAAATTCATTTTCTTTCAAAAAAAAACAACCTATTTCCTATTCAGTGCTTGTTGTTCTGCTGTTGTACCGACTTCAGCTCTCTTCAAAGTAGCCCTGTTGGCTGTGTGCTTTCTCATATAACGCCAGCCATGGCTCAATGACCCTGCTCGAAGGTTACAGGCCGGAGCCTGTTGATTGGCTGGCTAAAACACCTCTGATTTCTTCACTGGCTGTCTGATTCCCAGTGGCCATGTGCAGATCTGTTCCAAAGCCTGGGCACAAATTTACATTTATATGAAAAGAGGGAGAGGAAAGGTACACGCAGGACAAATCCTTCTGCATTTCCACAGTGCAATGTCAAGGTCTGAGTAGCGTGCAGGATTCTTACACAAATGGACCGTGGAGGGAGAAATTCAGTCTACCTCTGAAGGAGCAACTTAAAGGTGTCTCATTGAGGAGTCACAGAGAGCACAGTGTGCCACTATGGAACAAAATAAACTGCAGAACACTTCAGCGATTGTAAAGCCAGACATGGGGAAAAAGAAGTCCAGTTTGAAAAAAACGCTCCACAGAAGGTAAATAAAGTAGAAGAGACGTTCTATACAAAAATGAAGTCTTCTGAAAAGACAGGTGGAGCAGAAGGTAACAAAAAAAAAAAAAAAAGTTGGTGGTTTGCAGAACTTATCTGTCATATAATAAAAATGTTCTCGCTAAGAGACCATGAATGGTCACGTATGGAGACCTTTGTCAGAATTCATAGTGATGAAGGTGGTATTTACCGAAAGGTCAGATTCTATGACTTACTTTCCTTTACACTGTTAAATGTTTTAAATGCTTCGGAAATTGTGCTGAAGAGAACATAAATAGAGAAAAAGTCTGTTAATCACCACCATCATCATTTCATGTCAAGTCAGACAACCTTGTGGAAGGAGTTTTATTATCGTTATCAGAGTCTAAAGAATGTCTGTGTTAGCTGATATTAATGTCATTAGTTTTACATTCAACAAAGCATTGGACATTGGCTTTTATGATGGCACTGAATGAAAAATCAGGTTAGGCCTATCAGATGTACAAATGTCATCCATCTAATACATATAATAGCGTTTGAAACATTTCTCCACAAACCGCCAAGGTTAACTTCAAGCTAGGGCCGGATGAGTTGGGAGATCATCAAATTCAGCAGGATTAGTCCTCTGAGGTCTCCAAAGACTCGAATGTACGGACTCTGAGTGCTTACAGCATTCACGGCGACTGCAACAGGAAAGCTATACAATTGTGCCGGTGCATTCAGCTCACCTGACAGGTAGATGTTGTCCCCTGCCGAGATGACACTGAAGAACTCACGGTCGTAGAAGGGCAGGCTGGCCAGAGGGTACCACTTACTGTTCTGGGGGTTAAAACAAGTGACTGCTGTCAGGGAGCGCTGGTTCATCCCGATCGCCTGACGCCCTCCCACCAGAACTATTACTTCTGCTACACCTAGAGGTCAAAGGAACGGGAGGTGGATGGAGGAAAAAAGAAGGAAAAGGGTGGGAGAAAGGAGGCTGTCAGGGTAGGTTTTCCACCAATAAACAAAGGCTCAAGATTGAACCAAAGCCTCTTTGAGATGCCACAGTGCTGCAATTACATGTTTGTACATTTAATGTCACAATGAAAAACAAATACTTTTCATTTTTAGACCAAAGAACCTTGTTATGTGAAGAAAGGTCCGTTGTGTTGAATGCAGCAGGCGCTTGGCTGAGTCAATAAGCTTGTTGAGAAATGCTTAACGAAATGCTGAATAGAAAAGTTTGCTCTTGGTAACATCAAACTACGGAGTTAAGTGGAAGAGTATAACTTAATTACCGGGATTGATGCGGCTGCCATTCGTTTGGTGGCCGTCCAGCTCTCTAATTCTCCCTTCCTACACATAACTCAAGCCAGAAACATACACTGTTTGGGCATGGCGTGAGAGAATCTCAAAATCAATGGGGAAAAGAATCAATATGTGTTCATTTGTACGTGCTCTCATATACACACACACAAGTGCTGAGGACCTTGAGTGATTAGCAGGATACTTTAAGCACATTCTGCACTTGTCCCTGTTACTCCCAACCCGATCTCTACCCCTTAGACATGTATGCACAAACACACACACACACACACACACACACACACACACACACACACACACACACACACACACACACACACACACACACACACACACACACACACACACACACACACACACACACACACACACACACACACACACACACACACACACACACACACAGAGAGGTGCTGGATAAAGACACCAGTGATCCAAAACACACAAACAGGTTGGCAGGTTGCCACATGCGTGTCTCAGGTCCTCTCAGTCTACAGCAGCAGGCTCTAGTGAGCAGACAGAAATGAACTGAGTGTTTGTAAGCAGCAGGCGGAGGGAGGCCAGTCAGTGGGGGTGAGGAGGGCATTAGGGAGATATGGGGGTGAGATGAGAGAGTGGGAGAAAGACAAAGAAGAAACGAAATAGAGGAAGGGGAGGGAAAGCCGATCATACACTCCAAACCAAGGCTAACCACTAGTTCATCTGCTTGAATCAATACTTCTCCACACATCCTCCTGAAAGGCACAGCCATAGGCGCCTGTCTCCTCCTTCTGCTACTTTCTGTTTAAAAAAAAAAGAAGAAATTCTTAAGCTTCTCTTTTTCTTTCAAAGCTGATAAAACAGAGAGTTTTTTCTCTAGGAAGAAGAGAAAGATAAAAAACTACAATGGGCTTTTGCTGAGGAAGAGCAAACAGAGCAGTAAGCATCGCCTCAGACATATCGTGGACATACAGCTTAGACTTAGCGGACAGCTTAAAGCTGGCCGGTTCTTCCCCTCTGTGAGATTTTTTACCTACGTGTTCCTCTATGTAGGATGAAACGAGTGAAGGCTCAAGGAGAAATTGCAACAGTGTCACTGTGAAGATGAAGGCCTGGGTACATGAGCTAAAAAAAGGACGATGAGAAAACGTAGTCGTGCGCGTCGCCGCCCTTTCTGGCAGAACGTAAACGATGTGTGCGAAATTGGAGCAATGCTAAAAAAGATTTTGAGTCGAAATTTGTTCCCATCAGAGGCCCAGCTTCACAGCTTCATGCCCACACTGCGAGCGTCAAATGGCCCTCAAGACCTCCAGCAGACCTTGGATACGCAGCTAATAAATGGGAGTGTAGTTTTATAGGACAGTCGCAGCTACAGTGGCTGTTCTTTGGAAAAAAATTAAGTGAAAACAGGCTCTTTGTCTTCCCTCTCATGAGCCTCCAACCACAGCTACACACACACATTAATTATATCGACTTTGTTTCGCCATTGTTCTTCCTTGTGATTAGTTTGCTGCTATTGTTGTACACGTTTGAACTCCATTTCTGTTTATCAAAGACTATTTTTCGACTTTTAAAAGTTTGACTGTTTTCTATGCCTTGAAAGGATTACATTTCACATCTCTTTTATCACCTATTCTTTCATCTCATTAGCTTTTTCAGTTGCTGTTGATACTGACTGCCTTCATTAACTCGGCGAAGTTTGTACGTCTCCGTCTGAGCCAATTTAAAAAAAAACTTTTTTCTGTGCACATCAATCAATGTTCCGCTGTTTTAAGTTTGCATCTTAGAGCAGGGAGGAGGATGCACAAATCCTGAATTTCCTTATGCCGCAGGTTTACTGGATTTTGTTCTCTTTATTCTAATAATGTATAATAAAAGAAAAAAAGAGTAATTTCTGCTGTTGTTTGTCTGCATAGAATCTCTCCTCCCACCAAACCAACTTGAATCCCCTGTGTCTAATTAGCACAACTTAAGCAATTCCACATGCTGCCTCAATGTACCCCATTGCACGTCTGTGCACATGCAGGTCTTTATTATCACCTAGTGCACATGTGCCGGGTTGTTCTCAGTGCTTTCCGCTTGGCCAGATATGTCAGCAAGAGTCCACATCTGGGCATTGAGGCTGCTGCGCGGCTCTGACCCCTGAAGCCCTGAACACATTCACAAGCTAGCACAGCCCAACACCGGCCTGTCAGAATACAGCAAAACAGGAGAGCGGCACCGCTGACGGGGGAGTCACGGCATCAGATCAGATTGTTGCGAGGGTGTGTGTATGACTGTGTATGTGTGAGTTTTTTCCTGAGAATGAGAAGCCTCGTAGGGATGGCTGTCAGTCAGTGGAAAGTTTGATAGGGGTTGGTTGGAGGGATGAGGGGATGGAGGATCGAAGGATGGAGACGAGCAGTTGGGGATGAAGGGATAGCCAAGACTTGACAGCTCTTTTTTCCTGGAAGAGTTACCCATGGCAGTACGGGGAGAGAATGTCTCCTCCTGATGGATAGCCATCTTTGTTATATTTTCAGGATATTTTATGTTCTTATAGTCAGGAAATATAAACTGAAAACACCAATTTAAAAAATAAAATACATATATTTGGTTTTCAAGTGACCACTGTGCAGCTAATTGTAACTCTGGGCAGCCGCAGGGTTAAACTTTTTGATCGAAGTACTGTTTTTGCATTCAAAATAAAAATGCCGATCCAGGCTACTTGGGCACATATTTTGTAATTCAAGTGAAATTCAGTGACAACAACATTTAGTAGCTGTTTAAATCATCAATAAACTAATAAAAAATATGAAGTATTTCTGCTTCAAGAACGGCTGGAAATATTAAATGAGAACAACAACAGCCACGTCTGCAGTGAGACAGAGCAGTGAGGTAGTATGGCAGTGCATTTAAAGTGTAAACAGAGACTACACTGGTGGCACCTGGACAGATATTAAAGCGAAGATGAACGCTGCAGTCACGGCAAAAACGTGAAATATGTGACATCAACTTTTCCCAAAAAACGATGTATTCTGAGGAGCGGGCTGTCCTGGGTGAGAGCTGCATCTCAAATTGAGGTTGATGCCCACCCACGCAGTGTGACATGCACACATGTTCACACACACACACACACACACACAGAGAGAGAGAGAGAGAAACAACACCTTGGCAGATTCTGTGTATTGTTTCCACCCAATTCGACTTCACCCAAATGAAGCCTATCTGTGACAGGAGCACGCCGCCCATGCTCTACCACATGCTGAAACAAGCTGGATCCTCACTATGACCATGCACACATGAATATACTGTCACTGCAGTACAAGAGAGGTGGATAGAAAGATGAGGACAGGATGGAAAGACTCATGTCATTTTCTCTTCCCTGCTGCCACACTGGGTCTTATCTTGCCTTGTTATGTGTCTCCTTGCTCTCCGCCCCATGCTGTGACCCTGCTTTCCTATTCCTCTTCTTTTTTTTACCCCGCGGCTAACACCTCCCTCGCTCTCTAGCTCTCGCTCACTCTCAACCTACAGGAGGCCCTATCTCTCCCGGTCAATCTCTTTAAGTCACTCTCACTCAAACACCAGGAATCTTTGCTTTTTTTCCCCCAGTATACTCCTCCATTTTATCTTCCTTTCCTTCATCCCGTTCCTCCTCCCTGTGAACCTTTTAACCGTGTTTGTGACCTTACTTTAACCAGCCACACTTTGCTGCAGGCACATTCAAAGGGACATCGTAGGGTTGGGTTGGGTGAAGTGACACGGACAAACAGACACAGTTGGTTGTTAAATCATTATATATGAAATATAAATAAAAATGCATCTATGTAAATTTATTTATATTGAAAATATCTTGCAAAGAATTGCAAGAAGTGACCTATCAGTATTAGATTTCTTAACTGTAAGATGTTAGAATAGAATAGAATAGAATAGAAAGCTTTTACTGTCATTGCATATGTATACAATGAAATTAGGAGTGATACTCAATGTAGTTAAAAGAAGAAAAAAGGAAAATTTGACCTCAACAACAACAGCAGCAACAACAGACAACAAGAACACCACACTGATCTCTAATATTTGGGTTCAACATCCAACACAGTTACTAAAAAAATAACACAAGTACTACAAAATAACACAAGTACAACAAAATAAGTGAGTACAAAAGAGGTAGGCTCCACTTGAATAAGTTCTTATTTCACTGAGTTATTACACACTGCAAATATTCCACACTACAGAACAGAATAAATATGATTATTGTACAGGAATAATGAGGATTGCACAGAGTACGGGTGTAATTATTGCACTAAGGCTGGTAGGTTTCTCCTCCTAGACAGCCCCATGTAATGTATGTGTGTATGAGGGGGGCATTTACTGCTTGTTGGTGTTCAGTGTTCTCATAGCCACTGGGGAAGAAACTGTTCTTGATTCTGGTGGTCCAAGCCTGGACGGTGATGCAATATCCTTGAAAGTACAACAACAGTGTGTAAATGATCCATGAGATGCTCTTTTTCGTCAAACACTAGAAGTTTCAACCTGAAAACTCCTCTTACTCCTGAAAATTACAGGAACGTGAAGATGCTGCAGTTTGATGAAAAGATATGGAAAACCGTATGGATTCCCTGATGATTGGCCTCATGAATACCAAATCATGTTCACATCAATAAAGCTTGAGTAGACTAGTGGGCTAATATCAATTTTTACAGACGTCTTTGCAGAAACTGAAATGCTGGTAGGTTCACTAATACAGTGTATTACAAATGCAAACATATCACATTGAATAGTAAATGTCTTTCAAGTTTCCGAGCAATAGATCTAACCAGACCATGAGTTCAAATTAATTTGTCTGAGTTGGAGCTTGTATTTCCCAATTTCCAATGTGTCTTGAATGCAGCATAGGTGGGTGAAGATCTGCACCATAGTATGACTGAAAACTGTGTCAGGAAACAAAACAGAGACGCCACCAGCCTCACCATCCACCTTCCAAAAGGTGGATCTTGCTGAAAATATCATTTGGTGCTAAAGACAGCGCCATGACCAATTTGTTTCAGAATATAAACGGGCCTAACGCAGCCAACGTAGCAGCACAAAAACACACTCAGCAGACTCTGGAGCTGCCATCAAGCAAATCACAAAAGACATGTCTTTTACCTGAATGCTTCAGTTCCAATAAACTAATAAAACATATTTTCCATAAACATGTTTTTTTCCATTTATATAGTTAGTAGGCAACAATATAGATCCTATTAAGAGGAGAGAGCTGGTAAAAGATAAGGATTTTGAAGGACGCTAAATATCGTCTTTAACAACAAAATCTAAGAAAATATCTAAATATAATTTTTTTTGTCAATATCATATGTCTAAATATCTCCTTATTTGTGACTAGTGCAGATTTAAACAGAGAAATCCACAAGGGATTTGGCTCAATGGTGTACTTAATAAAGACTATGTTGGATCAAATAGTTGTTCCTACAGTCAGATTATGAGGATTTGAGCTCAATTTCTTCACTCGTCTTTAACTTTATTATTATCCTGAAGGAAATGTGGCTGCAGACATTAAACAGATCAATGACAAGAACACACAGGTCACAATAAAAAACAAAACAAGCATCTTGTCTACTGTAAAAAAAAAAAAAGAAGCTTTAATGGGTGTTAATGTGAGTCTTATATATAAACAAGTATGTGTAAATATATTCATATAGGCCAAGCGTATATTAGTGGGTAAAGCTGGAAGTGTGAAGACTTTCACTCACTGGGTATCACAGCCACAGTGACACTGGCAGTCTGTCTCTCAGGGCTCTGAGCCATTTCTATCTCGCTGCTGGTCCATAACCATTTCCTCTTATCTCAGCCGCTTCTCTCTAATCTCTCTCTCTCTTGCTTTTTTCTCTTCCTAATCCTATGATTTCTTTCCCTGGGTGTTAATTTGCTATGCTGAGGATCAGGGGGCAGAAGGCTCCCAAATGATGTCAGGGTCCAGGGAGGTGCTATATGTGTGCCAAGTGTGTGTGTGTGTGTGTGTGTGTGTGTGTGTGTGTGTGTGTGTGTGTGTGTGTGTGTGTGTGTGTGCAAAAACTGCAGTGATTGGTTTTTGAGGTGCACTAAAACTATGTTTAAAGGGTCAGTTCAGACAAAACACTGATCTACCTTTCCTAGCCATGCAGATAGCTTTTGGTTTAATTTGCCCGATATATAATGAAGCTGAACGGATTAATGGTGCTCACAGTATTGTGGAATTTAGGCTGAATGATATGCAGATATAATCATTTCGAAATGATCTTACAGAAATTGTGACTCATGATCTTGGCGGGGATTTCTTTTAATTTAATTCTCACAGAAAAAAATATAGAAATGCTGCTGATGTGATTTTGTTTTCTTTCTGCGATCTATACTTAACAGTGTTCCTGTACATATGGAGAGTATAAATTGTAGGCCAGGACATCTCTATAGCACCACAATGCTTTATTTATAATGGTATGTTGTGACATATATTCAATTCTTTTTGCAGCTCCTGCAATGTGGATATGGCACTTGGCCATACTGCAATTTTGAAATTATTCCAATTGCTCAGGCCCGGTAAAATTGCATTAAAAAACCCTGCCGTGTGTCTTTCAGGAAGCAATGCCTCGAATACTCAGGATGATCGACACAGCTCACTGTGAAGAGTTTCTGGTGGAGCTACTTTCTACCACAGAAACAATCTCTGTGTTCAGCGTTTGTTCTCTGTATTCTCCAGAGTAACTGGGACGACGTCACCGGAGAGAGATGTTCCTGTTGAATTTTTTAAATGTAATGTTCCAATGCTGTGAGCAGCATGCATGACATTTCATTTCCCCTCTTTGTGCTGCATTAGCAGACATATCTCATGATGGCTGGACACAAAAGGAAACTAAGAAAATGTTTTCAAGTACAGTGGATGAATGACCCATTAAACCTATCAGTATCTGAACCCCATACATTATGAATTAATGAATATGGGCACACAAATCGGCACCATAGGCACATGCAATGACACAGGTGCAATCGGGTTGACTCTGTCTGTTGAATATTGGATGAGGCTGAAGCAGCCTTGCAGCAGGTGCAGCAGGCACAGCAGGTCAAAATGTCAGATGTGACATGAGCGATGCTGAGGCTGATCCATGTTCCTGTAAATGCTACTCGCATTGAGTTCGAGCACGAACTGCAGCTCTAAGAACAGACTGAGGCAAATGTTCTGGCTACAGCCCAGCCTATCGCTCACTCGTCGCCCCCTCCCTTCCCACCCTCTCTCCCCTCCCTCTCTCCCCTCCTCTGTAGCTCAGGCTGACAGTAGTCACTAGTCAAAAGGTCAAGCGAATGGAACCTTAATTTTGGCAGCAGCCCCTGCAGACATTCAGACCAGAGGTTATCTAATCTGGATTTACTGCCTCCATGTTACATTTATGAGCCGAGATAGATGTGTTTGCTCAAGATTTCGCTGATAAACTGCAGGAATATCAAAACTCATACTCCAATTCTCCTGTGAGTAGCTGCATCCAACTTTCTCTCTCACTCCTGCTCCTTCGCTCGATTTCTCTCTCCTTCCCTCAAATGCCATCTCAGACTCCAGAAATAAAATCGGAAGAGGATCTGCTGAAGGGCACTCTTCACATAGAGCGATTAAGACATTTCTGGCACACTCTCCTGCATCCTGCTTTTCCAGTTAGAGAGGTGAAACCGAGCAATCTCACGCTGCATTGGCTCTAAAAGACAAATCAGGCTGAATAATTACACAAAGCAGGACAATAATCAACTAACTCCTGACATAAAAAACCCCCACAAAGCTTATTATTGTCTTCCCCAAGTGCTGACAGTTTCGCGTTCACCTTGCTTAATGGTTAGCGGTGAAGCTGTGCAGCCAGAGAGAAAGCTGACCAATAAATTCACGTATTCCATGATAAGGAGCTACTGTCAGTGTTGATGAGGAACAGCCCAGTGAGACACTGTTAACTGGGACTGAGCCAGAAGTAGAGGGAAGTCATCTGATTTTCATTTATGCTCTTTTTCAAGGTGTGAATCTCCTTATCCTTTACTTTGAGGTGAGGATGTTCTACATCCCCTCTAAGAGGAGCCGCTGGCTGGCGGAGGCGTGAAGGAGCAGAAGAATGTCACGCCTACAGGCTTCTGAATTCACAGAACAGCCTGGTTTTATTGTCTCCAAACTATGGATGCAGGCCAAGCTATTGTGTGGGCTGATCTAATGAAATCCAGCCATTTTAGACCACCACACAAACCAGCATTCATTTGGCTTGCCTTACGCACCAGGAATTTAAAATACAGTAGTTAGTCAAATGTGATTCTTGGATTTCTAAAGCTACCCGAGGTGCAGCTGAAATCCTGCAACATGAGCCGGGATTCTGATGTCAGTTTGAAAAAAGTCTTGTTCTTAAAAAGATTTAAGCTCAGTAATCTGGTATAAGGATCACATAAATAAAACGCTTGTGCAGAAACACTGGAGTGAACCTGCTGTAAACTCAAACTCACATCTCAACTGGCCGTGCTGCTGCTGCTATGCAAAAGAGTGCTACTGCAGTCCTTAATTTTTCCACCTTTAGATAAATGAATGCCTGATTACAGATGATGAAGTGGACAGAAGGAGAAACGGGCTAAGCGGAGCTACTGTTTAAGGATTCCCCCTACAGCGTATGTATTTAAAGTTTTAACAATGTGTGTGTGTGTGTGTGTGTGTGAGAACGAGACAGAGAAACAGTGTGATCCGAGCTGGACCCCTGCGTCTCCTAGTCATTACAGCTCATTTGTCTGAGTGCTATTCCACTTGGCTGGGTTGAGTTAACAGTTTGCCCTGGCGCTCTCCACCCTCCTCTGAGCCGAGTGTGCCGTCACATGTGGAGAGAAAGAAATGGGAACATAATGTATGCCAACACACACACACACACACACACACACACACACACACACACACACACACACACACACACACACACACACACACACACACACACACACACACACACACACACACACACACACACACACACACGGCATGTATACTTTCCTTACTCCTTAATAGCACACAAACATGCATGCATACTGTATGTAACAAATCAGTGCATCTTGTGACTTAAGACAACCAGGTTTTTGAGTAAACTCCCAACTCCAGCGGCTGTTTAATCCCCTCGATCCCCTGGAAAGTGTAATGACAGCTAATCAGATGCAGCTCCACACTCTCATTAACCAATTAGCAGCTAATAGATACACATACAGTACACAAAACACAATGGATTCATTATTTTCACTTTACCCAAGACTCTTTGTGGCCAAATGAAGAAGACAGGAAGCTGTTAAGAAAAACCAGCTAGCTCCTACTGTCCTGAAAAGTTCACTCCTGCAGCAGGAAACTTAGGTGTAGTAAACACATTACGTCAAAATATGGAAGAATGGGTTTGTATTTTGAGATCACATACATTATTTTTATGGTGACTATGGAATAATTTTAGCTTGGAGTTAAATATGGTGATATGCCACGATGTGTCACAGAGACTGATATAAAAATGAACCAACAATAACAAGTGGGCTATAAAGAGCACTGTAAAGAAATAAATTACACCAATGCTGCACAGCAGAGCTCTATATAAAGACAAACCTGGAAAAACAAGACAATTAAAGGGTGTGTGGAAACCATCTGGCTGCTTCTATTAAGCTGCAATAGAAATAACTTCTTTTCTTTTTTTTTTAGAGCTTACAGCTAATGGAGCAAGTACTCATTAAGATGCCGGCCTTTTTCTTAAACTCCGAAAAGTTCATGCTATTCCATCTTACGAGCATGTTGCTGAGTGTATCTTCATAGTCCATTAATATTCATATTAATGGTTTTGTTATCCATGACATGATATATGAGCTTAATTTGGCAAAAATATGACAATGGTAAAAAATATATATTTATGACTTTTAAAGCGCATTTGCCAGGTTTTTAATACTATAATATAATAATAACAATAGATAAAATGGCTAGGCTACATATGATGCAAAAAGTATCACTTTTAGGAGAAGCATGACTATTTTAGCTTTGACAAAGACTGGGAACAGTGGAAAATCGAGGTTGGCTCTGTCTGAAGGTAACCAATTCTTTCTATTAGCACCACGAATCAACGCACTGTGTCATTTGCACCAACAAAAGTGTAAAACATTTCCCAAAATGGCAAGCTATTGGCATCCTAATGAACAAATAAAAACTTGCATGTGCTAAGCATTTACTCTAGAACATGAACATGAGCCGATATATCATTATCCTTTAAAAAAAAAAACTTTAAAACATTCATATTTGCCTCATTTATAAATTATAATATGTAATCTCTCTCCTAATGAATGTAAAGGGAACATCTGCCCTGAGTATAACCTCAATCATATTCACAGATTTAAGTCTAAAAGTAAAAGGCTGTTCATAAAACAACTTTTCTCACACAATTAAATTAAATTTATAGGTTGAAAACGTGTCATTCAACTCAGATTTATCACTAGTAAATAAAACTGAATGAGTGAGGTTCAGACACGAGTCCATGCACACACACACACACAGAGATACCAGCACCCACACACACACTGTATAAACACAAACACACCCACTATAATGCACCATATATACTGTATGCACAACTCACAAGTTCACAGATTGACTGCTCTCAGCAAGAAGTGCTTCACGGATGGCAGTTCTCTTTTCTTTTTCCGCTTGACAGACTTATCAACCAAGCTCAGGTGGTGCCCCATCTGCTTGTGCACATTTAAAATACACACACACAATACCACACAGCCACACACTCACTTACTGCTTACACAAGTAGACACATGCTCATAGAATAAACTCAATCAAATGTCTGCCCTTCAAATTTAATTTCTTATCCCCCTTGCTCTTTCTCTCCCTCCCTCTCTCTGACCACATTCCAACCTCCCCTCCTGTTCTCCCAACTCTCTTCACTTTCGTCCTCTGCATGCCAACCACAATCCTACCACGATCTCAAATCCTCCTTCCAGTCATTTATTTATCTTTCTTGCTGTCCTGCACGTACATGATGTCCCCGCATCTACCCTGTAATCCCAGTGTCCAGTGTCCATGCACCCTGCTGTGCAGCGCCCACCCTGTCCAAAGCAGCAGATGGCTGAGCAATACATGCATGGACCCGAACAATCATGACCACTCCACACACACAAACACACACACACACACACACACACACACACACACACACACACACACACACACACACACACACACACACACACACACACACACACACACACACACACACACACACACACGGGCATAAAAAACACTATCTAGTCTAAAAATATGCGAACAACTTCATAAAATGTCAAGTACAGTGAATCAGGACACAGTCTTTCACAACCAACACACAAACACTGATGAAATGCTCTGCCTAGATAGTCAGTCCCAATAAGAACTTCAGCTTCAGAATAGTTGAGAGAACTTGTAGGAAGATTCCTCATTTATTGAGCCGAGAGGGTATAATGCATCATAAATGTATTCATCCCAGTGGCATTTATACATTTATATAATTCTGTTGTACAGAGGTACAAGCTGCTGTGAATCAATATGCACTTCAGCCTCCATAATGGAGCTGTAGGACGCATAAGATATGCACATACCAAACACTAAAACTACGCCTTAACAAAAAAAATGCTTCAAGATACTGGTGACAACAAAGAAACTATTAGATGGAGGACGAGTAACGGGATGATGATGAGCATGCATAATACCTAAAATGTCTTTTTCTCAAGAGGCAAATCATTCTTTATGACGCCCCATGCGACTGCATTACAGGCAATTAAAGATGCAAAAATATTAACCGAATGCAACTCCCCAAATGTTTGTTTACGGGCAAATAAACACACTGGCTGGACAATAGTATTGGCTTGTAAAACTGATCTCTCTATAAAGTGCCATTTGTTAGGCAATTATCTTTATCCTACCAAGCAGAAAATAACTTGTGCCGAATGGTAAGGTGAGCTGGTGCGAAGCTCATAATGCTTTGCAGACACTATAATTAGGCAGCTCTTTACAGGGGGATGGAGCGGGGGGTCCTGGCCAACCTAAGGGAAAAATCTAATGGCCAAAAAGCAATTTGCAGGCGCCTTCCAATTTCTATGAATGATTCTTGGATTTTAACAATGTAAACAAACACTGTCATCAATGACTAGGGCATCGGCGGTGGTCACGCTATGAATGGTTGGCTGGTTTCTCAAAAGGCAAGGACAGACCTGAATGTGCCAAGCTGGTGTTGACGAGTTGTTCGGCGATGTTTACTCGCTGGGCTTGCTGCTAAAGAGCCTGGTTCAGGTTTCAGAAGCCTGCTGTCAACTTTTCATGGCAACCTCAATCAGGCTTGGCTCGTGCACTAGTCATTTGATTCCTTGCTTTCCTGACATTTAGAAATATGACCTATTTCCTGCATACAGAGAATTTACATCAGCTTTGTGGAAAACTTTATGGAACTGTAAATTCTTGCTTTCCAATTGTGGGCTAAAATCAAATGAATAAGTTGCAAGTCGAAGTCTCCTTATGGAGGAGACCTGACTTCTCTGCCATCCTCTTGCAGCAAAAGATGAATGGTGGATATAAGTGTGTGGGTGTATCAATACTGCCTATTTCTTCTGGTTCAAGTTCACTAGTGAGTGGCAGATCATATCACAGCCACCATCTTCTAAGGACATCCAGGGCAAAGATGATGCACATCATGTGGAGGAGTTTGTGCGTACCAGCAGAGAGCCTGGGCCGAGTCCTGGGCGTCTGCATCTCCTGCCGTGCATGGGGCAGCATGTGATAGCGCTTGGCCTCGTTGACCAGATCGCGACACGCCTCCGACGACTTGATCAGCTCCTCGTTGTCGACCACGTTCAGCAGGTAGGACGGGTGGATGAAGGGAAGACGCACCACTGCCAGCAGCTCTGACAAATTCTATGAAGACGCACAGAAAGGAAAAACAAGACAGGGACCCAAATTAGAGGTTGAAGGCTGCAATCAGCGAGCAATGCTCAAATAACATCACAGAGGCAAAAATAAAGAAACAAAAGCAAACACGAGGAAAACCATGTTAGCAGACAGTGAAACTGTCAGAGCTGATCAAAGAGGATTTGTGTGAAAGACACCGAACAAATGACAGACTAGACACACTGGATCACAGCAAACACAAATACTGTACATCTTCCACAAAGAAAAGTTGGATTAAGTCTGAACCTCATTATATCAATTTATTTGCTATACAAATAACTTTTTAATAACATCATTAAGAAGATAGGAAAAGCAAGTATCATGTTACTAGAGCGAGGAAACCTGATTGTAGCTATAGACCATTAGATCTGTTGCAAAAAGTGTCTGAGAATTTCTGTTTAACACCCTGCATGTGTCAGTTTTCTTTTTCTACACTCGAGCAGAACAAAATGCTAAATCAAAATGCAAGAAATTATCTCTGCATTGCTGACATGTTTTTATATATGTGCCATGATTGGCATTTCATTGGCATTACATTTCCGAACGGAAAACAAGCCATTAAATGTTGTTCATCATCATCAAAAGTATACCACCAACATATTCATGTAATTTTCAGTAAGATCTGCACACCATCTCAATTTCATGCATGCTCACTGTGAGCCGAAACGAGGCAGCAGGGGGTATCTTATTGCTTCCATCTCCTGCCTCTGATTTTTCTGTCTAAAATGAAATCTTTCTGACAGCTTATGCTCTTCTGCAGCAAAACTGAGACACAAATCTGGTAAACCACAACCCATTCAGGCCAAGAGACAATTCAAAGAAAGATGCTAAAGTACCTGGACTGACAGATTTTTAACCAGAGCCTCGTTATTTTTTTTTCTTTAAAGACCCAATCATCATAATTAGACTTTTAAGAATCTGAACTTTGTGAACCAAAATGACAAAAGTGTTTTGTCGCACTACAGTAACACAAATATTCATTTTTGTGTGCATACTTGTCTCATGGTTCCATACATTTATATCTGCTTATACTATATAGGTGTTTAGACAGAGGCAGGACATACTGTTGCCATGGCAACCTTGTCTATAAACCTGGCTGCTGAATATTTGAGTGTGCAAGAGTATAAGTGTATATATCCTGGGTAGTACCCCCATGGGAGCCTCATCTATGTCGACAGTAAAAGCTGTAAACAACCTTGGACAGAGTGACAGAGAGCAGGGTGGGGATTGACCCCGATGACCTTTCGGCTCAGAGCGACGTGACCATGCCTCGTGGGGAGAGCAACAAACCAACACACTAAGAGAAACATCATTCAGGGGAGGACAAATAATAAGGCGACTCTCTGGTGAAGCATCTCTTTCTCCCACCTGGGGCCTTTTTACTGTGGCATGTGTCCCATTTGTTTTCCAACCAAGTCCTGGGACTAGATATGAGAATGTAAGACAGCAGAGAAAGGGATGACGTGGAGGAAGGGCGAGAATGGCATGAGAACAAGGGGATAGGACAAGAGAGAGAAGACAAGTGCGAGAACAACAGAACAAGAGGAGAGAGTAAACAAGTGAGCTAAACTGAAGAGAAAACGAGAAAACAGAAAAGAGGATGTGACAGCGCCACAGAAAAATCTGCTGATGACACGTCCTCCTCACAGCGAAACGCCGTCCTGCAGATGGAACTGTCTGTATCCCTCCTCCACGAGCGTACACAGCTTACCCAACAGTTTATCAAACAAACAGCTCAATACCCACATAAACACTGGCAATTGCTCCCAGCGCCTCTGCTCAAATGCAGCAAGAAGGTATAGAGTCAAAGCCAGCTACTTAGCATACTGAGATATTCTTCAGGGAAGACTAGCTCACTAGCTGGGGGGGAAGCTCCAACTTTCAATTAAAGTGCACCCATAGTGGGAGATTCGCCCCAGTGGTGACTGAGTCATGTCACACTCAAATGGAGGTGACTTAAGTTTCAAGCTCACTGCTTTTCCATTATAAAACACTTTTCTCCCAGCCTGCCACAACCTCATCTATGTGGTGTTCGGACATGACATCATTAATGGCATCAGATGTGGACAGAGTTTTAATTCTTTTTAGACAACTATCCTTTAAATTAGTCGAGTCTGAGGATGAATGAGTTCACTTTGTTGTATCTAAAGTCAGTTTGGTCTCAGGAGACCATGCCTGTACATGTGTAGTTCTTCTGAAATAGGTCCAAAACTAACCATTGTGACCCAAAGAGCTAAATTAAAGCTGTATGTGGGGCAGTTTCGGCCAGGTGGTGCCCATAGTGGCACAGCAGATTTAAATGAGCTAAAACGTCTGGTTATGCATGTGGAAATCTTGTCCCTACTTGGAACAGCAGGTGGAGAGGCTTGAATCTGGTCTCCTCTGGTGTCGAGTCTGCAAGCTGCCTGGATTTTATCCAAATATTCCGGTCTCCTCTACTGTCCAAAAATGTGCAGCTCAAGCGGGCTGGAGGCAATGTCCGTAAATGCGAATGCATTTGTCTGTATAACTGCGCAATGCAGTCATGATCTGTCGCAGGGGCTCACACGCTCCCCGGGCAAAGCATGCTGGGATAGATATCAGTGACCTTGAACAGGGATAGGCAAGTGTAGCCGCTTTCACAACTCGTAGAACAGATGTATTCAGAGCACAACCAGACAGAGTTCAAGCCGTGATTGACAGTTGTAGCTCTGTGCACAGGTGTTCATGTTAGCAGTGTTGCTTTGGCGTGCCGTGAACCGCACCCACATCAATATTCAAGGAACGCACACGCACACACGCGCCAAGTTAAGATTACTTCACCTGTGGAAAATAAAGGAAAACAAGCATCCTGCTTTACCATCTGCAAAGCTTAACTCCACACAAACCCACATCTGTTGTTGCCTCTTTTCACTTGCCAAACATCTTTAAAATGGGAGAGAAACCACCTCAAAGACGCAGCGTCTGGTCTCTGCAGAAAGGGAAGGATTGCTGCCACCCAAAAACCCACCAACATATGCACAGAGTAAAAAACCCCCAGATATTTTCACATGTGAATGCCGAAAAGAGGCAGATGGATATACTTAAACACATTTAATCCGGTTGGGGCATTCATGCTGAGGGTTTTCACTTTACTCTAAATCTTGTTGAAGAGATTAAAACAATGTTAAGTCACTGAGGCTGGCCACTGATTAAATATGGATGGAAACAATTGTACTGTAAACAGCGTGGGCTATCCCCTGAGTATGTGTGTGTGGACGGACTCGCATGGAGGAAAGCGGTGGGTTTAATGCCTGCCGCTTTTTCTTTTCCACTTTAATTCAGCTCCCATCCTCCATCCCTACCTCTGTGCCTCTTTTTCTGGAAAAAAAAGAATACTAAGAAAGAATTTCCATCCATCTCTAATTCTAACTAACTCACTCTCTCTCCCACTTCTTTTTCACTTTCTGTCTCTCTGTGCACCTCCGTTCCCATTGCTCGCTCGTCCTCCCACACATGCATATATCGGCATGGAAATGAGGGGCAGTTGCACACTTGCTGCTAATATTCAAATCCAAGGTGTCAGACCCGACAAAAACGGAGTCCTGCTCTTTACGAGCCATTTAAACTACTCAAAGCAGGAATTATTGCAGAAACGATTAACTAAAGTTTATCTTCTAAAAGAAAAAAAGTTTTTACAGTGGTAATAAAAAAAAGTTTCGTTATCACAGTGATTCTGTTATGCATGCCTTCACTCGACTATCTATGGCGGGTGACTGTCCTATATACATAATACAACATTCTGTATATATCAGTTTGCTCAGTGGTGGTAGCAGCTTGTATGATCACATGATTTAATGCAAATTAAATTCACATGTAGTTCACATGTGCTATAGGCAGTTCACAGTCTTTAATCATTAAATCAATGTTGTCAATTACCATGCTGTCTTCTTTCTAATCACTCGCCTCGAAGAAAATACATTTCAATCATTCTTTTTTTTTTTTTTTTGCTTTGCATAGCTTTAAAGCCCCTTTTTCCACTGCGTAGTACCAGCTCTACTCGGCTCAACTCGATTCGACTGGAGAATGAATCCGTCTGACTTAAGAAGTGCATTGACTCTTCTCGTCTCAACAAATACTAGATGGATCACCATGACTGAGAGTTAGCTATATTCCCCTTGGAATGACATGGAATCACTCTGGTGATCCCACGACTCGACCATCATCAGGTCAAAATTTCAAACATTTGTCAGAGACTTTGGTAAATGACTAAATACTCACAAAATTAAGCACCCTCCCATTCTCAGCTGTATGTTGAGCTAAGAGCTAATTAGCTAAAATAGTGAATATGGTTGATGTTACACTTGCTAAAAGTGCATGACAACATGTTGTCAGTGTGTTACCATCTTGAGGGTCAAATTTAGCTCAACGCACTGTTATGCTCACAGTGCAGCATTTGTAAATCTGCTAGCGTGCAGACTCATTCCTCGAGCCATTATATTAAGTGACAACAAAGATCTGGTGTTTGAAAAGAAAAGTCATTCTTGATTTCTGGGCTGACCTTTCATTTCAAGAGGCTCACTCCTTCTTGACTACCGACACAGCTGCACCATGATAATCACTTACTCCCTTGATAAAAATTAACAATCAGCTCCAAATGTTTCAGCCTTTGAATTCAACCTTCCTTTTTCATTTAAATCCCAAACTGCCTAAGTCTTTTGGATGAAATCCCCTCTTTTTGCCAGCGTGTGCCTTTGTAGTGAACTGAACTTTTGCTATTGAATTAAATTTGAGGCAAATTTTCCAGTGTCTCTCCTAATTTAACACATAAATAGTGGATTTGATATTTAAACAGACCTTTTATGGTTTAATTATGGCAATTTGTGATAAAAACTGAGGCATGCAGACTTTTGCCATCCCATCTGGAAGCATGGTGAGCGAACACGGCATGCACTGCCTGCAAATGTGCATGTGTGAGGCATGAAACAGGTAAATAGAGAAAGAGTTTTCTTGCCACTCAGACCAATGAGTGATGTGCTTGCATTCAGCAGAGAAGAGCAGGCAGCATGTATCCGCCTTCATTTCTTTCCATCTCCCACACCCTCTTGAGAAATCACTCTCATGCACAGACAGGCTGAGCGAATGTGAGCGCCTGTCCCTCCCAATGAATGGTGCGACCTGTTGTTTTCATCCTCTCGACCACTCATGCAAGCAATCCTTGTATGGTTTTAGAAAGTGATGGCCATTAATGCATGCAAATCATAATAGCTACTTTGCCAAGTGAATGATACGGAGCCTGTAGTGCATAATGAACTTTTCTGACATTCTGACTGAGGTGTTCAATGTTTTTTTTAACACATGGAACATATGGACATTATACTCAAAGGAGTCTGGGGACATATGGAGATGCTACTTTTAGCTTGTTTGGTCCACAAACACTCTTTATCCTCTTTCACATTAATCCATCTGTTGTGTTCCAGTCAAATCTGACCAATTTAAAAGTTTTCTTTCTAAAAAATTTAGTTAATTTCATCTGTTTGTCATACGGTTCCATGACTTTGTTCAAACATGGCATCTGAACACACAAAATAAATTTTGAGGGTTTTTATGAAATTTTGGGTGTTTTATTGAACTGGTGTACACCCTTGGTGTTCCCGGTCAAAAATGACTTCCATGGCAACCCTCACAGAACCTATCCCCAATACCCAACATTAGGTGATAATATATGTATTAATATGGATTTAAATCAACTAGAATGGAGCGGTCATTTTTGACTGGGAACACCAAACCAGTTAACAGGAAACAAACACAACAGGAGGGTTAATATGAAATCAATATGACAATCGAATTGTATTGTAATATGCTAACTAGATACAATTTTGCGACTTCACCTCTCTAATGATCTCTGATGGTTGCAGGTCATTGCTAGACAATGCTCATACACTGCAGGTTAAATTTAAAAGGAAGATGCTGCTGAAGCTGCACAAAAACTCACTTTTTTTCTTATTCTGTTACACACACACACACATACATGTATACACAGGCAGGTGGACAGAGGATGTGCATGGGTTGAGCCTGGTGAAAGGCAGGGATAATGCCTCTAACAGGGAGCCTCTCAGATCTGTCAGAGGCAGCAGAGAAGCAGCCGGGAAGCCGGCATCCGCCAACAAAGATGACAAATGTCCACTGAGCATTTCCCATTCCACTACTGTCAGCCAGGACTCACGCCTCTTACTGTGTGTGTGTGTGCGTGATGACTCAGTGCCACGGTGGCGTCAAATAAATGACACATGAACGGTCATATCTATTTGTTTTGCTCTGAGCAGATAGGAGTATGTGTCTGCTTTACTGTGAAAAATGGACAGCCCGATGCTTAAAACGCAGCTCTGTATGGAAAAAAACAACAAAATGCACACACTCGCTGACACACAAGTGTGCGCTCAGCAGAACGCCTGCCCATGTTCAGCCTCACGGCGTCAACAAACCCACTCAGGTGAAATGACCACGGCTCAGCGTCCTTTTGAGTGTGTGCATGTTCGTGTGTCAAAAATGCACATGTGGGCTTTTTCTTCTGGACAACGGACGAGTGAAATATGCTCTTGCAAATGGCACCTCATTTGGGTTCAAGAGACGCTGTGCTGAGCGTGTTTGTGTGTCTTCTGCGGCTGCATGACTGTGTGTTCAAATCAGCCGGATGGATGGATGGATCGGGGATGGAGAGAGACGTAGCGGACGACAGATGTTGACTGCTGCCCTGAGCAACTTCTGACAGGTGCAACGCGTTCTCCTCTGAGGCCTATTTCAGCATGACTTCATTCAAAACAAAAGAAGCTGCTCATCTAATTCAAAACACATCCATATGAATGACTGCATGCTGCATATTGACATTAAATTTCTTGTCTTGCATTCTAACTCACTCACGCATTGAACCATATCTAGAAACTTCCCTCACCATTATATAGTGATATACATGATGAATCTGCTCCTTTTGAACAGAAAGAGAAAAGAAACAAATTATTCTAAGTCATATCGTTCATGCAACTTTTGTCTGTCCAACAGCCCTGTGGAAACGAAACGCCTCCGACTTTCTCTGGATAAGCAGTCACCGTGGTTGAGTGACCGCGGTTCAACTGGCTGCACACATCAGGACTCAGGGCGCTCTGGGATTACAAAAGACACAGATGAGAGTGGAGGTCCGGAGTTCAGTGGCTTGCATCAGATACAGTCTACTCGCTTGCATCCAAGACCCAATATACAAGATAAATGATTTCCAGTCTCGTGTTAACATTGAAGCACATGACTGGGATACGAACACTGACATCCTGTGCATTTTGTGTAAATCGTGTGAGTATGTCCTCTTCGAGGGAAAAAGAAAGAAATAAGAGGAGGCAAAGAGGCAAGGAGGGAGACCAAAAATCTAAGTCCACTGCATGAATCTTCATGACCTTGCTACATCTATTTGAAGAGTGTGTATTTGTCATAGATCATTTGGGTTTACTCCACAACAGTTTCGTCTTTAGGGATGACTGTTGTGATGTACAACTCTTCATCTAAAAAAACCCCCAAAAACCTCAATAAACCCTTTCTTAAAGAGTGCAAGATGATGAAAAGTTCCTGTTTTGAACTTGGAGCTTAAAAAGAGAATCGCTGAATGAAAAGCGACGCTTGTGGTGAAAGGGTCATTTGTAAATTTGAAGGTAAACGAATCGTAAAACAGGAGGAAACCTCAGTTTATACATTGACACAGACTCAAAGCATTTCTGTCCTTTGATAATCTCATACTCTGACTACTTAATAATCGCATCATTTGTTCTGAGAAAATGATTTTATGAGAGTCAATTATATGAAATCCCTCAAAATAATAACTATTAACTTACAAGCAAATGAAGTAATATTTTTAATTATATTAATGTGGCTTGGGAGCTGCAAATGTCAGGGCAAGCCATTGTTGTCTCTGATGAGTGGACAGCAGGTCCTTGCTAATGGCAGGGCTGGCCTTTTATCATGAAAATACACCATTAACTGTCCTTTTTAGCTGTTACATTAGTTGACCACTTTCCAAAGAGCCAATTAATCAGCCTCTTTTGTCAGGTTGAGTCACCTGGCAAGATAGGATCCATTATAAAAAATGTTGAAGTGAGGCATAATGGAGGTCCTATTCAGGGATTTGGCAGTGTCTGGCCTGTTATAATTGGAGCCATGTGTCTATGGTCGTCCCACAAAAGACTGCTGGGTGATAGGAAGGACAGGTCTCTCTGTCAGCACCTTCACAGAGCAAATATGAAGCGCCACTGGTTTTCCAGCCTCTTGTTTATGTAACTTCCCAAATCAGGGTCTTGCAGACTGAATGTGGAGGCGGATTAGCTCCCAGATGCACTGTTTTACAATTAATGAAGCATGAGTCTCCATGTTAAGAGGAATGACTACATTATGTGGTGCATAATTGATTCTGGAGCAGCAATAAGGACTATTTAGTTTTCCGATTGATTGGTTAAGGAAAAAAAAAACAACCCAGCAAAAAATAGAAAATGCCGCTCACCATTTATTAGAATACAAAGTAATGCCTCAATAAATGACTAGTTTGACATGCACAGAAATGCACAGAGGGTTAGATGTACAGGTCAATAAATGTACAGATCAATAACTCTTCCATATCTGAAGCGGCATCTAGGAGATGGTTAGCTTTGCATAATGACTGAAAACAGGAGGAAGCAGCTCCACCTCAGAGTCAGATGTGACAGTGGTATCAATCTTGTGATCTAACTCTCAGCAGGAAATAAGTATATTTACAATAATGTCAGACTATTCCTTTCAAGATTGTCAAAATTGCTGTAGATTAATTTTTTGTCTACATTAACAATAGTTTCAGCAGTAAATTATTTTGAATGCACCTCTGTTGTTCCCTCTTTTATCACTAAGACATACAAGCAGACATACAGTATATAAACGCTTGCAGGGCGGCACACGCTAAATGACCCTCAATCAAAGAAAACTGAAACACTTCTCTTCCTTCATTCAATGCCTTTGTGTCGCATAGCAAACCATTATTTACGCTCAAATGCCCTCCCTTTTTCCCTAAGCGGTGTCCAGGCCCAGTTTCCTGGTGCCATCGGATGTTAGTGACAGCATAGTGGAGAGAGAAAATTGCATATTATTTACCCAGTGCCTTCAATATGCCACTTTTCCACTCTATAGCCCGCAGCTTACAACCAACAGCATATGCACAGACACACGGGGCGCACAAAGACACACATACGTGCGCGCTCAGATGAATGCAAACGTACACAAACTTAGCTCAGGGCTTAAAGCTTTTCCTCTCCCTTGCCTGAGTTTTCAGCAGTGCTATGACATTCAGCGCTGACATGTCATTAAAATGTGTCACAGGATCTGGGGGAGTGATTTCCGCTTCTCTCCGTATCCAAACTGGCAGGAAGGACGGAGGCAAAAGAAGACAGGGACTGATGAGCTGCTGCCGGATCATGCGTGTAAATTCAGCCCTCGGGGTCACGCGACCCTCTCCTGTGGCATGACGGAGGCAGCCCTTTGTGTCTTCCTGTCCTGTTTTCTCTAGAGGCACCATGCTTGCTTGATAGTTGTTTGTTTTGGTCACACGTGGGTTATAAGATTTGAGCTTGTCCGCGAGCTCAATCACATCTTTGCTGTCAGGATGTCATGCTCGTGGGCAGAAGCCCAAACCATTGGACACGTCCCTAAAACACATCCCATTTCTTCATCTCTTTCTCTTTTCTCAATCAATACTCACACCATTTTATGTCTTTCAGTCTTGCTCTATTTCTTCCTCTTGCTCAAATTCTCTTCTCCATCTTTTTTTTTTTTTTTTTTTGTAGGGATGGAATAACCTGGGTGTCTCGTTTCCGGAAAGTGGTGGGTTTCTCAGACAACCGGGAAAATGCTCGATTTCTTTTTGCTTCTAATTCGTCTGAGTAAACCTCTGCACCTCTCCATTAGAGTGTGAGATTGCTGGAGTTCGCTGGACTGAACAGGCTGGGGGGTTTCGATGTAGATGGCAGGGATCACTAAAGACTGTGCAGTAGCTCTTTGAGACTCGGAAGAAGCAAAGAGTCAGATTTTAATGGATATATCAGTAGAGGTGTTTGACACACTTCTTCTATACCTTTTATTTTTTACTTACTTTTTTATGGGAACAACTAATGAGCGTCTGCTTTTGATGACCTGTCTGCGTCGCACTCAATATTCTAAAATCCTCCGCTACAAAGCACTCAGCGGGTTTGATGGATTTCACTATAATCTCAGAGTGCCACATATCAAAGTGTAAATGTTAAATGATTAATCCAAAAGGTGAAAAATTCAAATATTGACTTATGCGCCTCGTAAAAGTGCGCGCCAATAAAGTAACATTGATTAGTGAGGACTGCACTGAATCTAATCCAGCTGATTTAAGGCAGTTCCCCCCCTTTCTGCTTGATGAGAAGACATTACTTTGAATGAGTGACTCTTCTGCTGATGGACTGGTGTAATTTATCGTATAATAATCTCACCTCCATTTTTAAACAGCTATAAAATACGTTCAAGCCCTCCGCTCTAAATTCATGGTTCTGTGACTCAATAAAATCTTAAGGTTTTTCACCTGCTGGATGAATATCCACCTACAGTGCAGTCCTTCTACCTTCTCGTGAATGTAAGCAGACGCTCTGACCTTGACGCTTATCGATTCCGTGTTTGTTTAGATTTGACCTGCTCTACCTCATTGCCAATACCTGTCTGGGGGGGAAAAAACCTTTGATTATGATTAACAGCCTCTGGGAATATACTGGATAACACACCTGCTACGGGAACAGAAAAAGAACTGCAGTTGTCCATGTTTTTGTTGGTTTTCCCATGCAGTACAGTGTCTCACAAACAAATAGAGTGTAACTAAGAATAGAGCACATTCTGAGAGCAAAGCACCCATGGGATTGTGAACAATTGCTGTGTTAGGCTGCATCTAAAGCATTAAGTTGATGAACACTACCGAGAGAGAATGAGGAGTCACTTGTTTCTTCGTGGAGCGCACCTGTAGGAGCAGATAGTCGATAGAACAACCACACACTATAGTTTGGCTTGGCAGACAGCAAGTATCAGTGTACGGCGAGGGTTTTATCTCGCCTTTTTGTCTCATGATACATGTAAATGTGAGCTTGTTTTGGAAAAGAACACTTCAGTCTCAGAGTAGGTCAGACATAAACACACACTCTGCTCTGTTTTGTTTTTATTACCTGGACTCTGGAGTTGGAATCCTGCTTGATCCATTTGATGACTGTCTCATAGACCAGCTCCTCAGCCTTAGTGTTGAGGCTGTCGTTGGACAGATAAGCCACCAGATCCTCCTTAGACACACTCAAAATCTCCTCTTGTCCTGCCACCTGAAAAGTCAAATCAAAATCTGTATATGACACACAAATGATAGACAAACATACTGTATGTCCAAATGTACATGCATTTATTCTTGAGGCAATGCAAACTTAATTTAAAGAAATGTTATTTTGTGCTTTATAGAGAGACCTGTTTGTATGATAACATCACTGGACTGATGATCCACCTATACCAAACTTATAGATCAATCTACCTCTTCTTGGCATATAGAGTCTTATATTGGTAGTAAGTGAAAAGTCTGAGTAATTGTCCCTGACCGTATATCTACAGTTTTTTGATGAGCCATTTTTCCTTATTTCTCTCCTTAAGAGATTCTCTCTCATGAACAATAATAATTCACTTTGTCAGTGATTAACTGCCAAAGAAATCTTCCCCATTGTTTGCAGCTTTTATCTGGAAGGATTCAAAGACTGCAAGGCGGAGATTGACATTTTGTGAAATACGCTGATTTGATGTCTTGCAGAGAGTAAGATCAGAAGATCCTCTCTCTCACATCAGTTTAGTATGAAGCTAGAGTCAGGAGCTTAGCTTACTATTAGAGTCTGAGTCTGTCCAAAGTTAAATAAAATTCACCTACCAGCTTTTAAAAAAGGTCACCAATCAACATGTGTCTCATTTGTTTAATACGCTCACAGAATTGTAAAAAAGACACTGGTTTAACAGGGAGTGACAGGCAGTTGGCTACAGCTGTGTGTTAGCAGAAAGTTGTGTACATGCCATGGGAGTTTTATTTCATCCAATATATAGAAAGCAAAATGTCTCACTGAGAATTTATAGAATCAAATAAAAGCAGCAGATACAGGACAATATGTTGTAAATAGGAAGTGATTTCTGTATAAATGACACTTATTAATTCTTGAGCTTTAGAGGTGTTGGTATGTTATAAAGCTTTGGAAAGAGCCAGGCTGGCTGTTCCTTTTTGCTCCCAGTCTTTAAATAAAGCTAAGCTAAGATAAGCTGTCTCCTGGGTGTGTAGCTTCATATGTAGTGGACAGATTCTTCTTTTTACATTAGGTTAAACTAACAGCTTGGTAACAAGCACGAAGTACAGGGCGCTGTGTTCATACAGCAAACCCTTTGTGGTAAAAGCCTGAAGGAAATGTTTTAATGTTGGTACAAAACAAACATGTTATATGATATGTGCTGGTTTAAACTAACAACATGCATAACATTCATTTGGCTCTGTGTATGTTTTGAATCCAAATTTTACTCTTAATATACTAATTATAGCAGAAAGTGCATTTTTCCCGTGTGTAACATAAAGCTGTTTAAGTGTAGCATCTCAAAAGTGGCAATATTCAAGTAAGTAAAATCATTTACTCATCACTATGATATCATTTTGGTCATGATTTCAATTGGATTTCTTTTTTTTTTTGTTGCTTAATTTGCATTTATTCTCCTTAACCTAGTACAATTTTTTCCAGTGTCTACCCACCTCAGGGAAGTTCTGCAGAGCGAAAGCTTTTGCCATGTTATGGAGCTCCGTGCAACTCATGGCTTCAGCCATAGCCAGCACTCCCAGACAATTGGCCGCAGTCAACTGTTTCTCTGGAGTCGAAAGACGAAGACGGAGAGATGTGGAAAGAGATAGAAAGACAGATGGAAAGGACAGAGAAACCAAAGTCAGAAAGAAAAAAACAAAGATACAGATTGATTAGAAAAACAAAACACAGATCACAAAAGTTGAAAGCTACAACCACAGAAAAGGCAGCAGCAGGAAGCACAGACCCAGACACTATCACTGCCTGAGACTAAGGTACAACAAGTATAATAACTCAAAAGAGCTAAGAGGACAAAAAACGAGGGGAATCGATTGCTGTCAGTCCACGCAGGAGGTGGTAGATGGCAGGGAGCAGGATTTGGAATTAGCTGTGCTACTTTAAAGAAGTTCTGTCAGATCTTGAGTCTCACACACACACACACACACACACACACACACACACACACACACACACACACACACACACACACACACACACACACACACACACACACACACACACACACACACACACACACACACACACACACACACACACACACACACACACACACACACCACCGAGGATATATGAAACTACCAGCGGGGAGAGGGCTACACTACAGTCTATGATGCCTTGAAAAGGTGCAGCATTTAAGGTGTTGTGTCTGTAATTCTAGTTTTCAAACCCACTGTGCCATTTATCACTGGAGGGGGAAGTGTGTTGGAGGTGCAGTGCACACAAACGAGCATGGATCATCTGGGTCAGCAGCCACTGAAAGAGACCTGATTAAACATTAGCCATCAAAGGGAAGCAACGCCGGGACTTTTATCACTGAGGACTTTTCATCACCGAGTCTGAAAGTCTTTGCAAAACAAATAAGAGTCGATAAAAGGTTGCATAACGGCTGCTAAACCACAACGAAACAAAAGCCAAACCAAAGACCAAATAAAAGTGGGCCGAATGCTGCATCAAAGTGGGGGTGCGGAGCTATACACGAAAGGCTGTCTGTACATGTCCGTCTCTTATTCCATTTGAGCAAAAGTTATTTCACCGCGTCTGCTATGTATGTCATGCTCCTTTCATCAGTGTCTTCTGAGACAACGTGACAACGTCTGAAAACCCTTTAACTGTGGCTGAAATCTGACAAACTGATGAAACTCGGATCATGGTTTCAATTCACTTTTAAATCTTCTGACAAAAAACAAAACAAAACAAAATTCTCCCAGTGGTAGCAGGCACACAAGAAGTGACTTAATTTTTATTTATCTGCCAATAAAAGTCAAAGCTGTATAAGTAGGTGGAGGAGATGGATGATGATTTCTCCACATCGCGTTTGTTACGAACTTCAATATTATCTGACACATTATCAATTTGTTTTTGCTGAAGGACACACACTTGCACCTGTATTTCTCCCCTTCACATGTGCTGAAATGTCATGAATCTTGTCAAGGAAGAATGGATTGATGTCTTGCTGGCAATGAAGTCTATAAATGGCTTCCCTGTTTTTCCTTGTTCTTTTGCCCAAATAGAGAGAAAACAAATCGATATCGTGGGCCGCTGGTTCTCTTTTACTTTCTTTTCTCTCCTTTCCTGCCCCTGACCTTTTGGCTAACATGCACTTCCCTTGTGTTACAGATACTCTAAACAATTTATTAAATGAAATGCAAAACTTGACATTTGCAGCTTTTTGGTTGCCTTTTCGGTTTGTTACCCACTAATACCTGGAGCAAGCCATTTCCTTTTCAAGTGACCCCTTGGGCCCCTCCCTCTGTTGCTCCACTTTTCATACCTTGTTTGAGTATCAATCTGTTTGGCTATTCGATTTTGATTCCATCATGGTTCAAGCCAAAAGACATTGACATTTATGGGACAATTGTTCCCTGACCTTTTTTCTAAATCTGCACCGTGCTTAATCCTGCCCACTGGGAGGAGATCAGAGGCACGGAGCTCAACAGAGAGCCTTAGTGAGCTTTGGAAAAGTAGTGTGATGTGCCAGAGTTAGGGAGGAAATTTCAGGTCTGAACAAGACATCCTGTGAGGCTGTTCATGGTGATGACGTATGGTGATGATGCATGGCGACGTGTGAAAATACACAAGCAGGAAAGGTTGCATAGGATATAATATAACATATCTGATGTAATAAGCATGCACACTTGCTGATGCAAAACACTTCCACATACATGAAACCCTCCGCTTTGTTTCTGAGCAGCTCCTACCTAGGAAGGAGACACAGACTTTGCAGAAGGTGTTGAACTGGAACTTGTTGGCGGCCTCCAGCAGTATCTTGGCATTGCCCGAGTCGATGACCAGCGATCCGGTGTAGACAAACTCGATCAGCAGCTCCAGCACATCGGCGCTAATGTTGCTCATGTTCAGCTCCAGCACCTCTCCGCTCCTCGTCTCCCCCGATGACCTGATCAACCAATCATGGCAGAGAGAGGTGAATTAGTGACGGTCTGAGTGGAAAAGCAAGGAAACAAAAAATGAAAAAAGAGGACAGGGATACAGATACGTGTACGCTACACACGACACCCATAACACACCTGGGCCAAAAACGAGAGTAGGGAGAAAATAAGAATCGTTACACAATAAGAACGTAAAGTGAAAAAGGGACAGAAACAGAACTTTGGATGGTTTTTACTTTTCTATGGGGCTAGCAGATTTGCAACTCTATCGCTGCATCTGAAACAAATGTCTTCTCTGGGCAAAGATTAGGCAAACAACAGTTATTGCTTTGTTTCAACAGGCATGCTTGTCACATGTGTATGTTCATGTATGCACAGGTGGATAAGCATACATGACAGAGTACATACGAGCAATCGGACAGACGTGTGAGAGAAACAAAGTGACAGCATACATACACACATATGATTAAAGGTACAGCGTGTCAGTGTAGGTGTGTTGTTTCTGAGGGCGGTCGCTGTTTGTGAGCCTACACCGCTGCCGTGTGCGTGTTGGATACTTAAGCAGGAGTATCAATTCCTACTGGCATGGTGTTAAGAGGTGCCAGGGAGTGTTTAGACGAGCAAATTAAATAGAATATGATATCCCTTCGCAATGCAGAACTGAGAGTGGAGGGCGGCTTTTAAGAACTGGGCCATGTTGTGACTTCATCGGGATCAAATGGCAGAGATTACGTCACACGTAGGATCCAGACAGAGATGTATGAGAGAGTTAAATAACATCTCACCACCCGTGTTTAATGTCCCATGTGGAACAATAATCCACTCAAGGGCAAAATAAATGGAATCACAGCCCTGCAGAACACGTGGCCCCCACTAATGTGTCTCTCTTCATGAGGCTATGGACATCAGCAATATGAAAAGTAGCCTAAGTTGAGATGGATGGAGGCTGCACAGTGATAAAGTCTGTTTCTCTGTATGTGCGTGTTTGTGTGCGTCTCTTTTCCTTTTCCTTTGTTGGCTTAGAAATCACGACAGTCAGAATTTGGAGAGACACAGACAGCAAAACAAACAAGATGAGACAGGTGGACGAAATGGTTAGAGGAAGATGAGTGAGGAGGAGGGGCAGGGGGGGGGGGGGAGATTGGAGTCGATGAAGAGGAAGCAAAAGGAAGGGAGGCAGGGTGAGACGGTTCTTCCACAGGGAGCCAGCAGCCATCCTTCTGAGGGGGGGGTTGGGTTGTTCCATGACTGTGCCTTGGTATTTTAAATAAGAGACATTCCCACCCACCCGAAAAAAAAATCCACCACCACACCTAAACAGAACCTTTGTCCCCGCTGTGATAACCATCAGTAGCCTGTAGTGTATGAACTGAGACATTAGTCGTCATTTAAAGCGCACTCACAAGGTGAGAGGGGAGAAGGACACCAAAAAATAAAAATAAAATAAGACAATGGCATTTGTCTCTGGATGGACATTGGCTGGAAAAACCAAGGTAGTTACTCTTTTTCCTCCTGCAAAGCAAAAAGCCACATAGTGTTATTGCCCTTTTTCCGCACAAAGCCCTGCAGTGGGGGCGGGTAATAAGAAAGAAGGGATGGGGGGTGTTGTTCAGGGTTAATGTGATGGAGGGAGGCAGGGAAGGAAAGGCAAGGGAGCTAAAAATAAAGGAAGAGCATGCTCATCAACCTGCTAAGTTAGTGCAATAGGAACGAGTGGCAGTTTGTTTTGTCTGAGCACTTATGTTATGGAAATGACTTTTCCAGAGCTTCTAAAAGAGGTGGATATTTATGCCGTGTCTGATTGTGGACTTGAATTTAAATGGTGACAGAGGGAGGCAGGGAGGACAAGAGAGACAGAGGAGGAGAGATAGGGCGAGGCAGGAAATAAAAGATGGGCAAAGAAATTTGTTTTAAAGAAAAATGCACCACTTATTCAGGAGCAAGTCTTAAAATGAGCAGAGACTGTCAAAGCGGTGGGGAGCAAAGACGGAGAGGAAGGAGTGGAACATGAACACACACACACACACACACACACACACACACACACACACACACACACACACACACACACACACACACACACACACACACACACACACACACACACACACACACACACACACACACACACACACACACCCCTCCTGACACATCTATCAACAAAAAAATATGTACAGGGAAACGGGGAATACATTTACTGGTAGCTTGTTCTTACAAGACCATCTATTCCGTGGAAGCACATACAAAACCAAGATAAGTGAAGATAGAAGCTTATTCAGGTGCAAAGCCTACACGGTCTGGGCTAAAAATGGCTTTCATTTCCATGTTCTGTCACAACATAAATCAGGAATAAATTATACAAATAAACATTCTGTGTTAGCTTTATCAGAGTTTGGATATGGCTGGTGTTTGGTTTGCGGCAAGGAGGCCACGGTATTCCATCCATAACGCCACGTATAATATGGGAGACAAGGCTATCTGGCAGGAACCAGTCCAGCTTGTATCAGACGCAGAGGATTAAAAGGACAGGGTGACGGGTGGAGAGTTTGAAAGCCCCAATGTCCACCCAAGTGTCAAGACAGGGCCGTCACTATGAGAGGAAACGGAACATCAACAGTGTGTTGATATAGAAAACTTTAAAAAAGAATTTTATTTTGAAGAGACGAAACCATCTGCAAGTGCGAGTGGGTTAAAAATGAACATTAACTAACATCATCACTGCTTTAATACGTTTGCAATGCCACCGAAAGCTTACAGCTTCACAAATTAGGGGTTTCCAAAAAGTTCTTTTCTCATCCATCCTCAGTATCTAACTGTGCAGAAAGTTTTGAGAGATCCATCTCTGAGTTTTCTGCCTGCTCCCAAAAAACGACGGAGGTCAATGCAATTATATTTCAGGTGTTTACAGCATCACATGAAATAAATCTATGGCAACATAGTTCTCATTACAACTACTTTATATAAAGGTAATAATCCCTGTGAAGAGACTGTTGAGATTTGGTGAGATCTACAATGGGTTTTATGGATTCATGTTTTCACATGACTTTGTGTCTCCTGATAAACCTGCTGCAATAATAAGGACTTGGATTTTGGAGGTTTTTTTTTTTCTTCTTCACTTGGTTGACAACTCTATGAATGAAACAAATAAAGTCCAACAGCTAGCCTTACATGGTAATTCAGGGGTATTTATTATGCTAATGATTAAATCTCACAAACCAGCATCTACTCATGAACAGGTGGCCTTCATTGGGTTGAAATGAAGCAGCTGACAGTAACGCTGGTAATTGGTAAACCTCACAGAAAATAATTAAGGGTAAAAATTTTAATTTCCTGCATGAGGCCCGTTGTTGAAGGAAAGATGCACTGCTGTCATTTTTCAATACTGTGAGCAGTACTGTACAAACAATAACATTCACCTCCGTGATGTAGAGTAGCAAAAATCGCAGACGGGCGTCTCAAAATTAGCTGCATGGCAAGTGAGACAATATGATTTGTAATTTGGCTGACCTGAATCTTTAAATACGGCGAGTCAGAGAAGTGTCACTAATTGAAATTTGAGCAAAGTATTATGTCCCGTCTTCCCCTCAGGCTGACTGCAGCAGCAGCGGGCTCTACAGCGCACTTAGGGCTCAGCTGAAGTGTTCACACCTGGTTGACATTGTAAAGGGCTTTAAGACAGCTCTCTACCCATCTCATAGTCTGACTCACAAGCATAGAAAACTCAAGGGTCGACCAAGAGGAGGAGGAGGAGGAGCGAAGAGAAACAAACGGAATGAAAGCATGTGTCGGGACTGCTCAAAGATTCTGGGGCTTTTAACATTACTGTGGTGCAGAGATGCACGGGCCATAAATTAAATGCCTGCAGAGCATGCTTATTGGAAAATCCTGAAGGGTAAAATGGAAGTACTGGAGATGATCTGTCTCCCTGCGCTGTGCATCGGCCCTTTAAAGGGTAGGATAATAGATTTTTGGTCGGGGGAGATGGAGGACGTGGGCTTGCATTTTGGAGCGGCATTACATCTTGCAGGGTTTCATGTAGATGGCAGGTCCAGTGACCACCTACTGTAGGGAAGGCCTGAATACCCGAGGTGATGGCTGGGAAGTGGCGGAGAACACTGAAAAGAGGGGGACATGGAGGGGACATTTTAAAATGATCTGAAATTTACCAGGTAGAAGCATCATTTTTAAGTTTTAAATTCTTTGAAAAGACCTAAAATGTGCAGCATTACATCTCTACTTTCAGACCAACGACAGCCTGACTGGTTAAGACATAAGAGTTATGTCCTTTCATCCTTCTCGCATACACACACACACACACACACACACACACACACACACACACACACACACACACACACACACACACACACACACACACACACACACACACACACACACTAAAGCATTCATGCAGTAAAACACACGCACACGCTTCACGTCAAGCACATTTGCACATACTTGCATGTTCCCCATTTTAAGCAAATTATGTACGCACACACACACACACACCATAGCGGTATAACGCAAGTTGGCAGGAGTCTGAATACCTCCTAAATGAGATGGGCGAGGGAGGTTGAGGGGGACACAGAGCATATAAGGAGATAAGTCTCTCTCCGTCACTTATTTGACCTCATAAAGGCATGTAGCGAGCCACGTGTAGCTTCAGGATAATTCCAGCTGCACTAAAAGAGTGACCTAAGCTGCACACAGAGGCCGTAACTCAATAGCCTTTGGCACTTTTCTCCTCTATGACTTGCGACCCTCAGCCCGGCTGCAAACATCTCACGGCTATGACCGAAATAGTCCTCCTCCTGATCTCACTTTTACTCATTTATCTTTGCCCCCTTTCTGTCCTTCTCTTGTCAAATCTTCGCTGCTGTTCACTTGTTCTCATTTCCATATAGTCAAGGCGCTCCATGCCTTTTAAAATCAACAGCCGCTGTGACACGGAGTCGTGTTTGCACAACGCTGATGGTCGTGACTTCATTACGTAGAGCCGAAGATGTCTTACAAAATGAGTAATTAGCAGAGCAAATTCATTAGGTATTCTCCGGTGTGGAGCTAAATGAGAAGATTTCTATTTTACACAAAATTTGGTGAAGACTGACAGTGTTATGACAATCAATCAAAGCAGTTTTACAATTAATTGACCAACTAATTAGAACTTGCTCTATTAAACTGTCAAATTGAACAAGAAAAATCAGAAAACGTAGGCAGCGGCAGGCGTGAGGATGAGCTTGATGTAATTCAGCACTCTCTTCTGGGAGCCTTGTATATCAGTGACTTTGTCTCCATGCATAAATGATCTGCCTTTGTCCTGTTTAAGATGCAGAGACGAGACAGTCTGATAGACGGGCTGACCAGCATGGGGCTTCACTTCTCTCCAAAGTCACTTCATTCTCTTTCAGGAAGCTTCACTGCTGCTGTCAAGGTCAAGGGAAGATTCGGTGTCTCTTTTTTATTTATGGGGTGTGTACCGGTGGAACTGTCATGGAGAGGAGCGGCCCTAGTACAGACACGGCTCTGTGGCTTCTCTATCTCATTCAGGATGAACAAGTGTATCAGTGGCGAGTGAGGAGGCCGCGGCAGCTGATAAGCAGCTATCCGCTCTCTGATGAGCTTGCGGTGGAGGCAGCGTGGCTGCGGGGCAAAGTGACTAAATTCCCTAGGGCGGTTTTGTGTGCGTCTCCCTCTTTGTCTTTGCTCGGTATACTTCATCCAACTCCAGGCAAGCGAGAACAAACGCACCCTCGCGCACACACACACACACAAACAACACCAAGGCGGCTATAAGCAACTTTGAATCCAGGGGACTCTCAATCAAGCCGAAAACACCTGCAAGGATTTGAAGTAAGCATGAGGACAATGGGGAATTATGGTATTCACTACCCGGAAAACAAGGCATATAAAAAGACATACTAGTGCTATCACACTATGCACACACATCTGATGATACTAAAAAGGTAGCTGCTGACACACACACACACACACACACACACACACACACACACACACACACACACACACACACACACACACACACACACACACACACACACACACACACACACACACACACACACATATGCAGACAGGGAAACAAAACAGCCCGTGAAGACAAAAAAATATGGACTATGAAGGGCAGAATACTAAGGGAATACTGAGATGCACATCAAATGAATACATTAGAGGAGGGTGGTGTTAACCTGTAAAAATGGTGGTTGATGTGAAGATGTGCTTTGTTTTGTCCTTTGTTTATAACTCTGAAATGTCTTTTTTATTACACTAACCAAGATTTATTAGCATATGAAAAGGCCGTTCCACAGCAAAAAAAACTCAAGAATTAGCAACAGAAAAATATAGTAGCTTGGGAGACAAAAACCCCTCTGCCCACAGACGACAGCGTGGCTTTGGTAAATTACCACCCAAAGTGTAGAAATGCATGATTCTTTTCTTTTGTCCCTTTTGGTGAGTTTTAAAACATCCCCAGTCATGGAACATTTTCACTGCTCATTAAAATGGAAATGTGGTTAAATTGCCCTACATTGGGAGGAAAGGTAATGACGAGGGTTGACCTTTTTTTTCTCCAGTTTCAGATACATTCATTTGAGTGGGAAGAGGAAGGAATGGCTGCTGGCCCTGTGCTAGGAACCAAAGTCTTCACACACCTGCAAGAGAGAGAGGGGAAGGGAAAAAAAGCGACACAAATGCGCCCTATGAAAAGAACAGATTGGATCAACAGCTGGTGGGAGGGGAAGCGAAGGCAAACCTTTTCACCAGGTCCTTGAAATACAAGCTGCAGGAAGCTAGAACATTTTGGTGGACTTCAAACTCTTTGCCTTCAACAATAATTTTCAGGTCTGTAAACTCTTTCGCTCTGCGCTGTTGGTTCAGCTCCTTCAACATCTCTGTAGAACAAGAAAAAGAAACAGACAATGCCACATTTGGGTTTAGAAGTTCCTCCTTTCCACACACACATTAGCAACAATAGCATGGTGACAAAAAAACAGAACAAAGTGCTGAAAAGTGTGGATTGTGGGACACAATTTTTGCCGCCCAGTCTTAAGGAACGAGGTCCATTATATGACAGAGAGGAAGTGACATGTGCAGACTTGATAAAACATCTCAGCAAAGGCAAAATGAGATAAATGTGTAGCAGAAAAGGATGGATGTAAAGAAAAAAGGAACAGTTATCTTAGCATATTCTACACTGTAGCCCACTGGAGAATATTCAACACCCAAAGCATGCTATTGGACACCACACAACTAGGAATGAGGTCATTATCATGAGGGAAGACACTTGCATAACTGTATTTGACCTCTGCAAATTTACACTGCGGCGACGAAGAGAAGCTGAGTGAGATTAAGAAGAATCTAATAGAGGTGTGGGCTGAAAACAGAGACACGGTCAATGCATTATTCATATTGAAATAAAATTCTTTGGCTTCTCACGAGTGCCCTGCTCAGTGAGGAGTTGACCTTCAAATGTTGCTCAATGAGAAAACAACTGCTTATCCCCAAATCCCAACACCCTCAACTCTCTCTTTCTCCTTATCTCTCTCTCTCTCTCTCTCTCTCTCTCTCATAGGAAAAAAAAAACACACCTTCCACTTCCCTTCCTGTCTGGAAGAAACCCCCCCCCCCCCAAAAAAGGCCACGGTATACAGTGAGCTGTATAATGCGGTGTAGCAGCACCATGTTAGGTCTGGCCTCGCCGTAGCGTTGGGTCAGAGGCACTTGTTTCTCGCCGTCTTAATGAGGCACCATGAAGGGATGCTGAGAGTGAAAATCAGCAGGAGACTACCAACTTATTCTGCAGCCTTAGGCGGGATAACCAACACCGCAGCTCTGTTAAACCCCTATCAAGAACGCTACGAAAAAGAGATTCAATTTGTTAGCTAAAGACAAGATAATGCTAAACATTATGATAAGAGAGGAAGCCAGCTTCTATGTACTCTCGTCTAAGATCATTTCACGGAGACTGCCGGCTGTAGTGCATAGTAAACGTCTATTTGGCACAAAAAAAAAAACCCCAGTCTGCGTTGCAGAAATGCACATATTCCACGCTGGGAAAGATAAATGTACGATACACGGTGATTAAGATAAGAGACGGTGGCAAATCCCCCCTCGATCAGCAGAGATGCTTTTCTCGAAATGCAGCCTTCATAAATCTGAGCAGCAGTCACTTTGTGGTCAGTGCTGTCCTGTATGACGAGCAAGGTGTCGCGTGAGCATGACTGAGTGCGCGCTTCACACGAGCCCGTCTGGCTCTTAAATGTGGGAGAGTGATCAGAGACGTGATTGTATTGGTGACTCCCCAATCTGAGATCTAGGACTTTTTCTTTCTCATCCTGAAAGAGGTCTGTGTTGGCGCCAGACTCAAAGCAGGGATTTAATTAACCTGGGATGACACTCGCCCCCCCCTATTTGGATAGAATATCCACTCATTTAGCTCCTTCCATTCTCCTGACTGACAAAGGGGGCTCAGCTCTGAATTAATTTGGTAGATGAAATTATACAGTATAAAGAGATATGACAAATAAGGTGCAATTCAGATGCACGCTTTGGGAAAAGCCTTCTTCTTTTTTTTTTCCATGAGCGACACATACTTCAGAGTTATTGAATCAGTGACCAGGAAGAATATGCCCAGCTTATTGACAACGCCGAATACCAAATAGGAGAATAAATAATAACAGATCTAGTTTTTTGACAATATGTCTGCTGTATGTTGACTAGATGAGTGAGCCATATATACAGGCACACGCAAACACATCCGCCTCGTCTTTCATCCATTTCTCTCCACTCCCTCCTTTTACTCCACTGCTGCTTGTCAGTTGGCCAGCTATCTGATTACTGTGTGGGCATGGACTGTGGATAGCGAATGCACAGTAGTTTTGAGTCTGCATTAGTGAATCTCCAGCGACCGATATGGCTCTCACCTCCAATCAGCCACACCGCATACCATCCATTTGCCCCGAGAATAGAGAAAGTGAGAGGGGGGTGGGGGGGGGACTCCACTTGTCAGCAAAACAATGGCTGCCTCCCTCTGAGCCGTGGAGACACACCTGAATGCCTGATGAAAAAGCTAATTATGGCTTCTTTAGGGTGGATTGGTGAGACACCCCCCCCCCCACCAAAGAGCACCTCATCACCACTGAGGACCATGAAACCGCACGTGGCATTCCCATTCTAAGGGTTTGGCGTGGAGGGTGGCGAGGCACAGCCATGATTAGTTCACGGCGGCTTTGAAAAACACAACGTCTCAATAGTCTTCAAGTGGAACTCTCCAGAGGAGAGTCCAGACCAGGATAAAAGAGGGGACTACACAGATATTCTCATAAGGCTACATTGTACTACAGTGCTGGAACGCATCATGGGATACCATCAGTGATGAAATGTGCTAGCATAGTTCCCTGCCCCTAAGCCATTCACAATAACAACAAGGCCCTGAGATGGCTCGTCATGATTGGTTGATGCACGTCAGAGGGGGGGCATGAAAACGGTGGCTGCTCAGCCTAGTAACTCAACTGCAAACCATCTCCGAGCGCCCCGGCCAATAGGGTGCTCGGGTGCGATTTTCCAGTAACCTATCAGCACGCGCCATGTCTCTCTAGAATTAGGTGTGGTAAGTGGTAATAGGCTGCTGTGGAAGGGTGACGCAGCACACCATTGGTGGCTCAACTTGGAGCCATTTTAGGGTTTTCTGCATGTTATTTCATAGGCACCTTTGTACTCCCACCATTTTGTGTTCACACCAAAAATCTGAACTTGGAGATTCATTCACAGGCTCCAGATAATTTGAGCTGAGCTGATGTGTGTCATATGCTGCAGCAAAACTCAGCCAATATGTCAAGTTTTCTACATTTAAAATTTTTTTTTTTACATTGCTGACAAAATGTCTTGAATAGTTTCTTACATATAACACTCGATAAAACTCAAGAAAGAAAAAAAACACTGGATTGAGTTTTCAAATACGTGGCTCTTAAATTTATACCTTTTTATAATCAAGTATCCTCTAAATGTTTTAATTTCTATGGTGTGATTTTTTTAATAAAGAGCCAGCAATGTATCGATGACGAGGAGAGGTGTAACATTAAAACAAATATTGAATAAACGTCCTTTTAATATTAAAAACACACACACATGCACAGCCACCTGACTCCGAAGAAGTGGAACAAAATGGATAAATGGATGGATATTTTTTAAAGTTCACTCAGAGCTAAAAAGAACAGAGAATTTGCAAAAGAAGGTTGTTCACCCTGCAGTTTGTACATACAACTAAATGTACTCTTCGACGACTTAGATAAGAATTGTTCTTCTCATCATTCTTCTTTGCCTTCTTACCTTTTCTGATAAATCTTGTAATTTCAGAAAAGTAAACAAGTCATCGTCCATATCTGTATCCAGCTGGATGACATTTCATGCTGCACAGCAGAGACGTTGATGTGTTCACTCTGACCTTTTTGTTCTCTTTGAAACTTTCAACAATCAATTCCGACCAACACTTTGCAGCGTAATTAACCAACACAGACCATGTTAACCGATCAATAATTCTGTTAAAGTCTGCCATGATGGCTTTTCTTCAGATGAGAGAAGACAACACTAAGAAACATTTGCTCCACAACAAATGAAAATGAAGAGAAGTTACTTTTTTTTTTTATCTTCAAAGCTACTAGATGAAGCTATAAAGCTGTTTTTAATTCCTATTTTCTTAGTACTGTTCTATGGGAGGGGAGAAAAAAAAGAATCAAATGTTCTTGTTATTTTTCATTAATATCTGCTTCAATATTTTTTAATAACCTAATCACATTACATTTTAAAAAGAAATATGCATTAAATATATTTAAGATTCCAATGATATTATTAGAATGTGTCTGTATTTAATGGTAATTAATGCCACAATGATCGAAATTAAAATCATATACATAGCTGACAATAATTTTATATAAAATCACATAAAAGAATAAATGATCGTTTAATGTCAACCTTTTTAAATATAATCAAACAATTCCCTCAATCAATTGGTTAAGCTTTTACTTTCACAACGTCTTGTAGAAATGTACTCCTTTTTATTATTATTGAAATCTTGCATGTTAAAATAATTAGAAGGGTCTGTTCATAGCTTATTTTACAGTGGCAGACACAGTACTGTTGCAGGATTGAAGCAGATCGGACTGAGGAAGTCTCATTAAAATAAGCTTCCTCGCACAAAAAGTGTTTGACAAGTAAGAGGGTTTGAGAAATTCCAACTCAAAGAGGCTGAGAGGGAAATCATAGGAAATGCACACTGAAGAGCTCATGCATTCATTCAAGCAAACTGCTTTTACAGTTGTGGGTTCTCCCAAGAAATCAATTTCTCCTGAAGGTAACAGAGGATCTGAGTTCCAACAATAGAACATTACACGATCATGACAGGAGGATTTATGAGGGATGCTCCCATGTGAAGTGGCACACTAACACATAAACAGAATTAGGATGGAAAAAAATGATCTGATATTAATTATGGCTTCCAAACATTTTGATCTGAGCAGCAAACAGATGGATAGTTGGAGCTGATTTTAGCCCTGCTTACACTCTGACAAGGCAAAGACTTTAAAAGGTTTTCCCTGTGTTTGACCTCACACATTAAAAACACCAACAGGCAGCATTCACGGGCAGAAAGATGATGGAGGGTCACTATTAGCTAAAGATGTTGGATCATGTAATGTCTCTATTCTGCAACCTCTGGTCCAAAGCACTAAAAGCCCCCAAAAAAGACTCCATGTTCTGATGCTAAGGTGCATCTTAAAGAATGCCTTGACTCAGTGATATGTTTTTTTTTTTTCATTTTTCTTTATCTAGTCTATTTTTTCCTATTCTGTTCTCTTGTTTATATAATATCAGGTCATAAGATCTTCAGATTAATGTTTAGGAAAAGGAAAGAAAAGATTTTTAAAGTTGAGATAACAGAAAAGTTTGTGAGTGAGTTTGCTAAAAGAGAAACAGTCCAATAAAAATAAAACAATTGATATTTTTCTTGACTTTTTTGCAAATGTCCTAACTTTAAAAACGTATTTAATCAGAATAAGACGGCAAAAATACCCATTTCTGTTGTGTATGGTTACCTAATGTATAGGTGTAACTGTAATTGTGAAAATAAGAATTATTGATAATTTGTAAATGTATGTACAATTCAATTATTTTAGAATTCAATCAGTGCACATTTTGTTAAGATCCAAAGTTGTTTGTCTAATCCAGGAAAAACAGAGGGAGGGCCACTTTATGGAAAATAAAAACAAATCTGAATTCAATTAAATTTAATTTGCATGCTTAAATCCACATGTTAATCTTTAGATTAGATTTTTGCTTTAATAAGAATAATGATTATAAACCAGAATAAACCAAAACATCCTTATTTTCTATCAAGTTTTGTTAAAACGTTTTTTCTGAAAATATTTTTAAATGTTAAATTGTGCATTTCAGATAATTGGCGTATTATAACCGATGAGAGGCCTGGTGCCGGAACGACAAACTGTAAATTACTGCAATATTTAAGGTTTAAAAATGAAAATAAAACCATTTTAAGAATGTTTTAATCACCACCCAATTTTTTATAATAAGGTTTCCTCAATGAACAGTTGTTATACATATATTAGTCCATAATGGATGCAATGCAATACTAAAACTGGCTATATTTGATAATAGAAGATACATTTGATTATTTTAGAATATCTTTCTTTAAATATATTTCTTCTTTTTTCAGGTCTTCATCTTTAAATATTCCAGAGAATAACAAAAAACACTGCACTGATACGAACTATGACCTATTTCTCAGTATAAACGGAAGCAAGGTACGGTTTTCATTTTTTATTTTCCATTTTTAAAAAGGAACTGTTCATTTTGAACATCATCATCTTCAACCCAGGTCTGTTCCTTGTAAAAGCCATCCTGGATAAGAGTCAGGTTTTAGCAGGTGCTAAATATCCTCAACACAGTCAGGCCTCTCATCTAGACGCCATCTTCTCCACAAATGATGCTCTTACGTAGATAAAAGCCAAGTGTGACAAAATCTCGAGTGGGTCTCTGTCAAGGCGCAACTACTGCAAAGACTCTTTAAAACATACCTCTAATAATCACAGCCACTCTCATTTCTGGAGACATCTGAGCAATTTTTGCCAATCCCGGCAAATCAGCTCCTTCAAGGCATCAGAAATCTTTGAGACCCCTTGAGTCTGTAGCTGTCCTGATTTCAGTCGGTACAGAGCAGTGGCACCATACAGCCTTGTAGAATAGTCCATGATGAGGACACTTTCCTTTTTTTCCCCCACTGCTCAAAGTACAACTGTCAAAGAGCCTGGACTGAGTCGGGGGGTGGGGGGTGGGGGAGAAGACACATGCCGACTGAGAAAAGGGAGAGGGGAAGAGAGGACTTGTGCCACTCAAAGACACTGTCTGGGCCTTTGTGGCCTTCTCCAATACTCTGCAAGAAAAGACCAGAGTAGCAAAAAGCACACTCTTCTCTGTCCTGCAATGCACACAAAAACCTCAACATGCAGCCTCTGGACAACAGATCAGATGTCTGTGTATGCACACACACAAATGCAAGGATACAATTGGCACTAGTCGAACAAAGTTGAGGCAAATAAAAGTACAGGCTCAGGGGAGGAATAACAAACAAGTAGAGCCCTCGGAGCGTCCAGTGTGGCCTTCTGCATCGCCTACAGGATGTCATGCAATGTCCTCTTGTTTTTTGTATCTGTGTGTAGTGAGAAGAGGAGAACTTCTTTGCTCCCTGGATGGTGTGGCGGCTTACTCATTATCCAGGCAGCAGGGGGGGATAGTAGGTGACAAGTGGTCATACTTGCTTAAACAGGTTTTACCAGGAGCATAATCCTGTGGCCAGCCAACAAGAGGCCTGTCATCTCCTCCTCCCCCCTTTAGTGGTGCAATGTCTGGTCAACATGTAGGAAGAAAAAAAACACAAAAAAAGAACTCTGCAAACTCTGTTAATGTAAAGTGGCAAAAGTTGCCTCTCAAGTGCATGTAAAGGTTACAAATGTGGCTGCTTACAGTTTACAGGAGGTAAAAATTTACATTCAGCGCAGCAGTTGTGACATTACAGCTCAAAGAATCTCCTCCCTGGTTGACGTAGCTATTTTAAACTTCAGTTCATTCAAAAAAAAAAAAAAAGGTTTAATGTAGGAGAGTTACTGCTTCTCAAACTACCAAATTTAAGAGAGTGGGAGGACGGTGTTTTTGGGAAAACGGTTGCCTAAGAAACTGCAGTGAGCCTCAAACTCTCTGTGCTACTTACATTTTAGTGTGCTCACTGTGTGCTATCTGAAAAAAAAAAAAAAATGGATGCCAATACCAAAAAGCATGTTACATTTATGTTTAGAATTTTACTCAGGGGGGCCTTTGTAATATTTCTTTTGTCAAAGCAATTAAATTGTTTTAATTTGGGAGAAAAATTGCAGCGTTTATTTTCAACCCGTGAATAAAAGAAAATTAATCATTAAGATCATTATTTTTTTCGATGATAACTTTCTTTGTTGTTTGCAAAAATAGAAAAGTAAAGCGTGCACACCTTGTTTCTCTTTGCAATTAATCTAGAGTGAGTCTAACAGATGCACAAAAGGAATAACTCTACCGCCACAATAACCTGAACATGACTTCAGCTCCAAAATAATTCAAAGGAGGACTGGAGAGTTTAAACTAAAAAATAATAATAAAATCAAAAATTTCCAAGAGAATCAGGGACACTCAAAAGTTTTACAACAACATGACCACAAACAAGATTTTCCCAAAAAGGCAGGTTTTAATTAGGGGCGTACAGAGGTAATACTGGTTGTGCCGATACCTGTCACCTGGGCAGGAGGAACAGTTGTAATTGGATGAACTTCAAGATCCAATAACACATCATTTAAAGGTGTGTATAGATTTACCTTCCTTTCTTCGTGTGTGTGATTGTGAGCACCAGTGCTCCCTTTACAGCTCACTGACACGTATTTCCCTCACTTGGCTGTTGTTAAACCTGTTTTAGGACCTGAAGGACTTTTAAAGCTAATAGGGTTCCAACCTACTAACGTGACAATCCTGAGCAACAACATTAACATACCATGATTGTATTTCTTCCATCAGACATCACTGAATTAGATGCATTCAAGCATTCAGAACACACAAATGGAAACACCGTCTCTATGTATAATACTTCTGCAAGAGGAAAATAGCCTGGCGCTTGATGCTCGCCACCTGTTTTGTCTGTTTCTGTATTTTTTTTTATATAATTCTCCACATATAGGTTGAACTGATGACAACTTCACATAAAGAAGCTGCAGGTGAACCAGACTTTGAGTCTATAATAAAACCACAAGTGACGCACGACACTTCATGTGCACAATACTGTTTCTCTTCTTTCTCACTGTCAACACAAATGTGGTCTATTTCTGTGAATGTTTAAAATGCAAAATATGACATTAACATTAATAATGCTCTGTGTCATAAATGTCACGTCTCAGTAACCCGTGTGTCTCAGAAAATCCTAAATTTCTGTGACATATTACGCCGATCCCTCATGTTAGTCCAAACAAAACATTCTGTTGTTTCCGACAGCACCTTGAAGGCAGCTTAATGCTAATTTGTTAAGTTGATGAGGTCAGACACACACAGTATCCATTATTCAGTCTGTCAGTCCTGCTTTGACTAAAACTGCATTCACTACAGAATATCAGTTAACAAAATAAAATAAGTAGGACATAAATAAGGATTAATGAGATGTGATGAACACTGAATTAATTATAAATTGTAAATTAATTACTTCAATGAACTGCTCCGATGATAAGTACCAATCACTTTTCTGTTCTTCTGCCACTGGAGGCAGACAGAGGTGGGGGGGGGGGAGGTGGGAGGCTCTGATTGGTTGATTACAAGCCAATTGCTATGCTGGAGACCAATCACATGTAGGACAACTGTAATATTTACCACCAATAACAATCATATATGCCTATTTATTCACTGTAACTACTCTCTCTCACACACCTGAATGTTGCTGCTGAAAGGTTTAGACATGTTTACATTGAAGAACTTCTTCCATAGCAACAGCATCCGATTGGACAATTTATGTTTCTCCCGTCATTCTGAACGTCGTGCAAATTGTTTGTTGAGATGCTGCAATTTTGGGGGTTATTCAATCACCAACAATGGCTTTAAACAGATGAGTTGATAACCACACTGATCAATCAACTATTCATAAAAACAATTGCTCTCAGTAAATGCCTCAATATTCAGATTACAAGGTCTTACCGGGGCATTTATTTTTCTTTACAAGATTTCCTATAATGGGTTTTATGCTTCATGAAAGGAAAATCCTTACTTTTAATAAAAAAATGCTTTTGGGACCGAGGTAAAATGATTTAAGAATACAGGCCTGCGTGCTTAAAAAAAGCCCATTCTTATTACTCAGGCCTAGCATCTGTGGATTGGCGTATTTGTCATAGTGCCAAAGAGGCAAGATGCCAATAAGGGTTTTAGTCCTTTTTTTCTGCTTTTTTTTTTTTTTTTTTACATCTTTATTTTTAACAGGATGCCACTTGAAAACATAAATATGCATCCTACTGGGCCCCATCACAGATAAGTAAACATTCTGCTTAAGCATTATGGAGGACGTCATTGTCAAACCCAGCTCGGGGTTGAGTAATTCATCCACCCCACAACAGATGACAATGTCATTGTGCAGAAACACACGAGCGCTGATGCAAAGAGACACGTGCAGTCATGCATATGCAGAGCAAAAATACACATGCAACTGCACACACACACAAAAACACACACAACTTTATAGGCAAGGCCATATCTCGGAAAATAATAATCCTAAAAAGAACTTTGTGTTCATGAAGAGTCCCTGGCTGATGTATGCTATGAGGGGATTTGATTAGAACTGAGTGGGTGTATAATACTTATCCATCTTCCTTTTTAATTAAATTGCTAGGTTGCTATTTCATATAAATTATTGCGAGGGCCAGAGTTCTGTCTCACACACATTATAAACCGTGGTGGAAAAAAACAGGGCTAATTGACTGAAATGAATCATTTGGACAGAGGTCTTGTGCTTCATTATGAATGCAACCTTTCAAAGAACAACAGTTCACCTTGACAAGGTTGCCTGAGCATCCAAGTTCTTTTGGAGCATCCAGTTGTGCATGTCAGAGTGTATGTCAAACTTGCAGAACCGAGAGCTGCTCAGCACAAACAAATGCAGGTTTCTGTTCTTCTTCAGTGTTGCTGGATCGCTTCTGTTTCAGGCAATCAATCAGAATGAGATCTGACCTTAAACAACAGCATCTTGACTATAGCAAATATCAAACTTCTCTTTCCAGGCTCTCAGTCGGGAAGCCTACACACTGGCTTTCTATCATGCAAAGTCTGAGTTTTCACCTGACTGGAACTTTCATCACTCCAGGCAGTGGGAGAAGTCATGACAAACTCTGTTGCCATGTTTATATGGTGCCATTTACAAGGGAACTTCCTTGATAGGTTGCTGTAATGAACTGAGCCAGTGATCAGAGAGGCATTGCCAACATGCTGTGGTATTAGGTGGTTTACTGTGGGCAGCAGAGCATTTTACTGCTATTACAGCAATGATAAAACCAAGCGACTGTAACTTGGGTCCAAAGGTCCAGTATTTTGTGATTCAATATTTCCATTTTTTGCACTATGAACACCAATCTACACCTTAAAATTCCAATTATAAATGTGAATCCAATCTTTTGTCAACACAGCTCTGCACCTCGAGGCTCCTTGCATAGCCACAATAAAAGTTCCGTTCTTGAATACACAATTTCTTGCATTTGCAGCTCTTCAGCTCAGACGGGCAAAGCTGACAAAGAGCGCTTTGATTGATCAAATGTTTGTGAGTGGGACAAGAAGCCCAGAGCCCAGTCGCTGTTGTGGAGGATGAAATGAAGCTGTGCCAGCTCTGCAGGTTAAATTGGCAGAAAAACGGCGCAATTCTTTTCAGCTCACAAAACAGCGTGACCATAAATACAACAAAAGTTCAGAGTTCTGATGGAACGACTCCTCTTGAGCCACAAATGTTGAAAATACTTGAAGACGGAAATGAGGAGCATACCGCTTTAAGAATATGTGAGATTTTTTTTCTTTCCTTTCTGAGTATTTTAAGAGCAAATATAGGATCAAATAAACCAAAGTGTCAAATCCACTTAAGTACTAATTAAAAGTTTCAAGTTACTTTCTCCTCCACTGCATCCAGCTAAAGCTTGGATCTGACAGCACATGTTTCACATTTAGGAACGGACTTGTGGTCAAGTACAGACTCCAGAGTATGTGTGAGAGACGGTAGATATGCTGCTCATCTTGTCTTACACCTCTACTGTGTTTATGAGTTCGGTGTGTGTGTGTGTGTGTGCATTCTGAGCAAGCTTTGCACACACTTGCCTCTATGGGCTACTTTTCATTAAGTTGACCGGGAACAGCAGGACAACACGACTGCACACAACCAAAAAACACACAGAAAAACAACGACAACGATAAAAAAATAAAAATAAAAAAAATTCCCATGTCAGCGGTGCAGCTTAAGCTAAATGTCAAATCTCCCCCTGAAGACAGTGTGTTTACTGGGTAACATTGTGAAAGTCACAGCAGCACAAGCAGAAAGGTTAGTGGTGGGGTGAGGCTGTATGCGGGAGTCTTCTCAGCAGACTGCACACCTGAGATGAGCTCCCAGTGCCTGGAGCAGAGTCAGCCGAGTAATCTTTGCATTTCATCAGGTTTACCTCTCCTTTCTTTCATTCCTCCTCCTTTCCATCTGCCCCCTCTTTTCGTTATCTCTCTCCAGAGACAGAAAACAATCTATTAGATGACTGGACTGCCCACAAATTCTGATTGTGTCCAGCATGCTCCGATGCTTGCGTTTCGCCCACGATCCCTGTAAAGTTGTAATGTAACTTTAACTCTCATAACACAATACTTTTTCTTTTTTTAATCCTGTGCTCCTGCAAGCTGCATTGCATTAAAAAAAACAATATCTGCATTTAAGATAGAGGAGTGGATACAATGACTCCTGTAGAAGAATTATCTGAATAATTAACAGCACAATTAAAGAGCTGCAGACTCTTGCACTAAAACACATTCTGTAAAGGGCGGTAGCATATTGCTGTTTTAAGCATCTCATCATGTTCTATCTTACTGCTTAAGACTTAAATCTATTAAGCTTACAAAGTGCACCGCAAGCCTACAAAGATCCCTTGATTGCTATTCAGACCGTTACATTTGTCCAAGTCACTGAAGAATTATATATCTTCACATGCTAAGCCTGTTGCTCTGCTCCAAGTCTGCGCAATAATGAGTTCAAGAGGAGGGGCATTCCGGCTAATGTCTGGTCATGCCATCAATATTTATTGGATGTCATGCATACATTTAAAAGTTTCTTAGTAAGGAAAAAGTTTGACTTTCCACTTAGATAAGTGAGCACACCGTGAGCATTAGCACGCTAATACAGAATTCTGGATATTTTGCAGAGAATATGCTGCACATCTCCTGCTCTTTGAATACCGAGTTCCTGCCTGTTGAAATTATGCCGTCTCATTAGTGAGGAACATCCACTATTGACTGGCTTCCTGGTAGCATCTGCTGTGTTTGCATTCGGCCTCATTGATAATGCATTACTACCTTTTTCATGGTTGATGTGCAGAATAACACATCGACATTTGACTCGGGGAAGTTAATCCTGTCATATCAGGTGATCTCTGCCATGAGGTGCTTGAGATTCAGACCTATTTGAGGTGTAACCTCCATTCACTTTGACAACATTTTACACACAAATCAATTTGCTCCCACATAACTGGGGCCGGTGGCATGTCATGTGGGAAAATGACGCCGTCTCCAGTCAGAGAACTCTCCCGAATACTCACCGCATGAGACTACAGCCCTGAGCAACACAGTGTCACACTTAATCACAAACCCAGGAAACACACGTCCGCTGCACCTGGATTCCATAATCTGGGATGTGACCAAGAAGTACATGAGAAGATTTAAAACGAATAAGGAAAATCTAAAGGGAACTTTTTTTTCATTTAATTGAAATGCTGCTGTTTAGGTATTCTGGCAAAATGTTTGGTTTACTACCACTTAAAATGGCAGAAGCTGGACATTTCAACCATTAACCATTATTCTAGCTAATTGTTTATGGCTGCTAGCTAATTAAATTTATCAACTCAAGTTTTCCTAAAGGTTTTTCTGCATGCTAGGTAATGAGTTTTCAAGCACCATCAATTACAACAGCTGCAGCAAGAGGTATCTGCCTCAACATCGCTAGCTTTTGTTCCTTTAAACACATTTTGCTGATAATACTTCTGTAATTTTACTTAAGTAAGAATTCAAATAATTGATTTCACTTGTAAAAGAATGTTTGTATATAGTGGTATTGTTACTTTTACTGCAGTAAAGGAATTAATACTTCATCCACCTCTGTTAAAAACTGACTGGGAAGAATAGATGCAACATTGGCTAAATATAGACCTATAGGCTGCCCCTGTATCTGCTTAAGCAAACAGCAATTGAATAAAGGGAAAAAAAGATATCATATAATAAAGAATCTGTTTGAAAATGTTTTGCATGTTGAAAGACTATTTCTGAATCATTTTGTCATTCAACACTCTGCTATAGAATAAAGCCAAAGAAATCATGGCAGATTCTTAGCAGAGAGAAATTAATCTGATGAAAGAATGGCAGCTGAGAGAAACTGACACAAGTTAACTGTGAGCATGAAATCCTTCAGTATTTATTCAGCAAATAAAGGAATCAATCGGAGCTGAGAGGGGATGAGAAATAATCTCTTATTTTCAGTTCTGCATTTTAACCTCAAACAGTAGCAGATGATTTAAATGAAGACTCATTAAGATTTTCCATAAAATATTAAGTGCTTACATTTCTCAAATAGCTAGCTGAGGCTCTGGACAAAAAGTACTGACTTTTTGTGCAGGTAATAAGGCAAAAGAGACAGCCTGATTAGTCATCTCAGATGAACAGCCATCTGAGACATGCTTCCAGCTGTCAGAGGCAAATGAGCAATATGGGATTACTGGGCTTCCCCCCCCCCCCTTTAATCGTTTCTTTTCTTAAATTTTTACAGTGCCACTTTTCTAAGCAAGGCATTACCGGGCTAAAATACAGTCCAACACTTCCAGCATTAATGAGTAGAGAAATTACTGAGGTGGAGTGTAACGTTAGAGAAGCACATTTTGAACAGAGGTGGCAGATACGTATCTTATTCCCTCACCATAAGAGGAGAGGGGGGGGGGGGGGGGGGGGGGGGGGAAACAGAAGGGAGGTGAATGTATGGCATGAAAAGAGAGGAGAGAGGGGAAAAAGCAGGAGTGGGTAAAGGGAGCAGGTGGATGTTAGGGTGGTGGGAGGGATGCTGAGAGACAGCAGCAAGGGAGGGATGATGCTGGGTAAGGGAGCGGAGCTGAGTGAAGGAAACAGACAATTGCAGAGGAGAGGACAGGTAGAGAGGAAGGGAAGAGGAGAGTATAGGTTTAGGAAAGGATGGAGGAGGGAGGGAGGCGTGGACACAGTGCCCTCTCTTGTGTGGCAGGGAGCTAGGAGGCTGCTTGTGGCTGCACCGCATCTGTGATTATGCATGTAGGAGGCGGGCTGTCAGGTTCCAGGTCCTGCGTTTGTGCCGCCACTGAGCTTTATCTTGAAATCCCAGTGATTAATGAAGCCAGCGTCGCGTTGTGCACGGAGGAGGTGGACGAGGAATGATCAATCTTAATGAGCTATCCGCCGTCCCTATATTAACTGTGGAGGGATATAATGTATGGGGCTCCTGGCGGGGCTCCTCTCCTTTAAAATACGATAACGAGGGAGAGAAAGAAAGAGGGCAAGCGGCTTTTTTCCCCCCCTCCGCTTATGACACACTGTCGTTGCTCACCTCACGTTTCCTCTCCTCTCCACCACCTCCCTCATCTTTCAGTTCCCTCCCGTGAGCTGGGGCTGCACTATAAACAGTTAGACATCTCAATAGAAGCCATGCTTAGCAAAGTTAAAGAGACGACGTCAAGTCGCGTCTCAGATACATCCATGCACATGCACAGTCGTGCTAGAATGAGATGTCTGAGTCAGTATTATTCATAAGTATAGGCCCCATATGGACGTGTGCGGCAAGGTTACTCATAAGCATATCACTGTGGAGCTGCACATATTCATTTAAGATAATTACCTGCACATACTCAGTCCACAGTGATTGGAATAAATTTCAACCTCATTAATAATTTGCAACATTCCCAGCTCTTGTGAGGTTCATCTCGGTTTCCACTACAGCTATCTAGATTTAAGGAACGCTATGAGAGAGACACACTTTAAAATCCATGCATTTCATATTCCAAGTTAAGCCTGTTTTGGAATCATAATAACCCTAGTTCTGCTTTAGCTAATCCTGATGTGGATAGCTTTAAGATAATCGCCCAGCACAACACTGCAGCGACTTTAATTAATTTACCACTGCTTATTCCACAGACGCTGATCCGAGTCAGCATATTGGTAATTGAGGTTTTTTTTCCCCTTCCTTTAACAAAACCCTACAACTCTCACACCAGATGCAGCGTTATATTTGTCACGTTGAACGGCGCACTTTTGTATAATTTGCAGTGAGGATGTAGTGGAGATCCTCTGCACTCTATCAAGTAGAGGAGACACAGGGACAGAGGGAGAGAAAGAAAAGGGGAGGGTTTAATGAATGTGCTTGCTATGATTAATGATCTCAGTGCGGCTATCACAAACTGGCTGTGTTTTTAATAACCGGTTTGAACAACCTGTCACGCTGGAAGTAAATTCTTGTGGTCAAATCAAAATGAATATTTATGCATCACTGACAATACTGTGAGCTGTATGTCTACTTAATAAATGTAGCTACTTCAGCGTATAGACAAATATCTCTGAGGTGAAATATATGCATTCTGCACAGCACGTCCAGAAATGGAACATCGCTATCAAACCCAGTAACATCGTAAACCAGTAACAAGGTAAAACGACACAGTAAAATGGCATTACGATGTCAAAATAACCTTTGATGAGGCTTATAAGTGTCGAGCAAAAAGCCAGTCATCTTCCTTAAATAAACAGCTCAGCACACACAGTAAACAGCCTCTGTCTCACTAATCTGATGATGTATCATTTCACCGCTTAGTGGTAATATCATAGCAATAATGTGCAAGGAACCAATAGGCAAGTGGACAGTAATGCCGCTGTGCCAATATGCCTGGTCCAAAGGTAAACAAAAATGAATACATAATTAAAATCTTATTGGGACCAAAGTTTGAATAAGGCAGAATAAATGGTCGCGCCAGAGGAAAGGTGAGCTGTGCGCTGGATGTGAGGCTGCACCGGTCTCCTCTTAGCAAAGTAAAACACTGATATTAACTCAGCAAGGCATCTTAATTGCATTCACCACCAGCTCCGGAGCTGCTCGCTCCCCAGATGACGGCTGATGTGGGCTGACTGGAAGATTAACTTCCTGACCAGAGAGGAGGCTGGGTGTTACAGGATGCACGCATGTTTGTTTTTTTTGGGTTGTTTTTTTATAGTAGCAGCGTGTATGTATGTGTGTTTCAATCGTTGCATGTGATCACAAGTGCGCATGTGTGAGTTCCTACCAATCTGTGTGTTTGAGAGAGAGAGAAGAGAACAGAGGCCAGTAAGGAGGACAGAAGCATTAAATGGTTTTTGACGTGAGAAAAGAGGTGAGGAGCCACGGCACATGTTCAGTAGGACAGCCCGAAAGATCCGTCTGTGACCCGAAACTACAATGTCCACTGAAGCTTCGAAAACTGTGCTTTGTGTGTTTTTTTGTTTATAGGCATTATACTAAAAATGCGGCGTTGCCTTGAGCATCACAGTATGCAGCACAGCCACAATGTTGCTACCAACTGTAAGGAAAACAACACAAAAACATAATTGGAGTGGCTGGCCAAGGTAACACAGAGGTAACCTTTAAAGCACTCAGATATGTGGAAATTGTAACTTCCTTTTAAAATTAATGTGTTTTTCAGTCGTGAGCTGCCTTTAAATGGTACTCAATCACGTTTGCAGTGAGCTACTCCGTCCCTGCTGAACTCGGCACTAGCTTCTCCTGACTGATTTTCATCAAGACGGCCATCGATTTTAATTGCTTAGTCAATAGGCACACACTGGCTCGGCTCTCAGCATCTCCCACTCTCTCACGTTCATCCTCTCCCTGTATCGTCCTCACTCACCTCCCCCTCTGTCCAGTGCTTTTGTCTTTACTGTCCGTCTTATCAGCAAGTCATTTATGCCATGTTGCCACGATGCGACAGATGCGATTGCCGTGGTTGGAGCTGTAGATTCGGAGAGATCATTTAAGTGTATCACAGTTGCAGTTGGGAGGAATAAAGAAAAGGCAGTGAAAATGAGAAAGGAGTGGGTGAAGTGAGGGAAAATTAACAGCCAGTGAGAAGGTGTGGAGTTTGATGTGTTCACTTTGACAGGCAGGTATTATGAAATGCCCTGCTGTGGATGGAGAAAACAGGCAGGCAGGATCACAGCCTGGTGACTGGAATATCTCAGTAGGTGATGAGGTTAAAGCTGCCTTCAAGCTGTGAATCTTCACACACACACACACACACACACACACACACACACACACACACACACACACACACACACACACACACACACACACACACACACACACACACACACACACACACAAACAGGCACGCAAACATATGGCATTTACACAGTCATATACAAACACATATACTATATAGTCTCCACATAAAATTCAGACAAACACACACACACATAGAGGAACACACACACACACACACACACACACACATACGCAGTGTCCACTGATGCAGAGCGTGGACAAATTGCTGCCTTTGAGGGCAAAGCCAAACCAAACAGTGTGTGTTTTCTGTCACTGTGGTGTTTGGCTTTTAGACTACGACGTTGACATCTGACAAAACATCAATGCAGTCACACCCAAGAAGTTGTGCATGCGTGCAACGACGCACACATTTGAACGTCCACAAATGCACGCACACACACACACAGCGGCTTGTTGTGCAGCTGGATTTAGGAGGAAGAGCTCTGTCAGGTCCTCCAATGAAAAAGCCACAAAACTTCCTCTACTCATAAGAGCTTACTAGGATTGTGTCTGGGGGCTAAAGCTTTTTAAAAAATGCAGCAACACAATCACTTAAGCAGTAGCTTTAGTATTTAAACAGTTTGCCCTATAATCAGTCCTGACAGCCCACCGATGTGGGATGCATGACAAGGATTTCACTGCTGCAAGTAAACGTTAGAGAATAGTCACTATAAATATTAAAAAAAACACACCAGAATATTGATCACATAGTCCATGGTCATTTCCTGAATTTGCTTGGGATACATTATGCTTCAGGGTGTCAGGATGATAATTCATCATCTCCTCAGGCAAAGTCTTCCAAACGCCAGTTAGTGGGACTGAATGAGTTTCTGCACCTTGTTTTTCCCCCCCTTTGTTTGGCTTTTAGCCCAGAAGCCCAGACTGGGTTCAGCCTGCATGAGTAAACTGGTGTCCAGCTTGTGTATATGTGCCAATTGCGTTTTTAAGGTACTTTATCAATATCAATTTCTTGCGGTCTGTGTGTCAGTGTGGATGCCATGACTACATTTCCCACCTACCTTTACCCCAGATGTGTGCGGAACTCAAAATCTCTGCACCGGGATCAGATTTGCCAACCCTTCTTATCCTCACCTCAACCATTAGAGGGCTGAGAAACAGCAAACACTGTAGCCGCTTTGCTTTCTCTTCACAACCACTTGTGTTGTGTTTGTCGTCAATGCAGAAAAAGATAAGTGGCGAGAAAAACACAAAGAGAAAGACAGCTGCAAGTAGAGAGGCTCTGGACTGCTGGCGTTGGTGATTACAGCTGCAGATTTAAGTGCTCCTGTCTGTGCCGCTCAGGAAGCTCCTGAAGAGGCATCACGGCCACTTATTTACTGGTGTTCAACGTATTACCTATATTTTCACTGTCCTTGTGATATTAAACCGGGAACATGTATAATTTTTTATTCAATGACAAGCAGGGATAAAAAAAAACCAAAGAGATAGAAGGGTTGAGATGTGCTATTCAAGTCCTTCTATTTGCAGTTTGACCTTCATAGGCACCTATACAAGATTTGACGCTTTACCTTGTGCCTTTGAAATAAAACGGCTCACAAACTCTGACTGTACAGCCTGAATTATAACTTTATCACAACAATAATCACAGCAACAGTGATTCCATTGCTGAATTCCAACATAACTACAGTGTTTTCCTTCGCTGTAAATGGATCTGTACAAATACTGTAATTCCAGTTAAACTCTAGCTTCTTTGGCCTGTTAGGAGAAGGTCAATAAATTTTTACATCCACATGGTTAATGGATCGTGACAGTCTATTCAACAACGAAGCAAAGACGCTCTCATTCGTTAGAGGCCGGACAAAAGCCCGTCTAATTATCCATTTCCAATTCTACACGCAGTCTCATTTCAATGTATCGCAGACAGCCCCCAAAATAATTGCTTTTTTTGCAATCTACAAGTTCATTTGCACACATCTTATTGATCAAAATGAGTCAGGAAAAAGAAAACAATCTAAACCTAAATTAAAAGCTTCATTAAATGTGAAAATTGGTTGGGGAATTGAGAACATCTGTTTGTTGCGCCCAGCGTCATAAACTCCAAGGTTAAACCAAACACCAATTTACGGCTTGCAGACTCAGACATGAGTCGGAACTGAGAAGCACCCCCGCAAACACGGCACAAGTCAACAAGGCCTCCAAACGATTTGAAGAGAGATGCGAGGGCAGGGATTAAACACTCCCTTCATGCTTCATGCATTGTGTTTCGGAGGCCTTGTGAGAGTTGCAACTAAGAGCAGAGAAAACAACCACTTTTAACCAATTTCAGAGCACAAAGTAGAGAAGCTGCTGTTGTATAGTAGTGTGAGATCAATACAACGTGTTCCTATTTCCAAAGAATCCACTATAGGCAGTACTACAGGACTTTACATGCAGCCATCTCTCTGTTGCTTTAGGTGCACTTTTATTCTGTGCGACCTTGGAGCAGCTTTGAAGTGAATTGGCACTGGGTGCAAGTTGTATTTTAACAACCCTTTGTTGGAGTGTTTGCAGCCTGTTTTAGGGTATATTGAAACTGTTCTGGGATACAAAAAGTGGGCAAAGGCCTATCTGTTTCATTCCAGCATGGCCCCACCTTAGGGGAGGTCACAAGGAATGGAGAGCAACAAGAGGGTTGATTTATTACCCAACACCTCACTGCCTGGCATCCACTTCAAACAGATTTGAACAGATCTGCTTTGACTCAGCCTTTCAATTTTGGTCGAGACCTGGTTCCATGTCTGGAAGAAAGTCATTCTAATAACTGAAAACATCCTCCTGTGCAGCTGTCTGTGCTTACCTTTAGGATGTCCCGGGTCACTGAACTCGTACTTCCCCATTCCGACAGTCCGCAGCATCTGCAGCCCGTTTGGACCATCTTGATTGTCTGCAGCGGTGGGCTGGACCTGCGCCACCGCTGTAGTCGCCGTCTGTCCATTGGTCAGAGGCAGGGTGGGGGGCTGGATGAGTCCTGGGTGAGAGGTTAAGTGGCCATTGCCCATCACGCTATGAGGGTTTGGGTGAACCACCTGGTTGGCTTGGGCAGTGAGGGCAGATGGTGCAACGTTGGGCTGAGCAGAGGGGTACTGTGGCTGGCTGGGCATGTTCAGCACCATAGAGGGAGGCTGCTGGGTCGAATGCGGCGTCAGTTGGAAGTGGGCGGTCATGAGAGGGTGTTGTGGGGGCACTGGTGTCTGGATGGATGGGGTTACTCCTATCATAGGTGACTGCGCAGTCACACTGTGGCTGTAGGAGGGCGGCTGGGGGAGGGCATAGGTGTGGGGCAGGAGGCTGGGCTGGCTCACCGCTGCCACTGATGTAGCCCAGGTCGGACCTATAGACAGACAGACAGACAGAAGAGCAAAATGAAGAATTATTGAATTTTAAATCCAACTTTATATTATAAAACCATGTAAAAAATAACACTGAAAAGTAAATGTATTTCTACACTGTTGACTGATTTGTTGGAGGCAAAGCCGAACTCGTGCAGAATGCTGATTCTCAGTCTGGTATTAAATGATCAAATAGTGAAAGAATGCAGCATAAATAAGACAGATTCCAGTTTGAATCTGTTCCTTTCCACACAACAACTGTGAATGTGCTCCTCCATTACAATCCAAATTTGTTTATGACTTGCGACTTCATATCAAACACAAAATATTTGAAGCGACATACAGATCTGCACCCAAGATCAACACTATAGTAAGAATGAGAGGTTTATTTTGGTAGATGAGCAAATTATTTTGTGGATGTGAAAGCACACATGCTCATTGCATGCAGCAGTTAAAACGATTATCTATATAGGAGTCTGTGTTTACAAGGACATGTAGAATCATTTCTCTTCCCTGAGGCGTTAGATGCTGAGGCTGTGCTGAGAAGACTGAGGCATATTGGGCCTGAATGCTTCCTCCATCCCTCACTCATGCGCTCCTACTCCCTCATCTCTTGCTCCTCATGCCATGGTCCAAGTTCCAAAAATAACCTATCAGTCTGCCAAGGGGCCACAGGCTAAATCGCAGCATGCCAAAAGCAAAAGAAAAGAGAAAGAAAGCGTATTATTCATGATACTTGCCCTGCTGATATAATAGTCTGGATGGAGTGAGATGGTGAAATAACCAGAAAGCAAGAAGAGAAGAAAGAAAGATGGTGGGAAAGGAGGACTCCAGAGGAGAGGCCAGTTGTGTTGATGATTCACATCACAGTGAGCTGATCGGCGCCAAGATTGTAGTTCATGTCCCTTCTTTTGCAGCTCATCTTGATAAAAGGATTCTACTATTTCCCCAATCTTTTAGCAGAAAAATATCACACTGCCTAGGCAAATATTTCAATTTAGTCATGACCCAATATTGATCTACATTCGTAGGCCTTTTCTCCATAATTAAAAATGCAACAAAATATGTGTATTCAGTAGTCATGAGTGCTGTCTTGTAGCTCTGGATTAAGATTTTAATTAAGATTGCTAAGGTCTAAAACATAGCATTAAAAAAAGAACTGCTTTCATATACACAAACTAAAGTTGTTTTTTCAAAGAAACTTTTTTTGACAGACACAACACAACAGTGAAGTTTCTGTTGTAAGAACCCATTGATTAATTCTGGCACAGTTGGCAGAGAACTTTCCGGCAACACAGTTCAGTGAAGTGTGGAAAGGGGTTGGCTTCTTTTTTTTTTTCTTTTTTTTTTTTTGCAAACGTCAGTCACAGTTTGGAATAGCGCACACATGCAAATCAATATGCAACACTGTTGTCAGAACTGAGTGTCGTGTGTGACAGTGTGCAAGGTCGGTGACATCTCACTCTCCTCACGCCTCACTTCAAGCTGCAGCGTGGGTGTGGGCGCTGTGGTGGTGGTGGTGGTGGAGGATGCCTTATTCACTTACACACAATAATATGACCTCGAGAGCTTCATGGCCAATTCAGCCAGACCCTCAAAGCACAGCAGGAGGCTGCGGCCACACAGCAGGGGGAGCACATCACCGCAACAGGAGGCACAAACAGAACTCTGTAATCTCCTATAACAACCACATCCTTTTGGACAACTGATCAAACTTGATAATTATTGCATGAATCCACACACACACACACACACAAACACACACACATAAATATATATAATTTGCATATATGTATGCAAATTATAATTAGGAAGATGTAGAGGCAGAAGCAGGGGCTGAACCCTGTTTGAAGGATGGTGTTTTGCCAGAGCAGAGGCGTATCTGTCTACAGTTTGAATTTGCTGATCTCAAATTTCCACTGGAACAAGCTCTGTGCAGGTATTATTCTTAAATGAGACACATTCGTGATGAGCAGGAGGCAGAGGCCAGCAGAGCAATGGAAGGAAATTAACTGCTCGAGGGCAGAACCATTCAGGGTGAGTTCATTACAATTTAAAAAAAAAAAAAACTCCAACATTGGCTTAACCCATTAATGTCTGCAATGACAATACAGCTCTCTTTTAAATTGGCATGAGCAGAATAAGGTCGAAACCTAAATTAGACCTGGTGGGAGATCATTTGGAGGACTTTTAGAGTTTCTCTACATAGGTTTAATTTAAACTAAATCAGCTTCAGTAAGTGACACAATAACATTAACAAGGACGATAAAATGAGAGCAGAGTGAAGGTGGGGAGGGACTGGAAGGCTTGTGAAGGTGCACTTTAGACTCACTTCTTTAACACTGACATTTTTATTTTATCATATTTATTTTTCATTTAATATATGCTTAATTAAGCTGGTTTATGTTAAGATGTTATTTGTGAGTGTTAATTATGGATGATTGTGTATGTAAAGTATGCATCCTGTGGAGACAAGCATGTATTTTATGTAGGGCAATGCAACCTAGAGGACTCATTAGGATTGGATGCCAATAGTGCTGGCCAGAGCTGTTTGGGTGTAGCACTAGGTGTGTGGACTGAGTGCATGCATACATCCGCAGTGTGTAGGCATGCCACTGATGTAAAATGTACATTAATGTAAATGCACATCAGGTTGAACAAGTGGATGTGCAAATGTGTCTGTCAAGTATGGATGTATGTGTGTATGCAAATGCTGTGTGTGAGAGATTCATTACCAGTGGGCTCGCCGTCTCGATGTTGCTTTGCAGGAGGCTCATCTGTATCCCAGGGTGTGAGCTGGTTTATGGGCGTCTGTCCCCACCTAACCCCTGGAGCCAGCAGCAGTCCTGGGGCCTGGCTGTCTCCAGGAGACAGACCGGAGACCTGCAGCACAGCAATGAAAACAACAACACTGATGAGATCACCTCAGGAGCAAAAAAACTCAAAACCCACAGAAATGCATGAGAATTAAAACTTGACCACTCCAAACCCAGAGATCTTTAGATTCCATACTGTGCAGTTTGTTTGTGAGTGACCAAAACGTTAATACAACTGTGGCTTAAATACAACATTTTATTTTATAGCTAGAATGAAAAATGCAATAGGCCTACATCACACCCATCAAACTGTTTTTTTTTTAGATCTTGAAGTGACAATGGTATACAATTACAACCGATATATAATGGATATAATGGGAACAAGGGAAATAAAATTTTGTTCACCGTCTCAAGAGTCTTTACAGACAGACCCATACTTCTCTCTTTAAATACCAGGAACAATTAACTTTATAGTGTGAGCTACATTCAAATTCAGATTCTACCCCTTGAGACAGTGTATATCTTAATTTTGCGATGAATTAAACATTGTGCTCAGTCAAGTGAGATAATAGAATTCTGAACACAAATACAACAAATAGAGTAAATATCCGTGTGGAAGGATGAGAGAAAAGAAATGCAATTTAAATAAAGAAAAATGAAAAGCAAGGTGACAACTTGTGTCTGGGGTGAATCTAGTGCAGCTTTAGAATTTCAAGCATTTCATTGCACCAACATCTCTAATATTTTGGTCTGGTAAGGGAGTAAGAACGTTATCAGGCGAGCTCAGGCTGATGAAAACACAGGGTCAATCACCACTGGACCCCTAAGCAATATTCGCCTCTCCCTATCTGCCATTGGACGCTCGATCAGACAACCAGGCAGGTAGAGGGCAGAGCCAAGCCTGATTCCCCTGCTCGCCCCAGCCAGCCTCCTGAGTTAATAGAAAAGACCTGGTCACCAGGCCCCCTCCTGCATTCTTCCTGGCTGATCTCCCTCCATCCCTCAATTCCATTATCCTCCCTGACCCAGCGTCCACTTCATCAAGCACGCCATCATGCATTCCAACAGCTGTGTCGACAAAAGCTGACAGAGTGCAGGGCTGACCGCACCGTGGCAAAAATGCAATCCAAACAAGCTGGTTCACAGTGAATTAATGTGCGACTTTACATATCGGATCGATTCCACTCCAGGGTAATTTACCCTCGCTGTTTTAAGATGGGTTTATCACAGCTTTACAGGGCCTCTAACACTAAAAGACATTACACGGTATTAATACGGCTCAACATCTGCTCTTTAATAAACAACTTTGAAATAGCGAACAAGTTCAATGAGTGTCACGTACTTGATAAATCCAGACTGAAACTTATCTGACAGTTTATAAGTGCTGGGAGCGAAATGAGAAAAACAGTAAAGGGAAACATCTGAAGGCAAAGTAAGAAAAAAAGAGTGATTGAGTGAGACAATGAAGCTGGGTTTGGGGGAAGACGGGCTGTCAGGTCTTTTCGTCCGGCCAAACCTGTCGACTTCAGACAAGAGAAAACTGAGATAGTTTACTCAAGAGAATGCCCCAAGCGCTCAATTTCATCTGGGGAGTCAGGGAGGGGAAATTCAGACCATTTCCAAGGTGAGGAGTTGCTGTCTATCAGCCAGTATTTGTTTTAATGAGTATTTTTTCTCTTCCACTCTGTGCTTTTACTGTATTCCTCTCCAGCCATGCTTTACCTTCCCCTCTATACAAGTAACTCCTCATTAACTCACCACATTGACTCTGTTACTTTCCTGTAGCCCTGCACCTGCCTCATAATATTCTCCCATTAATACTCCCACCCATTTTACCCAAAACAGAAAGAAAAAAAAAACTGGAAAAATCTGCAGAAAGGCAATCCATCTGTCACAGTTTTAGTGCACCAGGAAAATAGAAAAAACAGGTTTCTAGTCAGCGCCATCACATTGACAGCATATCAGGTAGGCTAAGGAACAATCCTGACTTGAAAATGATCAAGGTTAGATAGGAAATACACACGCACAGACACGTACACACTGGGAACTCAAGCATGTATGCACACACACACACACAGCAAGTGAAAATAAGACAGGTTATTTATTAAGATGGCAGCCTTGCTGCAGGTAGGTAAGAAGGTACTGGGACAGCGCCTGCCATTTTCTCTCAGTTTTATTTGCTCTGCCTATTTCTAGTCCCCTCCTCCCTGGACGGCCATTATCACCGTGCAGCAGATGGTTTCCTCTGACTCGACAAAAACCATGTTGGAGAAGAGGAGGGGAGCCAGATAAATAATTTTTGATTTGTGCCAAGCCATTCTGTGTTTGTTGTCAAGCTGGCTGGGGGGAGTTTATTTTGTACCGTGAGCAACATCCATGCATATGGACCACATACTGGAAGTGAGGGACATGGAACACATGCATAACTACACACACTGATCCGACTATATCAGAGCTACACAGCTTTGAGTTTGATGTCTGCTCATACTCCACAATAATTAGTTAAATTGGTGGTTAGTTCTGGAAATAGTTAAAAACACCTGATATAAGTTCCCAGAGGCAAGGGTGACTAATCCCTAATGCTTGTTTTTGTCTGAACAACAGTTCTGCACCAAATGATATCCAGGGAACAACAAAAACAGGAAATCTTCACCTTTAAGTTGCTAAACCCAGGAAAAAATTTATCATTTTGCCATTACAAATTATAGAAATTATTGAAAGATGCAGATTACTTTTGTTGCTCAATACACTGATTGATCGATTATTTCAGGTATAGCACAAAACATGAGATTTTTGCGAGATGAAAGCGTGCAAAAGTGTGATATTTAAGAAAACCTGTGAATTCTGTTCAATACTGCAATGTTATTCATAAGAGTACGGCTGTCCATTTTAATTTGAGTAGCGCTGTGGAGCCTTTCTCTATATTTGAAGCAGTAATCCATCTGCTCCTTCTGCACAATCACACATGCAGATACACATGAGTGCACACATGCATGCACAGCAAAGCTAGAAGGATCTTTTCCCTTCTCAAACCTCTGAATGTTGCAGACATGTCAGAGTCAGTTTATTGAAGAGACACAGATAAAATCAAAATGCATCAGGTCTAATATATACTTTATACCTACCTCCTCTGCCTGGAAAGCAGAGACAGCAGCTCGATTCTGGCTATGAACCAGCTTTTTTCTCGGCCACAAACTGACGTCTGTCATTATGTGCTCTCTACTATCTCGTAGTCGTAGGCAGCAATAATGCGCCGAACCAGAACCTCCTGCCACGGTCCACCATCTGCTGTGGGCACATATAGCAGGGGCCTTGTGGTGATCCAGGGCTCTGGGCTATGATTACTTTGAGTCATCCACAACATCCACATCCAAATAGACAGAGAGCTTTTGCTCACAGCTTTGTGTTTGCCTTTGCATTTTGTTTGAGTCAGTCCTTGTCTGCGCCAGTTCAATCCTATAATGACACAAGGTAGGACACCGGGCTCTCACAGTAAACTACCAACATGGACGTTCACCTGGCCATGCAGTGCTTCCAACCAGTCAGGCGATAGCTTTAGTCCCCCAGAGAAATTTCTTTATTGCCCGACTCGGTGAGAAATAGCAAGAGAGAGAGAGGAAGAGAGAGATGAGTATGTCTGTAACACCCCGGTCCCATTGGGGTAAACAACGTTACTGCACTCACTGATCAAATCAACTAACTGCGATGAGATTTAATAATAGGTCTGGATGAGGAAAGAGGTGTAGTGTAGTGATAGCAAAGCTGGTTTTGAAGGGGAAAAAAAGAGAGAAGAGGGAAAGGTTGAGCCTTAAATGGAGAGAGGCACTCACACAAACACAACACAAACACAAACACACAAGGAGCAGGTCAGTGGTACAATACCACTGTGAAAAGCTAATCTTGTGAAATGTCATTAGCACAACGGCCAAACACAATGAGATAGCAGGGAGCGGGTCAGCGCGACACCGGTTGATTATGTTCTACCTTTTAAGGTTCAGTGTTCCTCTGGTTGCAAAGCTTTTTACACACAAGAGGAAAATAACTGACCACGGGCGAGGAGGAGGTTCAATATTACACAGCTAGCATTGTAATCAGGCCTGTTAATGTGCAGTTCTTGTCCTGATAGGTTTATTAGATAAACTACTTCAAAACTGATGGAGCACGAATGCTCCTGAATTTCCGCTGGTCCTGTGTGGAGCTGCCTTTATGGCTTCATTTAAATGCATACAACACCACAATCGGCTTGCTATGCACACATTTATTAATAATCAAAATGTCAATAACAGCAGTCACTCTTGTGCCTTGCTAGATCATGTCAACCAGCAAAATAATGACCCATTGTAATTCCACACCATGGACAAATCATTAAAAAAAACAGTATGTTCGGACAAGGAAATGGGATTCAACCCCGACAAAATGGCTTTTTCTTCCCTTTGGCGAAGCATGGACAGATACAGCGAATTTAGCTGAAATGTGAAGGGTGATGGAAATAATGGCTTTCCTCGGAGAGAAGAAGCAAAAAGAACAGCAGTGAAGGGAGGAGTGAAAGATTGAGAGGCAGAGTAAGACAAATCCATCCATCACATAGTCTTGTATGAACGCCTTTGACAGATCATTTTCAGTTTTTCTAAAAATCGAACGGGAAAAAAATGACTTTTTTTTTTTTGCCTCCTGCTCTGTCCAAAATCTCCAACCAAAGGTAGTCCGAAAGTGAGCTGAGGCACCAAGGAGTGTGCAAAAGCATGTACAAAAACTCATTTTGTTTCCAGCATTATTCACTTACTGTATAAAGGCATCTCTTCCATGACAATGCGCTGACACCTAAATATGCAGTGGATTTGTTCTGGGCTTCCGTCATTATGGTGCTGAATGCTGGAGCCGAACCGTGGGGAGGCTGTGTCTAATCTATTAGACTGGAATGTAGCAGAGCATCTCACGGGTAAACAAAGAGACTACTGCGCCATTTTTGGTAGCCATCTTAAAATGGAGTGGCGCTCCAACATGCCGAACAGCGCGAGACAGTGAGTATTCAGTATGATGGCTGCCTGCTGAAGAGACAGAGAGGAAACAAGGTAGGGTTTCTTTTTGCTCTAAACGACCCCTTGTATTACGCATAAAAATGTAAGGTGATGACAGCGATTAGACAGATCCAGTGCACAGAGGAAGACACAGAATACTACACTTAATAAAAAGAATATCTTGTGTGGTGTTTTAAGATCTGACTATAAACTGGAGGAGCTCATATCTTAACTATTTAAAAGTCAGCAAAATTTACCTTAAATTACAGCTCTGACCACATCTGCTGGTAACCCATTTGAATCACTCATTTTGGTTTAGGGATCAGAATGCAAAATGATTTGCGACCTATACTTTATTATTATTAGCATTAGCATTATTTTAGATTAGATTCAACTTTATTGTCATTGAACAATAACAACAACGACAACATTCCCATTTGAACAATAACATCGACGACAACATTCCCATTTGAACAATAACATCGACGACATCATTCCCATTTGAACAATAACAGCGACGACAACATTCCCATTTGATCAATAACAACAACGACAGCATTCCCATTTGAACAATAACCACGACAACATTTCCATTTGAACAATAACAACAATGACAACATTTCCATTTGAACAATAACAACGACAACATTTCCATTTGAATAACAACAATGACGACAACATTGTCTCATGATTTAACCCTCTGAATGAAGTCATAAAGTTTGAAAGGAAAAATGAAAAGAAAATCTTTGCAATTTACTAAAATCTTTATTTATTGTGGCTGTTAGTTGTTCATATTGTCATCTCAAATAAATGAACTGCAATGCTAAAACACGTAATTATCACTTGTAACACTTGAAGAGTTGTTAGCAAACCAAATAATACACATACTCTGTCTTTATTCAATGAAATAAAGCAAACATTTTATCATGGTTGCATTAAGTATAGTAATAAAAAACATACACAGAACATTGAGTTGTGTGTGCAGGGCTCGTCTCTCCTCTTAAAAGAACAGAGCAACGTCATCAATGAGGGACGAAGAAGACACAGAGGAAGACGCTAATTTAGCATGCTAGTGCTAGCTAATTATCTTCACAATGGTAAAACTTCACCTGGCGAACTCAAAACTGTAAGACTCACACAGCATGAGTCAGACATCACTGAGGACATTATACAACAGTTTTATAAAGTTTGAACCACAAATAATAATGCGGCAAAGCATTCCTTACCTCTGATCCAGGAAGCACTTTTTTCTTTTTTTTTGTCCAAACTTTATTCACTGATCAACAGATACAGTAACTAACATTCAATAGAAAGAAAGAATACAAATAATACAAAAAAGTAAACAACAAAAGAATTGCAAATAATATATAAGAACAAATAATAAAAAAGGGGTGTATATATATATATATATATATATATATATATATATATATATACATATAAAAAAATTTAAATCAAAAAGAGGTTTTTAGGGATTTGTATATGGTTATAGTCCTAGTGGCTTTGGGCTTCATCAAACCAACAAACCAACATCGGCAAAAACATAACCTCCTCCCTTGGAGGAGGTGATAAACAAATACTGAGTAGAAAGACCACTGTTATTTTTTCCGAAAGTCAAATCATTTCTAATAATCTAAACATTTTGTGTTAATATTAAAACAATGTATACGACATTTAGTTAATTTTGTTCTTCGTGTATCGGCTGAGTTTGCCACCATTTCCAACACCTCCCTCTTTGTTAAGAAATACAGCTTAAAACCTGTCATATCTGTTGTCACCATCTACGTCGAGGCAATATCACTTCATAAAAGAAAAATGTCAGCCGTAACTTGTGGTTGAACGTTCATGACTGGCAGAACTGAAAAATCCAAACTAAGCTGATCCTTCAGGCGCCAACACTTAACACTGACCCACAGCAGCGCGACAGCCAAACATAATGAAAAAACACAACAACAAGAGCGCCTCGTGGGTATATATGCTATTGATGCACTGGAGAAAGAGCTACGGATACAGACTCTATAATTTCAAGCCCCGGGCCAAACGACTGAAGGGGAACGGACTTCACTTCCACTGAAATTCCAGCTAAGACACTCCGACAGCTCGGCAAGATCGTGGCTCGGCGCACACGAAAAGAGAGGCGTGATCGCAGGGGCGAGGCCGACAAGCTTCAGTGGAACAGCAGGGTTGGAAACTGCGCCTAATATCCCATGAGTGCTCAGAGGTTGCAGCACTTGCCCTCCAAACTGTACATCTTCCCTCCTTTTAGTGTGCTTTCTTTTCTCTTGCACATAGCATGAGGGGCTGGGGTGCTACGTGGGACTAAGCACTGGTGGTAAAGATTTTTCAGAGAGGGTGACTAGTACTTGGAAATGTGAGCTGGAGAGACTTCCTTATGTCATGGTAACACCTCCCACTGGAGCGTGTCAGGCACAATGTTGCCCTTTGTTGGCACTGGCAGGGACAGTGAGAGACATAGGTCTCCAGCAAGCCATGACCCTGCCTGATTTGCAGTGAGTGTTTGGGGAACAAAATATCCACTGCCTGTCACAGGAGCAGCATTTGGAGGCCCGGAAATGACTCTGTAGCTCTTGTCTATAGTTGAAATTGAGTAAAAATGACAAAATGTGTGGCACTGTGTGTGCGTGGGTGAGCATAGAGTGCATATGCGGTGGTAATAAATGACCAAACTGGGCAAACAGCCATTTAGCGCTGAAAAATGAATTGAATTTATATTGATATTCCAATAAAAAGGGAAACAATATCTACTTTACAAGAGTGCTGCGTGGGGAGTTTTTTTAAATGCTTTTTTACAAAGCATTAAATGTGCAAGTCATATACTAGGATGACCATATGGCTGGGAAGGAAATAAGGGATATAATATGGTGGATGTTGATTGCACATGTCCATACTCATGCAGCAATTCAGGTCCCAAATTGGCGTACTGTCTGAAAAAATACTTTCATTACCACTATATTCAAACACACTTCCATTTGTCTCTGACATACAGCTCTTCAACAATGACAGCATTTTTTTTTTAATGCTGCCATCTTACCTGCAAATGAAGAGGCAATTTATCCTGTTGAAATTACAGAATGCACAGTATGTGTGAAGGGGCCATGTGCTGGCAGGATGCTATTGTGGCAGCAAAACAGTTTTGACAGCAGCACATTTTCATTTCATATGGTCAAGGACAAGCTCGACTCTACTTTGGACAAATATTTATCTTCAATAATGATGAAGAAGCTATACACCTCGGTTCATACTGTACAGCTTTTTGTCCGCTCTTGTCCTCTATTCTGTTCACTTGCCCAAAGCGTCACACCAACACACACCACTCCCAGCCCACCCCCAGCACTTTTTGCGGTAACCAACAAAAGGGATGTGATAAAAGGGAGGCACTGAAAGGTTTAATCAAACTTTGTAGAGTTCAGTTATAGTCAAATTCATGGCTGTAGGAATAACTAAATATTTGAAAAGGGATTATCTTTACAGGGGTCCTGCTTGACTTGATGTATATAAGGAGAAACTATCAAAAAAAGGCAACAAAACAAAAAAAGACCTAGTAACAGCATCTCTGGTGAAGAACTGGACTCTTGCTGGTCTGAAGCATGTCTTATGAGCTAAACAGATAATTTGATGCTCATTCTCTGATGCATGCATACACAGACAGACTATAAAACCAGCAGAGCAGACAGGCAGTTAGATGGATGCTGCTATGCCATGGAGCCTCCTATTGACTTTCCCTGAGAGAGAGATCTGGCAAACAAAGAAGCAGCCTTTGGTCAATATGGACCACAAGAACAGAACAGTCGGGATCACGGCCAACACGCATGCTGGTCTGACAAAATGCCCAAAATATGAGCTCTGAAGGAGCTTATTTCAAACCAGATGGTATTTAAGTGAGCAGGGCTGTATATTGTTTAACTTCCAATCCGCAGAATGTTGTCTGCTAAAATGCACATGACGCATTTTACAGTGTTACATCATCTTAGCACCTGGAGGGTAAAATCGCTAATCGGACTACAAGTGTGAGCAATTAAACTGCAAATACAGGGAGAGCTAATGGCCATTATTTGCTGCAAACGTTCCTAATTAATGATGCAGTATGGCAACATTATGAGAGCACAACGAGCAAATGTATCAGCTCCACCCAGATGAACTCTGGACATTGAAATAAATATGCCAGTTGACCACAGGGCGTCCATCGCCTTTCACCGGTGTTCCTAAAAATAGCAGTATTAAGTGAGGTACTACAGAATCTGGATTACAGCACAACCTAATCAAAATCACTCACGACTACACAAAGGTATGTAATTACTGTACCTGTGTGCCTAAAAGCCTCTTATGTGTTATTTTTGCAGCCTTTTAATTCACTGCAGAATATCTCCTGGAAAAGGAATAACATGCGTTACAACATTTGACATTTGAGCCTCAGAGGAGGACAAAAAATATGGTAATATTCTAAATGTAGACCTCTTTTAAGTAAATGAATAACTGAGCAAGGATGTGGGCCTTTAGACTTTATCAGTTAAAAAGACAAATGCACAGGCAGTCACATGCAAAACCTGTGGCACACTTTCATGTTTCGGACTTGGAGCTTCAATACTGCTACCCCACGGTTTGAGAAAAAGACTGGTTTATCCCACGAGATGAAGTGGTCAGTGCAGCTCTGTGTTCCTGCAGGCACAGGGGGGAGTCCATGCAGCGCACTGCTTGGGGTAAGATATACACTGGAGAGACACGTTGGGATCATTAGAGACCCAGGACTCTTAAAGAAACTGAGAAATAGCCATGAACGCCACTGTGGCAGGTGGATAAACAGACCTTGGCATGAATTATGGGATGGGCCTTTCAGCTGCCTGTGAATGAGCTTCTCTTGATTTGGTCTAATGTTTTTCAAATGCTAATGATATTCTATACAGATGGCAGAAGTAATTTCAAGGTCCATATCCTGTGTTGAAAGTTACAATTGACAAGTAAAATTAGACTCTTTTTGATGATTGGTTGATGTCTCCATGCTTGTTTTATTTCACACCGGCACACAATTTAAAAAATGGATTCTCGACTATTATCGCTATTGTGAGAATAAATCAAAACAATTTATAGAAGTTATACAACAGTGCATCCTCTGTGTGCTTAGTCAGTGTTTTTAAATGCTTTTCTTTTTTTTTTGAGCACTGGAAAAGCTCTGCTCAGTCTGTAAATGCATCTGATGCAGTGTGCCTGTCAATGATGTACTTCAAAAGCAGTTTTGATTTTCTTTGTTTTCTGTTTTGACGGTGTCCATCTCTCTTCACAGACTCACACACTGAAGTTACACTACAGACCAACTACAGCAATGTAGTGAATCAAACAAAGACTAAATGTGTCAAGGATAAATCCCACTGGCTATTTTGCATCTGTTTCTGAAGTTCACCTTAAAACTAGTGAGAATAACAGCCCAGTGTAGAGAAATAGGCAGACTCACTAAGATTTGCTTTGAGTGAGTGAATGTTTGAAAAGTAGGACTTCAAAAACAAACAAAAAAAAAAACATTTAGTCCCTTTGGCATTCATTAAATGATTTAATTTTTTTTACGATTTACTTTTTTGCTATGTGGCAATGTGAAAGATGAAGGATTTCTGCTTCATGGACACAAACAGACAACATAAATATTCATGAGTTGGATGATTAATCACTTACATGGATGAGTCATGTTACTGAAAAGTGTTCCTGCAGCAGAATATAAAAGTAGAAGATAATTTTACCCATAAAAATAGTTTCCATGGACTGCAGCATTTGAAAACATGAGTTCTTTTGCAAAAGCTGACATAGTTGGACTTTTTTGGGGACTTTCTCTATAGGTCCCTCGTCTTGACCAGGAGTGTTCATAGCCCGGTCGCTGTATCTGAATGAGGTAATGATGCCACTGGAGACGGGCTTTAAAGATACCTCTGTTGTCAGTGGCAGAACATGTGCTGCACACAGATTCCTTTTCCCCTTCTACAACCCTACACAACTGGTTCCCTGTGCACTTGTTGACAGGTGCTTGTAATCTGAAATAGTCTGCAGGGTTGAGCTGTTAAGTCCCTTGTACAAACTGGATATAGTTATGGTGGGAAGGGGAGGACTACGAGGAATAAGAGGGAACATCTTCCCTTCAAAGCTTATTGAGCTGTCAGGTTTCAGTCCCTTTCAAAAAGCATTGATTTCCTGTCACATATTCGACTGTAGGAGCCTTGACATCCGTCTTTGACAAGAGCCCATCCCATAATGGGATGCTTTGGTGGTTATGACCACATCAGGAGGCGCGTCCACATATTGATCTGTGTTGACGCCAGGCATGTTCCATTATTTAAATTGATCCATGACAGAGTGCCCAAGTGCTGGCTTCACACTCTGATCTTTAACGGAAGGTGGACAGTAGATTGAGCGAGACACCGCGGAGTCATCAAAGCCGTGACATAGGGGTGACACAGACACAATTAATAGTGCTAATATGTCTGAACGGTCAGATTTAACATTTCCCTTTTGCAAGTTATTCTCTGAGAGCTTTGAAGAGCTGACTTGAAATTATATTTTTGGATTAGCATTTCAGTGACCTTTCCAGCACTCAAATTAGCCATCAAAAACTGTACTGCTGGGAAGCAACGAACCAAAAGGAGCAGACACACTTATAACACCTGATGGAGAGGATGTGCATTTACTAAATACAACATTTCTGTAACACGCAGTTGCATGAAAAATGTTTACAGCGCAAACATCTACTTGACTAAACCACAATGCAGAATTCCCCAGACACAGTAACCTGTAAACACATGACTTGTTGCATTGTATTTATATTAATCTTGAGTAATGAGAGAAGACAATATATAGGTTGTGTTTTCCATAGAGACCGGGTCCAATAATGGAGATATACAATGTGCATGCAGAGGACATCGCTTGTAAGAACAGTCACTATCTCTTGGCCATGCCCGGACATTAGTGAGAGTCATTAGGCTCATTTAAATGAGGTCATTAAGCCGGAGAAATGAGGCTGTATATTTGAGGGCTGAAACAAAAGAAAGAACCCGTCTTTCTCATGGGTACGTACTCTTTTCACCATAACTCTGGCTGGAGGGATCGGCATTGGGTGAGACATTATTGGAAGGGGAGCAAAAGTCACTGGCTCCAGACAGTTCACAAAATCCTCTATCACTGTCAAACATATCTTAATACCAGCATTAATCGCAGCAACAACTTCATGTGCTGGACATGATAATGCAGTCATTAGCTGGCTTTAATGAAACTGTTTGTGTTCCCTCAAGTTGATTTGATTAAACCTGTGGTGACTCATCACAGCCAAAATAGGTCCTCTCTTACCTCTCTAGCAAACATAGTGTCCCCCCACATGCATATACTGTATGTATAGTAAGACATCTTCACCATTTTTTTTTGAGATACTGTATTCATCCCACAGGGGGAAATTCTTTCTCTGCATCTGACCCATCCCTGAGGAGCAGTGGGCTGCCACTACATTGCGGCGCCCAGGGAGCAAATTGGGGGGGGGGTTCAGTATGTTTGCTCAAGGATACTTCAACTTGTAGACTTGCAGGGGCTGGGGATCAAACCACCGACCTTTTGTTCCGTGTACGACCGCTCTACCTCCTGAGCCACAGCTGCCCCAATGCTTACATAGCTGACTTTAAAGAGGGGGTGTGCACACTCTTATAAAATACATTTAATTTCCATATCAAAAGGAGTATTTCTTAAATGTGAATGGGAAGTCTATGCAACTGTTACCAATTGCAGCACCAAAACAACAAATATGCTGTCACTGTCTTTGAGAATGACCCGCAAGCAATTTCTGATTATGACAGGTGGAAAACACACATGTACAGAACTTCATCATACATAATAGCATTGCACTGGATAACGGGTGAAACTTAGCGTGTCCACCCAGATGAACACCTTTTTTATCACTGTCGTTCTAATGCCCCCTTTTACAGCCTATTCAAGGCTGGACTGTTGCGCCTGTATTGTGCCTCACCAATTTGTATAAACATGACAAAAGGAGCTAACTTAAAGCAGCTAGCTTAGCAGCTAACTTAAAGAAGAAGACAGTCAATCGAAAATGTTTCCACATTGGTGTGACAGCGCAAGGTCCTGGAGCTCCGAGGACAAGATCACGGTTGATGATGTCATGTTATTTTGTTGTTCACAAAGCACTGCTCGACACAAACACGAAGCATCACGCTAGGCGCTGTCACTGCTGCAGTATATGTCACACCTCTTCAGCGTGTAGAAAGATGGCGTGGCTGGCGTAAAATCTCACACTAAAGCTGCGCTGCGCTGCAACAAACAAACAAAGGCGACATAGAGAAGGGTCTTTGTTGCGGCGCTGTTGTGCAATCTCTGTGTAGGAAAATGGAGCTGATGAAAACCACTGACTACTGCAGAGTCGTTTCACCAGAAATAAATGCCAATAGTGTCCTTTTCCACTGTAGACAACGCCCAGATGTCAATGGGTGTTGGTGGGTGTTTAGTCCGCTGTGAAAGCAGTATAAGCGAAATAGATGACAAAGACAAAAGGACAGAGGGAAAAAGATCACAGTCATTGTCACACCGCTACCGAGAGATGCCTAAACATGCTGAGAAAAGACAACAATCACTTGGTTGAGGGACAAATCCTGCTTAAGTGCTGATCTAGGATCATGACTCTGATTAAAACCAATGTCCCTTTTGTTTCTCAAGTCTGATAAATCAGTCAAGGGTGATGCAGCCGGAAGATGTGTCCGAGCATTAATAACATCCTATTCTTTGTTTTTGCTCAAAGCGGGTCCTCTTTTGCTGTACTAACTCTTTTTCCGTGCAGAGTACTAAGACTGTTGAAGAGCTCACAAAACATTCACGGCAAAGAAGCTCAAGATTAGATGGATAAATTATTAATTGATGCATTTGCAAACAAGAAAAAAACCCATTGTCTTCATGGCCTATACGAGGTTTAAATGTTTTTTCTCTTGCAGTTTTGCTCCTTATTTTGGCCATAGCTGCAGCCGGGAGCAGCACCACTGAAAATCTTGTGAATGGTAAATAGCCCTTAAATTAGGTTCCTGGCCTTCCAGCTTAGTTATCTGTGATGATCGGAACAGTGTGTGCTGCGTGAAAAGAGCCATTTTCCCTCTGGCACATCATTTAACATGTCTCATTTACCAAGAAAATATGCAGGTCACACACCAAGAGATTTCTGGTCACATCGCTCAATACAAATTTAAAGGACTTGAATTAGAACAACTATTACCTCTCCTCTTCTCCTCCTTTTGTTTCTACCTGATAAATATTAATGCTTCCTTTTTCTTTGACCACAATAAATTTTAAGTAGGCGCCTTGATCAGAAAGACAAAAATGCCTTTTTACTTTCAACCTAGATCTTTGAAGGGCATGTTACTATAAAATAATAAAGCAGACTGGACACGGTAGAAGGAACGTTATGCCAGGAAGTGAACATGAGGAGGACTCACTAATTCAAACCATTTCAAAATGTCATCTTAAAAGTTCAAGAGAGAAGAATCTAGAGTGTGTCTGCTTTATGGTGATTTAAGAATAATAAGAGCCACAACACCTGAAATGTGCTCAGGCCATGTCTTGCTTGTGTTTATGTTTAACCCTTGATTACATTTGATCAAGTTCATTACACCTTTAGACTTTCAGTCTTGTTCAATGTCTCTCATTACAGAGTTAGCTTCTCTCTGATTAGCATTGGAGGTCACCAAGTAGCTCGTCAGTGGAACATTCAGCAGATAAGGAGCCTGATATTTCCCTCAGGAGTTGGTAAAGACCAAACAGTGTGAATATTGGACTTAAATACAGATATACAAGTCCACATGAATCATATAATGTTGCTCCGTAAAGGCTGCTGAGTAAACAAGCAACAGTTGCAAACCAAAATGGGCTTTCTCATTAATATTACATGTATTACACTATTAGATTAGAGTTAGTATTGATGCTCATAACAGTTTTTTTAAAAATATATTAATGCGAAATAACTATTAACGGCTGAGAGAAAGATAATGGAGGTGTGATGCTTCCCTTTGACATATAGGGGAATAAACGAACTTAAATTAAAGCATTCAAAGTATTGGCATGTCATAGTTATACTTAAGTACTTTTTGCAACAGCAAACTCACAGATACATCAAAAGAAAAATAGATTGATAAAACTGACAAGTTGCTGCTACTATAAGTCTTAAAATTGACTGAAATTAATTTTTTTTCATCTTATTGTATGAATCAAAATAGATCAAGTATTTGCCTTTAAAGCAGGTTGCTGCACAGATTGGTGGGAGTTCAATGCCATTTACCAGGGCAAATGGACTGCATTAGACATGTGGTATTCTTCAAGACAGTCACTAGTCAGCCAGCTATATTTCTATTTCCTTCTTTTATGTGTATGCATGTTGACAATAGTTATTTATCTACCTACTAAACTTACTTCTCTGAAACAATCACGTGTAAGAATTCTGCAAAGCTGCAGGGAAAGAAATTCAGTGGCGGCGACCTTGCCAATCCAAGATGCTCTGCTTTCTTATTTGCATCAGGTTCATATTGTGCAGACATCACGTTTCAAATCAGCAGCTGTCATTCAACGAATCGCAGACGCTTCATTCAGCTGTGCTTCTGCACGTTCAACCTCATCAAGCAATCGTTCTGCTGGGGAACACAGACACACCCACATGGTTCTCACTCTGCTTTCATTCTCCTGAGAAAAAAATAACACACATACAAAACCCAACAATGCTCATGCATAAAATGTTTCATTTGCAAGCTGGCAGACAAATTTGCAGTAACAAAACAATCACCCGCATTTTTTATAATCTCCATTGTGGCTTCACAAAGCTCAAGATAATAAGTCAGTGGATTTTCAAAGGGATCTTTCTTGACTTTCTGTGATTTGATCTGAAGCAGCATTGACTGCCCTTCAAGAGAGAACACTTGCAAAGAGTTCTCATGGCTGACTGCGAGTCAACAGTCTACTGCAAAGCAAAAATAAATGCTGAGCTCTTTGTGCCCTTGCCCATATTCTTTGTTCGAGTGGTATTTGACATGGCTTGCTTGTTCAGAAATAATTGCGATTTTGAGAGAGCAATTCAAGTCTTTGATTGGGTCAAACCAAGGATGCCCTTTCAAACTGCTACATTAACATTTGTTTCTTGTCAAATCTCAGAGACAAACTGAAAAATGTCATGCTTATCCTGATAGGTGGAGATTTTATTTTTTTTGTGTTGATGAAGAACCCAATCTTGCTTAATACAGAATGCCTTCATTCACTCATTTCCCACTTGCAGACAGAAGTAATAGATGAACACACCTTCTTGGCAAACCACATCTTTCATTTGAACCACATTCGTTATTTGCATTTCAATCGCTGAGACGTCCTGTTATAGGTCCCTTTCACTGGTATGAAATGTTATGCTAATGGAGTTTTCCCCAACTCCTTTTGTGATAGTTCTGAACCTCATTACCAAGTTTGTGTGACGATTCATGCTGACATACAGAGCAAAAAAGAGAGGATGATCAAATCATGATCATGATCACTGGATGGCTAGTTATAGATCTGCAACCATTAAAACGACCCTGCCTAAAGGAAGAAAGTCAACAATACATTCTGACGCTAAAAATAACACAAGCAAGTGCTGTGTACTGACTGCGCTTGGCTGGTGTTTGACAATATTTATTGCTTCCTAAGAAGCACGGCGCTTCCCATAATGCCTCATGATGAAACAGTTCCAATTTCAATATGACCTTGAGACTGTTCTCCTTATGCACCGTTCTGACATACATCTGGAGACGAGCAAACAGCCGGCCAAAAATCAGCTCCTTAATTGTGACGGCAGCTGGAGGATTTCCAACGACAACAAAAATAACCTCAAAACAGAAGGAAGACTGCGCTGTGGGACAGAGACTTTTCTTCCAGTAAAATAGAAATATAACTCAAACTGGGCTGACATTCAGGCTGCACTGTAGCCACAGTAATAGCACCAGTAATGGATACAATCAAAAGGGGATGTCATAATGGAGGAGGTCTACAATTATATCTTACATTTACATTTGTGTCAAATTATGACACATTCTCTCTCTCTCTCTTTCTAAATGACAGGCACAGCATCTCCTGGCATGGTTAGTGCATAACAACACCGAATCCGACTGCCAAATCCACTGGAACTGAGACAACAGCGCTACACACAGACAACTAAAGAGGTGTAATGCACTAGACTGATGCTGTGATGATAAGAGTCGGGACACACAAAGTGATACACGCACCTGTATAGTAATTTAAGACACAATCACCCCAGTATGCAAAGAAGTGTGCCACTTCAGCACCAAGCAATTATGAAGTAATTACTTTATTTAATAAAGCTGTTGCACTGACAATGATTGATTATAGAGAAATTAGTTTTCTTCGAGTTTGTTACAAATAACTTTATAGCTGAGGTCACTATACTAACAGAGTTTAAAACTGAAGAAGACAAATTTAAAATTAAATGAGTGCTAATAAGTGTGACGGAGAAAAGAACTTTATATTGTATTGAGCAATATGATTTATACAGAACATCCACTACATATTACCAAGATAGAGATGCACTTGAAAAATGTATGCGTTTAGATGTTTCTGATTTGTTACTTAAAATAATCAACCAGTAATGTAATCCGTCAGGTAGCTCAGATTTAGTAATCATAATCTAATTGCTTTCAATGACTTTTGGATCGCTTTGCCTCTGGACTCAACTGGTAAAATATTATGTTGAACAGACAATTTATTAAATTCCAAATTGCAGACTAATTTGAACAGGGATATTATCCTCCTCTTCAAACATTATCAACTGTTATTTCCCAGTAGGATCGAATCTGATTGTGGTTGCAATATAGTTGGCAGCGCTATTATTAAAGCAGAATTAAAGAGGAATACAAGCTGTGTGGCCTTTGTTGACGATCCACATGTTTTTTGCGCATTTTCAGTCAGAGACAACAAAAATGTTTCAGGGATCAGATTTGAAGTTGGAGGTTCAGCAAGTAATGTGAAGGTTGGAGTCAGAGTACAGTGGAATGACTGTAAAGTACGACAGGAGAATTGATATAAAGTCGAGGCAAAGAGTTGTTTGGTGTAATCTTAAATTTAACCAGCAAGACACAACCTAATTCATAACATAACTCATCTTTGAGACACAATAACTACAGTAATTCTAAAACATTGGCTATAATTGTGTCCATTTCTTGAATTGGTGAAATGTTTTACGACTATCTTTTATGAAAACACATCTTAAAATTTGTGTGCACGAGGCAGTAAATGTCTCAACGATGATACACCCTCTGAATTTATTATATCAGTTGTTTCCGAATATACAGCAAGGTGGCTCAGTGGTTAGTACTGCTATTTTTCACTTGTACTTCTCTCTATTACAGAATGAAATATTGCACTTTTCTGTCCACTACAAACATTTTTAAGATATAGTAACGAGTTGCAATCGTAGTGACGTAAAATGTTACTCGTGCCGCTTCACATTTCAACTGAGAGGGAATGCTGATGCTGCTAAAAAAGGCAAATGTAAAAACAACTACTGAACTGTAAAGATGAAAAGAATATATAGTAGATACAGCGGCAAAGGAGTACTTGGCAGTGTGATGATGTGAGGAGCTCTTAATGAGAAACACCAAGCTCCCAGTAATTTCTTTAGCCTGAGTTAAGGTCAAACCACAAATGTGACATGATTCACTCACCCCCAAAGTCCCTGTTAGAATTTGCATTTAAAATATATCTATTATTTATGTGTGTATTATTAAAATTACTGGCTGTGGATCCCCTGAGCATAGTGCACAAGGAAGGCCCACAGCAACTAGGCCACAATACCAGGAACTGACAATCAAACAATGGACAGGGGGAAATAGAAGAATAATGAGAGGCTGATAAAAAAAAAGGAAAGTTTTCTGGAGTCCGAGAGAAGCTTCTGTCATAATGAGGACCTTGGTGGATTAAAACACACACACACACACACACACACGCGTGCACACACACACACAAACAACGTTAACCTTTTAGAGCTTTAAAGGTTTCGTGACAAAATAAAAAAAGATTTACTTGTTACATATGATTGATGGTGAACATATAGTAAGGCAGAATATTTTAACAATAAAGGCATAAAATACAAAGGCATTAAAAAGTCAACAAATTTGTTCATGATTTTGTACCTAAGCATTTCGAGGACTCCTCTCTAAAACCTTCCCAAGTCGAGCAAAGAAATTTCAAAGCAAAAGATGACAATGTATATTTAGAGTCAAAGAAGGTGCAAGCACTTTTGTCCATCTTTTTGAAATAAGAATTTAAGAGTAAATGTCTTAAGTTATACCAGGAGTCAGGATTCGGCTTAAAAACAGGGCCAATTGTACACTTCTTTTTGTAGCCATGTCCATTTGCACAGCTTTATAATGGGTAGTGCAAAATATATAAAAATAAAAATAACTGTATTTGCTGCAAGTGTCTGACGCTGAGAGCACCCACAGACATTAATAAGACAAATGTGAGACAGAACTGAGAGAAGTGCCAGACATGCTGGAGAGATGTATTGTTTACCTGTGCCTCTTATAGCTACTCCGTCTGCCTCCTGCCTGATATCTGATATTCCACATGACGTGACTGATGCTTTAAAAGCCCGCATTCACCGTCACCTTTCGTTTGGAGTTAACCTTAAGGTGGCAGCACTTTGAATGTCAACCCCTCCACATGTGGACCTTTTTAAATGCCACCACTCTTTATTCTGCAGTTGTGGAACAGGACAGACAAAGGGAAAGGGGGTGGCTATGGAGAAAGGGGGAAGAGGCTGGCCGGTGAATTATTTTCCCCCCAACAGAGGAAAGCCAAATGGCATACACTCAGCAAGGTTGAGCAGGGGGTTCATTCAACACTAGAGGGGGACTATGGGCACATGAATGAATGGCAGCTCTAAACTAGAGAGCAGAGTCCTTCATCTGGTTCGCTGAATTAATTTCAAGTGCTTTATAAAAAGTAACCTAAAATATGAGGCAAATTAATATTTATAGCCGATCGTGAACGTGGTTCATGAGTCAACATTCTCGGCAGCATGACATTAGCAACTACATTGCACTTCTCTATAATTAAAGATTCAACGTGTAACCACTGAGTCATAGGTACATGTAAGTCATGTAAGTTAGAGATGCTTTAAAACACGTTTCAGACAAGATAGTAGAAGTAGAAATCCTTTGAGTATCAAATATTCATGAGACATCTCTGTGCCTTAAATCTAACCTCCTACCTCGGCTGATGTGGCCAATGACCATCTATGAGGCCTCAGTCTCAAAGGTCAACAAGCTGGAGAGGATGGTGACCACATTCATCAAAAAGTGCATAGCTCTCCCCGGGTGCCACAGCAAGAGCTCTATATAAAAAGGCACCCTGGAACTTCCCATCACCAGTCTTTCAGAGGAAGACAAGTGTGGCAAAGTAGGGCTGGAGATGATGCTGACAGAATCCTGTGACCCATGTGTAGCCCAAACTCATCCCACCATGGCAGCCTAAAGAAAGTGGACCTCATCAGCAGAGACACAGAAGGCAAGGTCAGCCCTCAAGCACAGTGACCTTGTTAGGCACATGCAAGAAGGGAGGAGAGGCCTAAGAACACCATTCTGGTGTAAGCCATCTGCAAGCACACTGAGGATATCTCAGTGATTAGGTCTCCCCGTGAAAGAGGTGCGACGGAAAGAGCAGGCAGCATATTGTCGAAAGGCTGTTTCTTTCGCCAAAGCAAGGGCAGTGGATGAGATGAGGAGGCATTAAGAAAAAAAAAGTCTCTTGGAAGGAGTTGTGGTACTTAGAAGCTTCTTGAACCAGCTTCATTATGATATCCTGCGATCTCCCAAAAGCCCCAGCCAAGGGAAAAGAGAAGCCCCAACCTGGTCCTTGTGTCCATCTCCAGCAAACCTGAGGCACATCCTTGTCAGCTGCAAGATCAGCCTTAAACAAGGCTGCTAAACATCCTGGTAGTGTAGTGTCTAGCAGCTACGCTGAAGAGCAGGCTGCAGCCATCAATCCTCTGTCTCCTCTGTCATACTATCCTCTATCTACAAGTGTTTGTCCATGAAGGAACCAAACATCCCAAGGCCTGTATTTTAAAAACCAGAGGCTGGTCAGCGGGAAGTGGCACGGGACTGGCAGACCTGGAACAGAGGCTTTTGCTTCCCAACTGAGATGGCCTCGACCAACCTAAAACCTGACCATGTGCTTTGTCCCACCTCGCTTTGCACTGTCTACCTTATGGAGCTCACTGTGCCCTGGGAGGAAGCTCTGGGTGAGGCCCCACAAATATAAGAAGCTTAAGCAAACAGACACTGACAACAACATGGCAGGTAAGCTAAGGCTTATCAAATGGAAGTTGACTGCAGAGTCTTCATAGGCATGATAACTACCAGGCTGCTTAAGCACATGGAAATCCAAGGCCAGGCCCAACATCAAGCAAATGAAGACCTCTCTGGTGCTGCTGAAATGGCAAGCCAGTGATCCCGGATTAAAAGGGGGCCCCACACTTAAATAACTGCCGTATATATAATAAATAACATCACAAACAAGATAAAATCAAGGGGGTGTGTCTGAGATGCCAGGCCTCACCGATGAACTGTCTGGAGGTGTATAGTGAAACAATAAGGTAGGAGGGCGGCCACTTGAAAATCCTGAGATGTCATTGCAGTCTCGACTCACAACAGCAAGGCCGCAAGGCAGTTCAATAAGAATGTTTTTGTATCGTCTAGTCCTACAACATACCTCTGACATATGGTCTTATCAGCTACGTTCAGAGGTGTTTCTGAGCTGTGAGGAGGGTGACAGCTTACAGCGAACTATCTATACCTTTTTTTGTTGGAAACTTGCTAGAATTAAATACTAACCCTGACAAATACTAAAGCTGAACACAGCCTGGAAAAAAAGTACAGAACGTTTTACACCCACTGGTTTAAACCAATAGTGTGTGTTCAATAATCAGCAGCTAAATTTGTGTGAAGTATCACTTTCCCCTTTGACACTCATCTGTCACCCTCTGATGAGGAAGAGGAGAAGTGAGATGCAGTGGTGCCAGTGATGACATACGATAATGGCAAATCTAAGATGACAGCCGTATGAAATTGCCCTGGGATCTACAATGACGCCTTAACATTTTAGTGAATCGAGCAAATTTGACAACCTTCCACATGCTGGAGAGAGCAATATATGCCTGACCACAGCCTTGCATGTGTTTTTGTTCTACTTTATGTTGTCATGAGATTTGTTGAGAGCATTTTCAGGCTTTAAGAGATGTGGACTTGGAGTCAAGCATCATCTGTGATCCGTCGATGTCCTGTAACAGCTGTCTCTAGTGTCAGAACATGCGGTTCCCACTATCCCATATTACATCTCTGCCACTCAGCGCCAACGGATCAGCAATCCAATTTCACACAAGCCCGCTCCGAGGGAGGCAACACTGAGGCAGGGATGAGGATCTGTGCTTCAACAAAGACAAGAAGCAGTTTCAAGTGGCTGGAGGGGTTGTTGTCTGGGGGAAAAAAGATGGGCTCAAGAATTAGATCGAAACAGTAATGGAAGTGTGATGATGGAGATAAAAAAGCAGGGGTTATAACGTGGGAAAGGGGTTTCTATCATGTTTACTTTCATCAACGGAGCTGCTGTGGTGAGGGGAAAAAAGATCTTAATTTCCCAACCCATCTCTGAACACAGAAGACAAATCAACAGAAAGAAGACGAAGCCGGGCAGAGACAGAAATCCTGAGACATTTGTAAACACACCTTTGTTTGTGCAGTGACGTCCAACGTGCCAGTTTCTGCTCAGTCAGACGAGAGAGACAATGATCTCTGTGTACTGCTGGGAGAGCAGATGTACAGTATTGGATGACAACACACTCCTCGGCCCTTTCATTATCACACACTCATATTGCATCGTCATTGTGACATGAATAGAAAGGGGGCTTGCATCTCGTCTTTCACAGGCAGAGAGATTTTGAATGTGGTATCTAATGACTGCTTATTAGATGGAGCCATCAGGACGTCAGTCTGGAGACAGATTCATAAGATGTGTTGAGGAGGCTGCTTTCAATTCCCACCCACACGCACAAAACACGGCAAAAAAAAAAGAGGACAGGAAGTCTCTTCTGCATGCATGCTTTTATAAAGCCTGCCCTATTGCAACCACCACACTTGCACACAAAAAGGAAGGATCCTGGAAGGTCTCCTATTTTGGGATATGAACGGTTTCAGAGAAAATAATCTCGCTCTGCCTGTGTATTATTTCCACCAAGAGGATTAAAATCCAACACTGAATGAAACAGATACTGTACTTCAAAAGCAGAGGCAGAGAGAATGAGGACTTGGCCAGGTTTACAGAATTGTGGAAAGAAAGACACGCCGTTGGACGGATAAATGCGGCTTTCCATTGTCGGCACAAAAGGTCAGCTCAGATCTGAACCAATAGATGGAAAGA